>OZ034978.1:41775625-41948125 GCA_964030785.1 Siderastrea siderea | reverse complement strand
GCTTGACTTCCTAGGACGAAACGAAACTGTAGAAATAGAAATTTGTAAGTTTATTTAAGCATTTAGCTCTGTGTTTACAGTTTCTTTTATCGTCAAGTCAATCACTTGTTCTTAAAATTTTACAAACAGTAGGTTTTTTGCGGAAGGCTTTGACTCCGAAATATCGAGACAAGACAAAATAAGGCATTTAATACAAATTTTTGTGGCGAGTCAGTACAAAAATCGTGCGACAGTCTGAACAACAAGCATTGAACAAATTCAGTGCCAGAAAGGGCGAAATTTTTTTGGCTATACCACGCAAAATTGACACTGATTTACCTGTACTCGATGTAGCTGTCTCTGTGTTCCGGCAGCTCCAAATGTCCACATATAAATCGGATGCCATGTAAAATACCTTGAATCGCTGTCACAGTTGTTTGAGAGATGCTTTTACCATTCCGTCGGCGGGCTCTAAGCTGAGACTCATCTGCGTTTAAAATTGTGGTTTGCGTTTAAAAAAGTAAGATGGTGGATTCTAATGTTCCTCACTTCCGTAGTCTTGTTTCAGTGAGCTGCATAGAAATTATCTTTCAAGTTAAAATAGTAATTCTCTCTTCAGTTCAGTCAAACAAACACATGATGGCTCGATCCGTTGTCAGCGTTGTGCGAACGGAGCGATTACAAACTCGTTCATTTCAGTGAAATCTCGCAGCTACATGTATTAATTACGGTAAGATCGTACAGCTTCAATCCGCTTTGAACCATGATTACAACAATTTCTCAGGAAAAATCAAACACGTACCACATTTCAGAGCCCATATTGGAAGATTTTTTCCAAACCTTGTGCTTGTAAGTTCACTTTGGAGCATTTTCATTGATTCATTCAACTCCGCAAAGAAATAGTCCATGGGCCAGGCCACTGAGTTCTTACCACCTCGAGGGACAAATTGTGAGTGGTATCATTTTAAAGCTTGGGCGAAGGTGTTTCAATATTTGAATGATAGCAATCGCACAGGAGTAGCTTTAAGGTATAATTTTCAATGCTTTTTTTTCCAAAATGGCGCCCAAACGTGAGAACGAGGCTTAAAACAAATCATATATTTAAATTCGTTTATCGATATTCCTTTGCACCCTTTCCTTAAATAATAAATACATGGCATTGCTCTTGTTATTTTTGGGGTCTCATGTTTTCGAAATGGCTTATCTAAGATATAAAATTCAGCAAATAGTTATCTTTGGAAATCGCTAGGAATCATGGGAAAATCCAAGATGGCGGCTCATGCGTCTGGTAAGTTCGTACTTTTGCTTTCCGGTTTTATTGGGTTTAAAAACCTTCCGATCTTTAATATAAACATTTTTTCTGGTTAAATATACCAATAAGTGCTTTAAGTAGTTTTTTATTTGGAAAATAGAGCACATTTGATGATAATTTCAACGAAAAACATCTAAACTTACAGACCTTCTAGAATGTTCAACTTGAGTAGTTCGAAAATATTAACTGAAAGACGCTTTGGTCATTCTATGTTCAAACGATTAGGAGGGGAAAAAAGAACAGAAAACGATGATCTTGGGGGCCTAAGGAAACGTCCATGTGGAGAAAGAAGGTGTATTATACACTGTAGCAACGATAATTCTAGAGAGCTGACATCCCCGCAAAACACTGAATCGTGGGCAACACTTTTGCGAGCTGCCGAAATTCGGGATCACAAACCACTACTGGACGTTTCTAAAACTTTGAAGGATGGTGAAATTCCCAACGTTTTGTATCATAGAAAATGTCGGAGCATTTTTACTCTGAAAAGGGATTTGGATAAAATTTCTAAAGAGTGTAAGAAGACCGAGGACGATGCCAGTGACTCTGATGCCGTAGACAGGAGATTTTCTATCCGAGGTGCACCCAGCACGAGCACAACGTACGAACGCGTTTGCATATTTTGCAGAAAGAATACCAAATACCCAAGAGGAAGTAGAAGTCGAGAGGTATTGATTCAATGTTCGGAACTGCGTGCTGATGAAACTGTAAGGAGAATCGCTATAGTTAATAATGATAGCAGGATCTTAGCTATAGTATCACGAGAATTAGTCGCGGCTGAGGCCTGCTATCACAAATCTTGTTACAGGGATTACACTCGGCCACACTTACACAGCGGAACCTCTAATGAAACAACTGCAGCATCGTCAGATGAAGAGTACGCACGCCTCGAGTCTAAGGCGTATGAAATGCTTTTTGACCATGTTAGGTCTAGTATACTGGAGAAGCCTAAATTAGTGAAAATGACCGACTTAACAAATACTCTGCTGTCGTTTATGCAGGACTTGGGAGCAAAAGAAATTAAGGAGTCAACCAAAACACATTTTCGTAGAAAGCTTGAATCAGAATTCGGAGGATTACTGCACTTTGAAGATTTGCCAGATAATAACAGGCTGTTCATTATTCCAGAGAATCTCTCAAAACTTCAGCTGGCCAAGGAAGTAGCACAGCTATCACAAGAGCAACAGTGCACAAGTGAACTTTCAAAAATTGAGAATATTCAAAGAGTTGCCCTGGACATTCGAAAAGCAATACGCTCTAACGAGCACAAAATGTCATGGCCTCCACAACCGTCTGAGCTTACTGAAAGTGCGATTAAATTTCCAGATGAAGTCAGAGCGTTTTTATGTACTCTTTTAACTGGAAACACAGCGAATTCACAAGAGTCTTGTCAACCAAGAGTACAACGTCTTATGAACTCTATTGGACAGGATATGATTTTCACTGTAAGCGGGGGACAGCAGAAGCCACCTAAGCATATACTATTGCCCTACGCTGTTAAATCACTCACCAATAACGTCGAGCTCATTCAAATGATAAATCGCTGTCGACACGGGATAGCCTACTCACAGATTGAAGAATTGAACACCGCCTTGTGTCTACAAAAACTGGCATCGACGCCAGAAAATGCTGTTCCTTTACCTGACAATATTCAGCCCTACATTAGCACGACGCTCGCCTGGGACAACATTGACCGATTGGAAGAAACCCTATCTGGCAAAGGTACTTCTCATAGGGTGAACGGCATTGCCATACAAGCCAGACATTATGGTCCACACCTTCCTCCAGATGAAGTTGCACCCAACGTAGCAAAAACCAAGCAAAGAAGTGTAGAAGTGCTAAATGACACCGACCTTCCTGTCTATAATGCAGGAGAGCGCTGTGGTCCTCCCCCGAGAACATTTGTAGAAGTCACGTCATCCGAAATAGAAGCAAATTCACGGAAAAAGAACTTGCTTTGGATACTAGTGCGGCTTCATGCCGCTGAGAAGCAGAAAGTCAGCGGTTGGACCGGGTTTAACATTGCTGTACGCAGTGAGGTGGAAGTCTCCAAAGACAGCATAGGATATCTACCAACTATCGACGCGCCTGCCACTGATTTGTCAACCGTCTACGAAGTCCTGAACCAGTCACTAAAGATAAAGAACAGTCTTAAACTTCAGAGCATAGTAGTCGTTTTTGACCAGGCGTTGTATGCAAAAGCCACAGAAATCAAATGGAAGCATAAGGAGAAGTTCAGCACCTTGATTTTAAGGATGGGAGTGTTCCACACCATTTGCACTCTGCTAGGAATCATAGGAAAGAGATTTCAGGATGCCGGGTTGAGGGACATTTGTGTAGAGACAGGTGTGATTGCAGAGGGATCTGTTTCTGGGGTTTTGGATGGCCATAGATATAATCGTGCCGTGAGATTCCATAAGCTCATGTATGAAGCTCTCATGAGATTAATTTGGTCGGGATTTCAGACGTGGATCGGAGAGAATCGCGCACATAAGAAGACCATGGTTGACAACTTCTTTGGTGATCTTCAAACGCTGTATGACAATGTCTGTGAAGAAGTTTTCCAAGAGAAACTGTCCAGTCCGTCATCCACAGAGGTTTTCCAACTTTTTGAGGAGTACATGGACTGTCTTCGACATGAAAATGGCAAGCTTTCTGCATTCTGGATGTCGTACATTGACATTGTAGAAATTCTTTTGGGCCTGTTGAGAGCAACCAGGGAAGGGAACTGGGAACTTCATTTGTCTTGTATTAGACAAATGATACCCTGGTGTTTCGCCTATGACAACCTCAATTACGCGAGATACCTGTCTGCGTACGTTTCAGAAATGTCTCACCTGGAGGACGACCACCCAAATATATTGGAGTATTTCAAATCTGGCGGATTCGCAGTTCAGATTGGCGAGGTTAACACCTTCGGCAGAATACCAGTCGACCAGACTTGCGAAGAAACGGTAAACAAAGACACGCAGACGCCAGGGGGGACCAAGGGGTTTAGTCTAAAGCCCAGAGCCGTCAGCAAGTATTACTTAACAGCTGAGTATCGAAGCATATTTATGAGGCAGTTGAAAGACATCCTCCACCTGAACAGCTCGAGCTCTTCGCACAACGACCTTCAACAGAGCAGGATCACAAGGGACGAAGGAGATGTTAAATCCTTGCTATCAACCTTCGAAATCTGGATCAGTCCATACCAGAGTGAACAGCAAGACCTTGTTTGTTTATCCACCGGCAAAGTCGCCACCCCTGAAATCGAGCACGACCTTCTGAAGGCTAAAGAAATTGGAGAACAGGCCTACAGAACATTTAGAGAGCAAAGGCTAGAGTCAGAGCCAACGAAGGTGAAGTTTCATGAAAAAATGACTAAATTACAGCTTAAGACGTTCAGTGATCTAAACAAGAAAATGAAAGTTAGCCGCGGAACTGCTAAGGAAGTTATCCTCAAGGCTGACCGAGCACTATTTGCTCAGATGATTATTATTGCAGAGACCAGACAACTGAAGATGAAGGAGGTGCTGTCTCACCCGCTTGGGCCGCTACGCTGGGCGTTGGCTTCTGCGGATGGTTCCCTCAAGAAAACCTCAAAGAGTTCCCTTGCAAAAGAGCTACAGAAGGATGTGCCAGCAGCGGAAATCATTCCACAACCATCGGCATGTATCATTGATGGAATGGCACTAGTTCAGAGGCTGAAAGGAGATCAAAAGACGTTTTCAGAAGTTGCTGATTCACTGATAAGTATGGCCTTGCATGAGGGAGCTAACAGTAACCGGATCGATGTTGTGTTTGACGTGTACTTAGAGAACTCCATTAAAAACGCAGAGAGAGAAAAGAGAGGTTCTGATCAGACCGGAAATGAATTCCGTAATATCCGACCAGTACATAAACTGCTGCAATGGCGAACATTTTTGTCAAACCCCACGAACAAGAAGCATTTCATTGCATTTATTGCAGAGCAGTGGCAGAAAGACAGATATGTAGCTAAACTTTCCGGAAAGACACTTTTTGTCACGACTGAAGACCAATGCTACCAAGTCTCCCAAGGAAGTGTCATTACAAGGGAAGATCTCCGATCAACGCAAGAAGAAGCCGACACAAGAATACTATTGCACGCTGCCGATGCTGCAAGGTCTGGTTATAAGACGATCTTGATATCGTCAGAAGATACAGATGTCTTCGTGCTCTGCCTAACTTTTAAGAGCTTTAGTCCAGCATCATTATACATGAAATGTGGCACACAGACCCGAACAAGATACATAGACATCTCTATGGCGGTTCAGCTGCATGGACCAGAGGTATGCAAATGTCTTATTGGTTTGCATGCTTATACAGGGTGTGACAGCGTTAGTGCGTTTGCTGGAAAGGGGAAGATAACCGCGTTAAAACTCATTAAGCGACACAAATCTTTCCAAGACCTTTTCAAGCAGCTTGGTATGCAGTGGGAGGTCTCCAGTGAGTTGTTCGAAAGGCTTCAGGAATTCACGTGTAAGCTTTACAGTTCAAATCCAGGAACCAATGATGTGAATGAACTATGCTATCGGCTCTTCTGTGCAAAGAAAGGCAAACTTGACTCGAACCAACTTCCACCCTGTGCTGATTGTCTGCGAAAGCACTCACTTCGGGCAAACTACCAAGCAGCGATCTGGAAAAGAAGTCTGCAGAGCTGCCCTCAAGTACCTTCACCTGTTGGGTCTGGCTGGTGTCTGGAGGACGGCAAACTTACCATTGATTGGATGAGTGGTGAACCAGCTCCCCAAGCCGTTCTGGAGTTGCTATCTTGTCAGTGTTCGAGAATCTGCAAGCTACCAGGCTGTACCTGCCTTACCAATGGCCTTAAGTGCACGGATTTATGCCGGTTGCAGGACTGTACAAACCGACGAGAGGAGGATGCAGCCGACGATGCTTTCTCAGATGATGACCAGGAAGATGAAGACGAATAAGAGATCAAGTGAGTTAATAAAAAAACAGCCTGATCTGATGTTTATGAAATGCGATCCCTTCAGAAACTTAACTACAGAGAGAAATGCAAGTTATTTTATTTCAGAAAACATATTGACCAATTAGCCGTTGATATCTCTTGCATTGTCTTAGTTCAGTTTGTGACGCGTTACCATGGAAACCGAGTTACAATAGCGTTATATTTATTTGTCTTCTCTTAAACTATCATCTAGGTACCTTGTATGCCATCTTTTCAAAGCATAGTGAGCTTAAAACCAACAGCAACTTATGAAATAGTCGAAAGATGACCAAAATCCGGGAAATATAGCCATTTTTTGTTCACATCAGTGACGTCATTTCATCACGTGATTTAGGCACTTAAGCTACTCTTTTAGCATTGCTATCACATACTAAAATAAACTAGAGGAATAGAGGTTTCCAAAAATCAATGATAGCATTTGTCCCTCTGAGTGGTAAGAAATACCCTATTTTGGGGGCCTTGGCCAATGGACTAAAACGTTGCAACACTTCACAAGGTTTTCGCGCCTCTTTCGGTCAGTGATGTGATCGCGATCGATTCTTGTTCCCTTTTATATCTTGGAGTTACTCTCTCTTTTTTTCTCTTTCTTAATTTTATAGCAATCAATGATTGCCTTTTTAATTACTAAAACAATTATTCTACTCGGGCTTGCTGGATATCAAATAATTATAACCATTTTGGCGCTATGCGCCTTGTTGCCGAGTTATCTATCATATCCAGCGCGCCCTCGTTGTACGCAAATTTGCGCGTACCCACGCGCGTTTATGACGTTGAGGGTGGCGCAATTTTCTCTAAAAATAGCACATTTGTCTTTTTCGATGGGGCCGCGTGGACCCCGCGCTTACGGTCTCCGCTCCCGATTATGGCTTCTGTTCTTATAATTTAAGAGGGGAAAGAAAACTGAGCATTCCCTCAGTAAAAACAACCGACTTTGGTTTGAAGTCTTTCAAATATCTAGCGGCTGCCTCATGAAATAGAACACTTGATAGTGCAAGAAATTCTTTTGAGTGTGTATGTGTGTATGTAGTTTTGAAAAAAAGAACATTCTATTGGTTTGATCCGTTTCCTGCGCTTCGATCAGTTTTTTTAAGAACAAAAACTTGCAAAGAGCGACAAAGCAAGAAGATTGAATAAAAGGAGACTAACTATCCTTTCTTGGCACTTCGAGCATTAGTTAGGTTTTGATTCATGACGCCTTGCCTTTCTCCATAAAATGTTACCAAAATGCTTTCACTAAAATTCACTCTCAAAAAATTCATTCTCAGTATAATGCTCATTTGAACGTGTTTTTTGCTTGGCTCAGTACCAACCACCTCTAAACCGATTGTCACTTCTCAGTCCTTTGTTGGTCTTTAATAGTTAAGAAAATTACTCCGTAGGCCGGGCTTGCTCATTTTCTCTGAGTAAAGTCAGTATTTGTCAGTTTCAATTTTGAAACTGACAAATACTGACTTGACTCTCAGTTTCAATTTTGAAACTGGAGTGACAGTTTGAAACGGCGTTATCACTTTCTTTATAGGTATTTTTACATTGTCTAAGCCTCTTTTTCAAAGCGACGTCCGGTGCACAGCCTTTGAATGAAAATGAGTTTTATTTGCATATGCATGGAAACTCGTTTTCACCAAAACTCCCCTTCAACCTTCAATCTGTTCGGTAACAGAATTGAATTTATTAAGAACTGAATTTATTAAGTAGCTACAAGTTTATATACATGTTATCTGCATAAGTGCGTGGCAATCCAAATAAGATGGAAGTGCGTGTAATTATTACATGATAAGGTGCGATTGCATATAATTATTATTACATAATAAGGTGCGAATGAATATGATTACTGCATCGTGTAACACCTTCAACAGAAACTGTTGAAGGTCGAAGACAGCTTCAACTGTATTTTGATGTATTTATCGCAAAAAACATGAAGTCCATGATGGAATAAATCGTTGTTAATTCCACGGGAACTTACAGTGTATGAGTCAAGACTGTGAATAGCTTAGGCTTCGTTGAACACATGTCTAACAGGGTAACTGGATGAAATCAGCTAATGGCGATTTGGGGAGTGCTTTCACTACAAAATCTCAGAGTAAATTAAACAATGCAAAACAATGCTTAGAAGCTCAGAATGCCATTGGAAAGTAATTCGAGATCCTCTTCATTCAGGAACTCAAATCAGCACTTACCGTGAGCGCCAAATCATTCATGTAGAGCACAAATTGTAATAATTTTTCCATTTTGTTCATTTGAGCAGACAATGCTGTCATGAAAACACCAAAAGTTGCTCCTAACTTTGATGGCTAATTTTGTATTTTAAATTGTTTTGTATTGCTCTTACCTCTTTAAGCAGAAGTGGTAGAGTATGATGGATGGGAAGAAAGTCAAACTCAGAATAAAGAAGTTCAGGTACGTATTCCCGGCGAAGTTTTCAATGCTGTATTCTATTCCCCATATAGTCAGGGAGTTCACAAATCTAGGAAGACAGGAAAGGCAGCCCGAGTTTATTATCAATCATTGTTTCAATAGCGCGCGTTGAATATAAGGTGATAAATAATTTTTGTAGTTTTAACTTTGGTGACTTCATCCAAAATTTCCCAACTTTGTAAGGCTACTTATTCTGATATTCTCTTTCATTTCTCATTTCTCTGTAACTGATTGGGCCGGTTATTTAAACAAAGTTTAGAAGAGGTTTGACAAAACTGCGGTCTAAGTCGATTTCATTCTGGCATACCCAAATATGTAAGCCTTCTTTACCGTAATTAATGTTAATCAGGCATGCAGCACAGACTACAAGAACGTTTATTTCTTATAAATAACCCACTTGTAAACAGATGTAGAGGTTTATTTGTTGCCTTAACCCAATTAAAGCACGATCTGAGTTAGACTTCGTTTAAATAATGGGCACATTGTTTTCTGATCCCAGGCCCCCTGGTCCTTTTTTAAAGCAGCGAATTGCATATTGGGCGTAAAGTTGACGTGTCTGAAACAAAGGATATTATTAGGAGGTAGTTTGTCTCTGAATAACAACAAAGATAAAGACCACTAATGGCAAAAATTCTCACCGGTTGAAGAGCAAGATTAACCTCTGTAACTTAAAACTTGGTGTTTTCACGATGCCAGGGATTCTGTAGTTTGCATCGGAAGCCTTTCTTGCCTCGTTCTTCCCCACTTCCTGGATCACGTGTTTCAGATGCTCGGGATCGACAGTCACGTTATTGTTTGTGGCACATTTCATTAACTCCTCGTGCGCTTCCTCCAAGCGATTCTTGGCGATTAGCCACCGAGGAGAGCGTGGAATCCACCTGAAAGTTACAAACTTTTTTTTAAAGGAATTTAAAAGGGATCGTCATTGCAGAAGTTAATTGCGTTACTCACAGCCTATCACTACTTTGCGACAACTACTGACGAACGTTATGGACAAAGACGAACCAAACGACAGACAGGGAGCAATTTACAAGATCGAATGCTCCGACTACCAGGCCACTTATATCGGTGAGGCCGGCAGCAACTTTAACATCCGACTGCCTGAACACAAACGAGCGATATCAACAATCACATTGTAAATGGTTTGAACCCAGGAGTCATATCATAATTCGGTAAATTGTGATCGTCCTGGTGAGTGTAGTCCTGAGAAGAACTGTTTGAGGTGACATTGACTGACGTTTCGACAACCTGAGCGGAAGTCATCATCAGAGTCAAGTGAACTGTGAATCGTCAATAGATGTTGAAAGTCTCTGGTCGTTGTCCTGATTGGTCGACGATCTCGTGATGGTTTTGGTCGTCGGTCAGTTAAGCCGCGATGTTATTGGCTGTGAAGACTGTTAAACGTGATTGGTGCGTTTCGATCCGTCTTTTGTTAGTCAAATGTCCGTTGGTCTATTGTTAGTCAATTAAGTCGGTTTGTCTATTTTTTTGTCTGTCTTGTTATTGTCGGCAATCAGTCGTTTGTAAGGTGCAGGTAGCTGTTGGCAAAGGTTCAGTGGTGTTTGTTCTAAGTTAGTAAACTAGCTTTCCAGAGTAATTCGCTGATAGTAGTCCGTACTGTAGGTAACGTATTCAGCAGAGTCCCAGTCGATTCTGTGGTTTGGTTTTAAATGGTGCTCAGCAATGTGATTGTTGATATCACCATTTCTAGTCGCTCGTTTGTGTTCAGTCAGTCGGACGTTCAAATTTCGGCCGGTCTCACCAATATAAGTGGCCTGGCAGTCGCAGCATTTGATTTTATAAACTGCTCCCTGTCTGTCGCTCGGTTTTTTGTGTCTCTTCCTGTCTGACGAAACGCACCAATCACGTTTAACAGTCGAGTCTTCACAGCCAATAACATCGCGGCTTAACTGACCGACGACCAATAACATCACGAGATCGTCGACCAATCAGGACAGGGACCAGAAACTTATAACATTTATTGACGCCGGATTCACAGTTCACTTGACTCTGATGATGACTTCCGCTCAGGTTGTCGAAACGTCAGTCAATGTCACCTCAAACAGTCCTTCTCAGGACTACACTCACCCGGACGATCACAATTTACCGAATTATAACAATCACATTGCTGAGCACCATTTAACAACAAACCACAGAATCGAGTAGAACTCTGCTAAGTGCGTTACCTACAGTACGAACTACGATCAACAAATCACTCAGGAAAGCTGGTTTACAAGTTTAGGACAAACACTACTAAACCTTACAAACGATTTATTGACGACAACAACAAGGCAGACAAACAATAGACAAACTGAATAAGTTTACTATCAATAGACCAACGTACATTTACAAAAGACGGATCGAAACGCACCAATTACGTTTTACAGTCTTCGCAGCCAATAACGGCGCGGCTTAACTGACAGACGACCAATAACATCACGAATTCGTCGACCAATCAGGACAACGACCAGAGACTTATAACATCTACTGACAATTCACAATTCACTTGACTCTGATGATGACTTCAGCTCAGGTTGTCGAGATGTCAGTCGAAGTCACCTCAAACAGTCCTTCTCAGGACTACACTCACCCGGACAATCGTAATTTACCGACTTAATTGATTTACAATGATCTACGAACCTCAAGTATACATCGGAATTAACTACTAAGCTGAGGTTCGAACAGGACTTAATTCAAAACCCATATGATTTAGATCATTTTGATTACACCTAAGGGGGGGGGGGGGTGGTTAATCATTACGATTGTATACCCGGAACTCTACGCCCGAGGGACAAACGATCCTAACATTTACTAATTTGTATCAAAATACGGCAACCCTTTCATCAGTAAACGCAACAACGTGCGCCTTACTTTGCACGCCTTACTTAAATCTGAAAAATAAACCAAAAGCAGTAGATTATTCTACACCTTATGAGTGTAGAAAGATTTGTACAGTAAAGTGCAGGATAACAAGTATTTCCAACTAACACACCTCAGTCTCTCTAAGCTTTAAGCTTTCGTATATTTTCGAGTAGTAATTTTTACTACTATTTTGCAACCATTTTTAATTGTTACCCTTCTCAATTTACAGTATATCTTGGTGACCATTAGAAATTATTAAAATATCGAATGACAAAATAGGTAAATACTACGCTGTAGTCAAAATACTTTTCCCGACGTTTCGGCAATGCAGCCTTCTTCAGGTGGACCAAACTATTTCACCGTTAAAAAGTCCGTTGTATATCTCACGTATTTAAATAAAAGCTCGCTCACGTTGCCGCGCGCGCGACAGCGCGCGATAAGACAAAGAAGTCAATTCACATGAAGCTAAAATCGTGGTTTAGTCCACTCGGAGCCAGAGTTCCGTGCTGGAAGATGTATCGCATCTCCTGTTTCTTGCGGTGCTGTTGGTTTACCAGGCCTGCCTTCAGGACAGCGACCTTCATATCCTGCAGGGAGTGATCCGGCTGGTTAAAATGTGCAGGTACAGGAAGGTCATTCCTGCCGTTGATCAATCCCTGCGGTGTTCCCTGAAACGGTCTGCCATCCTGCGCCCAGTCTCCCCAATATACACGGTCGATGGACATTTCTCGCATGTTAAGCAGTATACCACGTTCTACGTTGTACAGGTGTAGTGACCTGTGATGTTAACATGCCCCTTGGGTGTTACAATTGTGTTAGATGAGTTAACATGGGGGCATGTGCGGCAAACGGTCCTGTTGCAGCGAAATGTACCCGTTGGATGGTTCGGTGGGTCCTGCGGTAGGCTGCTTCTGACTAACAAGTCCTTCAGATTCTTGGCACGCCTGAAAGCCGTCAATGGGGGTTTCCTGAAGATATTGTTGGTCGTGCTATCATCGTGAAGGATCTTGAAGTTTCCTGAAATGATTTTGCAGGCGTCCTGGTTCATGGGGTGGAAGGTGGTGACTAATGGTACTCTGTCATTGGCGGTGTTGTTTCCAGCGTTATTCTCCAGAAGCTCAGCCCTCGATTTGATTGATGCTCGTTCTCTCCCTCTCCTTATCAGGTCATTCGGATAACCACGTGCTACAAAAAAGGTCTCCATTTTATTAGCCTCGCTCTCAAAATCATCGTTTTCACTGCAGATCTTGCGTAGTCTGAGAAACTGACTGTAAGGAATGGATGACTTGTATACTCAAGATTAGGGTACATTTCGCTGCAACAGGACCGTTTGCCGCACATGCCCCCATGTTAACTCATCTAACACAATTGTAACACCCAAGGGGCATGTTAACATCACAGGTCACTACACCTGTACAACGGAGAACGTGGTATACTGCTTAACATGCGAGAAATGTCCATCGACCGTGTATATTGGGGAGACTGGGCGCAGGATGGCAGACCGTTTCAGGGAACACCGCAGGGATGTGATCAACGGCAGGAATGACCTTCCTGTACCTGCACATTTTAACCAGCCGGATCACTCCCTGCAGGATATGAAGGTCGCTGTCCTGAAGGCAGGCCTGGTAAACCAACAGCACCGCAAGAAACAGGAGATGCGATATATCTTCAAGCACGGAACTCTGGCCCCGAGTGGACTAAACCACGATTTTAGCTTCATGTGAATTGACTTCTTTGTCTGGTCGCGCGCGCGGCAACGTGCGCGAGCTCTTATTTAAATACGCGAGATATACAACGGACTTTTTAACGGTGAAATAGTTTTGTCCCCCTGAAGAAGGCAGCATTGCCGAAACGTCGGGAAAAGTATTTTGACTACAGCGTAGTATTTACCTATTTTGTCATTCATACATTTAGCACCTACGCTGCGCAGGGTTTCTAATTTTTATCACTCATTATTAAAATATCATTTGTTTCAACCCTTTCGCTTACTGCGAGCATGAAAAAGGTATGTCTTTCGGGCAGAGCCTTCCTTTAAGGTTACACTAGACCAATTTGCACGTAAAGCCCCGTATGCGCCCAGTTTTAGAGCAAAGTAACCTAACGAGTATATCAATTTAAAGCTTGTAGAATGTAGAAACCTGTAAACCAAGAATTTTATGGATCAAGGAAAACATGTGGCCGCTACGACACGTTAAACTAGAATTTAGCGATTGTTACAAACGTGAAATACCCACGCTGTTGTTGAACTATACGGAATATCCAGTTGTTGCAAGACATTAAGCAGGGGTTGGCCTCAAAAATTGTGTCGAAGATTTTTAAGATGAGTTTTCCAAAAGAAATAAAATCGATTTCTAATCGACGGATTCGGAACTTTCGCGGAAATTTTTTCAATTTCCCCAATTTCAGTCCGTAGGTAATACTCAAAAGTTTAGGAGTATGGATATTTGTTTCTTCGAGGAAAATATCTGCGTGCTAGTAGAAACAAGTAGTTCCAAACCAGTGAAGTTGCTGAACAAGGAATTAAAACTCTCCGTCAAATGAAAGTAGTATTCTTTCGACTCGCCAAAGATGAAAGCCTAGGAATATTTGTCGAAGGGTAGATCATTCCTTCCGCTGACAAACACATTTCAGTTTTAGTAGTTCAGATCAGTACGAATGTACAAGTGGATTGTCTATTGTGTTTGGAACGATTACGATGTCTTTTCTCACCTGGCAACGAAACTTTCCGAAAACAAATAGTGATTCCAGAGAAGCCTGAATACATGTGAATTTGTATTATCCTGACGTGGTTTTCTCGCGCAACTTAACGCGCTGTGGGGATTAGTTTTATAGTCCCGCAAAACACAAAATTTGCTATAACTTCGCGGGGAAAAAACATTTTGGAATTTTTATTTCTGCAGCCAATAGACAGAGTGATAAGCTAACTACAAGTGATATTTTCACATTTTTCAAAAATTGACCCTAAATTTTGTAACCTTAACCGGGGAGCATGCTTCCGGTTGCTTCATATCTTAACCTCACAGCATGGTTCTGGTGAAGCGTCAGGCTACTGCTTTATAAGCTAGGACGCAACATTTTCACCCAATACCTCCATCTGTAGTTCACATATGAGCATATAATAATCAAAAGGCTAAATGTTGCTGGGCAACGGTCTTTAAAGTTATTTTAATTGATACCACACAAATGGCGTGGATGTAAAATTACCAACTTACCAGCAAGCTACAAGAGGCAGAAAGCCTGGTAACGACACGGCGAGCATAAGATGTCGCCAGTTTGGGATCAAGTAGGAAAGTAGGGAGAGGATACAACCTCCAACGTCGATGCACACATTGGCCAGGATGTACGATCCATAATCAGTGACCATCATATCCGAAAAGTACGTACGCGAGGCCCAAAGACAGCCCGTACAACCAATGCCAGCCAGTAAACGGAACAGAAAAAAAAGCGACAAGCAGTTGGCTGCAGCAGATGCCATGCCAAAGGCGGACTGTTGATTGAAATCAAAGGGTACTGTGAGCGAAGCTGTGACTGCGGAAATAGATTGTGGTTAATCAACTTGTGGATACATCAAGATTTATGTACCTAAAATGAAATCCCAAAGGGAACCCGAGGTGCCTTCGAGTAAAACCCAGTAAGGTAAGAACATATTGGAAGGAATCTCATTCAATATTGCTCCAAATAAGTGGTGCATTAGACTGCGGTAAAATCGCGTCGGCCACCATTTTGTTTTTCTCGAATTCACCGCGGTGGGACGAAAACTGCAACCACGACATCGCCCAAACAAATCAAAAGCCGAACGACCACGGTAATACCTCAGTAACGACGTAATTGACCGGTTCTTTGTATTCCTAATAGCATTTGCGAAATTTGAAAAACGCTAACCTGCACACTTCAGGAAGAGTTGTATTTTCATCACTTTTATGGCTCCAGAGACATTTTAGATATCGCTGATTCAGTTTAGATATGGGACATAAACTAAGTGATTTAAGTGCCATCACTGAAGCTGTGCAACGACCCATTCTCACAGTACTCATCAAAACTATTTGTCTATTTGGCGCGGTTATGCGCCGTGGTTTTTAACCTAAGCGAAACCTCTCTGATTGAAATGCGGCTTTTTGCGATTAGGGAAAATCGCGGTGGTGAAGAGCAGGACGCGGTAGAATTTGAATAGGCTGACTGTTGGCTTTGTTTTGAAGTTCATTAGGTTGAATACGCTAACTTTTGCGTTCCGATATTCTTGATGCAGTACATTTCATTTGTGAGTATTTGAAAAGACGTCACAGAAAATAGTAGGATAGTAGCGTAACGGCAGCCATTTCGATGTACCAAAAACAATGTGTGAGTTGAAACACTTTCTTTCGTTCCAAAAAATTGACTTTGCTGCTGGTCACGCGATAATAACTTTATTAATAATAATAACTTTATTAATGTATCAAGAGACTTTAGCATCCATGTCAATTGGAGAGTGACCAATCTCCCCAGATGCACTAAGTCGTTCATTGCGCAAGCGCTTTCACGGTTTAAAAAGAGTACGTTAATAACGGGTTTTCGAAGGTTCGACGACGCACTCAGCCGTGAAAGAAAAGTTTTTCATGCATACTACATACTGTTGTGTTAATGATACAAGGTTACACAGTCGAGAAATAACGATGAGCATATTACTCCCAGGATTGGGGCACCCTGGTTTAAAAGTGATAGGGAGGTGGGAACAAACTCGATCCCAGGGATTTTCCTTTCTAAAGAGGAACGTCCTGGAATCTAGGCTGAGGTGGGAAGGTTGCTTTGGGTAGGAACTGGGATTAAATTTTGCCCATTATACTTTTGGTTGGTGAGAGTCTGGCAAGTATTTCAGAAATTTGTTAGTTTCTGTTTTAATAATGGCTCCAGGCAGTTTGTATATCCAATTTTAATACCCTGAGGCTAAAAGTTCATCGCAAGAATGAACAATTGGCCTAGAGGCGAAGCTTCAGTGGAGGACAAGCGCTCTATCGTGGGAAAGAATGGGGAAAAAGACAGCGATGACAACGGTGTGGTTTCAGGTGACGAAGACAAATCGGCAAGCTAATTGAATTACACGAATTATTAACACTCAGATATAGTTTGTTTCGTTCTAGTCGACAATATCCAGGGAAGGATAATAAATCAGACAGGGTATAGAAAATAAAATAATATAAATTGATTCCCGCGGTGGTAGAGTTAAATTTGTATTTAGAACAGTTATGTGCTTTTAGGATAGACAATTCCTTATGGAGGCTGTTTTGTCGACAATTCTTTTTTTTGTCTTATGAACGTCTCCCCCCCCCCCGGTTCCCGGTTCAAGTAACTCGGTTTTTATAAACCCCGGTAAGTTTAGTGCAGAAATTATATTGATTGCAGAAGTCCGTGGTCATCAGACTTAAGGGAACGCTTTCAGTCTACGTGCGTACAGCTTGTGATTTAATTAAATACTTGCAGCCTTTGTGGTAGGAACAGACAAAAGCTAACATCATGACATACTTCAGTTACTTAGCCCAACTGTCACAAGGGTGGCCAGTTGATAAGACTAGTGCTATCGTACTACATGAAAAGAAATGGTGCTTACTGCAAATGCAGAGCTCACAAAAAGTGAGAATTTCCATCCAAAACTATCGGAGATGCTGCTAAATAGGAACGAACCACATAAGAGACCCGCCATGAACACAGCTTGAGTCATAGCTTTGAGGTGTCGTCGATCACAGATGAGATCCCACTAAAAATAAATAAATAAATAAATAAATACAGATGAACCTCCCGTAAGTGACCACCCAAAATGTCAAACCTAAATGGTCGCTTACGGAAGGTGGTCACTTACGAAAGGTCAGACCACGTGATCCATTAGGGACGGACCATTAGAAAAGTGATAAGGGGGGGGGGGGGTAGGGGTAGGGAATGGGACATTTTTCGCATGCACGATCTTTTTTCCACTCCTTTTGCTTTGCAGGAATTTTTTTTGTCACCAAATGCTCTGCACGATTTTTTTTCCCTGAAGCGCAGAAAGCTTTGGAGTTTTCTTAATTTTCGATTTTATATTGAGCATATCTCAATGTCATATAAAAATTAATTTGAAATATTAATTAGCAAATATAACAAGAATATCCCAAACAGTTTCTACATGAAGCTAGCTAAGTGAAACTCATTTTAATGGTAATTTTAATGGTAATATTTCATGTCACTCTGCAGGAATTATTTTTTTTTGGGGGGGGGGGGTGGGGGTCTCCCATGCAGGAATTTTTAAAGTTTATTTGCCGTGCAAATAAACCGTGCGAGGAAACCACATTTGGAGGAGTGTGCGGCCTATGTCTAGTGCTCGAGATCTTGCCCACACCCTCGTAGATAACTGAGAAAAAAGCGGGTGGGAGGTGAAAGGAAGGCGTTCTATAGTTTAACACTAAAATGGTCTAAAGTGTGCTTGACAATGTATAGACACTGAGCAACAATTACCTCTGAGACAGCACTCGTAAATAGGCCGCTGAATTCGTACTTTCGACAGTTTGGGTGGCATTTTCCTGGATCACAAGTTTCGTTGCCAGATATTTGAACACAGCTGAAGGGCGGGGTGGCACCGTAAAACATCTGTATCAACACCTGAGCACCACTAAGAATAGAAATCAAGCACAGGAAGGCGGAAAGAGCTGTCTGAGAACGTCTAAATCCTCCAGTCATCCTAAGAAGATCATCAAACTCGTAGCTTTTGTTTTCCTTTTGTCCTTGTGCATTCTCCATATCATCCATTCTTTGAATTCTCCGTTGTAGCGAATGTTTAACTGTGGATAGAGGATGTGTGTAGCGCGTGTTAGTATGTAGCACTGATAAAGAAGTAATCTTTTCAGTGAGCTCCGATTGGCTATTCAAACTCCGGGTATCCTTTGCTATAACGGACTGATGAATTTCCGTGTGCTTCCATTTGACAAAGCTAGGAGGACGAACTAACTGGGCACATCACGGACGGCGGTTATCAGGCAATTTACCCCGCCCAATTTGATGTCCGTCGTCCATGTTTATCGAAGAGAAAGCGTCTAATTTTAGGTTCGTAATTATGAAGGGTCACCCCCCCTTTTAAATGGTTATTCAGTGCACGGAATTCATCGGATAAATGTTAGGCTTTGGATGCCGGGATGGACTGGGTTCTAACTCAACGTTTTCAAGTTTTTCCCTTGAGTCTTCTATATAAAATAGATAGAAACTAATTGTGGTTAGGTGTTTCTTTGAAACCTGCTTGAGAATCGCCCCGATACTGCCGCTATAACTGTACGTCTGTATCTTTCACCGCAAAGGACTGAAAGGAGGCAGGGTTTTGCCCAAGAAATTAGAAAGAAATGGATTATATGAGGAGTTTTTATCTAGTTTACACTGTATTTATAGAATACTCATAATGACAGAAGCGAGTGCACAGCTGCCCAGGAACTACTTTCGTTTGCGTAAATATTTGAGAAGAGGTTGAAATTCCCGACAGCCATAGACCAATTGGGTTGGCAAACTTCCCCCGAGTAAAAGCTGATTCAGTACATATATCGCCCACGGTTGCCGAATACAACTCTGCCTGATGTTGAAGAAAGTGGCATCTCGAAGACCTTTATAGTGCAAGAAACATTTGAGAAGGACTCTCCTTGATAAGTCCCGCAGTCGTCGCTAACAGTTAAAACCACACATCAAATTCAACTGAAAAGAACGAAACAGTCGTAAAAATTGATCATATGAACTACAGAGATCAAAATCTATTAATTCAACATTTAACCTATCAAAGCCGCTATACTTTGTATAGTTCTACAAAAACAAAACTGGTCGTAACTGACCGAAATAAAAAGTGGGAAACAGAACATAGAGCAGGAGTTGATATACTGGTGAAAGTAGAATTAAAACGCGTGCGGGTCACATTGAGGTCTAATACCCCTCTTTTTACCTCGGGTTTATTTATTTATTTATTTATACACGGAAAAATCATCAGTACAAATATGCTAAAAAAAACTATTATAAAAAAATATCCTAATATTATACGCTACAAAAATCGACTGATTTACATGATTGCCGTGTGGGAGCCTAAAGAAGAAAAGTAAGCTCAAAAGTAAGCTGAAAGCCCCCAGGGAGTTACATTCTCTAAGAGCCTGTGGCAGAGAATTCCATAAAGCAGCACCACTATAAGAGTTCAGGTACTCTGTTCGAGGCTTAGGTAATATAATAGTTTAATATAGGTTTCGTGACAGTCACGTGTCCCGAGAGTAAAGTGTGGATTTGGCACAGGAAACTGTAGCTCCTAGTATTTCCGTGGGTTTTTCCGACAATCGAAGCATTTTTAGGCGTTTTGGCCGGGCGAAAATTGGGACCTGTGTCCATCTAATGAATTTGCTGCTTAGTTTGAAAGCCACCTTGAGCGTACAGAATACTCGGGATACATCCGTGAATGCGGCCGATTTCGATCTAGAGTTATGTAAAGCAATATTAAAGCAAAGACTCCTTGGTTCATTCTTCATTTCTTGAGTCAAGACAACCTTTTTGAGAACTGCTAAAACCAATAACAGAACGCCTAACTGAGCGACGCGATAACAAATTAACTAGCTTTCTTGACAGTTATCATGAACTGTACATACAAATGTTATTTCATAAGTAAATTTCATTTGAAAGTAAGGTAATGCCATAATTTCCGATATCTGTCACTGAGATTGTTAATGTGCTCAATTGATTGACGTGTGGGTTACTCGGTCACAATAAAATTCTCTCTGTCAAATTATGCAACTGATCTTTCTTGTTTCATGGCCGCTCTTTGTCCTTTGCTTCACGCAAATAGGGGACATCTGCATGCAGGTTATTTTCCTGGCATGCCCGCAACCGAGATTGCGGTGACTTGCCCAATCAAATCGATTGAACTGATCAGTCACTGAATATACTCGATAACAATTCACCGATTATTCCCGGTTTAGTTGTAAAGCAGTTTGATGCTCACAATTTATTCAAGTCCTCCTATATTTGCTATATCATAGCAAAGTTGTTTGAGCACGGATTGGAATTCGATTTCTGCAAGGGAAACAGGTGTCTGTTTGAGGTGAAGCGGGATCCACTAGTTTGCAGGCCGAGGATTCCTTATATTCTGTATATTTTTTCCCTTTCCCCTTGAAAAAAAGTAAAGCTCTTTCCTTCAGCATGTGCCTTTCACTGAAGATTAGTAGCCGGCGTTGATGAGAATTGATTTCATCGATTTTCGATAGCAATCGATTAATTGATATCGTTTAAAATCGATCGTATTGATTATCGGTTTCCATCTATTAGGCACGCTGGGCATTTTCGAATCAAGTAGAAATTAATCCAGGAATTCTTCTGGCGGACTGCTGAACATGCTTGCGTAGTTGCGAGTAGCCCCCCTCCCCGGGGGGGGGGGGGGCAGAGGGTCCTCCTGTATATAAGCAATATAGGTATGTCCCGAGGAATAGGGTGTATGGTTTTTGAGCTTCTCAGTCTTTCAATAGGGTATCCATTTTGCCCTTTTATGGTACTGTGATCCCTGTGTGATCCTTTTTGTATTAGGTAAAATTGCCCTGCGTAAATGCCCCACTAAACGAAAAAAGATATGATCTATTGAAACTGAACTACCCGTCAAGGAAAAGAAAGAAAAACGAACTATACTGATCACACAATTCTGAGTTGCCGTTATGTCCTTGAATAAGGCGTTATTTTTCGGGCTTGGGCCTTAAAAAGGGTATCAATTTTGGAACTTTTAATTAATCCTTAAATAGGGCCGGTCAGGGTTTAAGAACCTTTGCAGCACACACCTCGTCTAAATTGACTGGCGTACCCCACCCCCCTCCCCCACCCCGGGTGAGTAGCAGTATGCGCTGCAATTGTCTTGGCCGGAAAAGATATATCAAATTACGTTCTTTTCGCGTCGTTTAATAGTTGTTTACGCTCACGTTTCCTAAAAAATTGTCTCATCCAATCCTTTCCCTTAAAAAAATGGCGTTACGTTGCATTTGATTCGATTTACTTGTCACAGAAGAGGATTGTTGAAATGCGAGTGACAGCGAAGAGTATTCCTCTAAGAGGAGAAGATGCCCGGCAGAAGATAAAGGTTTTGGAGATTCACCGCTGCAAACGGTTTGAGCTCAATAGCTATACTTACTTTCTTCGATGGACAATTTTTTTGTGGGAACAGCACTAAATTCAACTTACGCGAAATTTATAATAGCTACTAAGACTTAGTTATATGACTGTAAACACCTCCAATCTTGTTGTTTCTTTTATATGACTGAGGCAGAGTCGTGAGCTCTTAATTGTCGCATAGCACCTTCCCGTAGAGAAATGAGAATAACTTCAATCAAATCGATGGTAATCGGCTAGAACAAACAAATAAATTCAATCACAAAATAGTTCTCTTTTGTAGAATGTTAGCACTGTGTATAGATATCTTTCAAAAGTAAGAACGTCCCCTACGATTGCCGTAGAATGCGGATCCCTTTCTGGTTGTTTGCAGTTTCTTTTAATTTAATTCCGTAAAACTACTTGTATGACTACTGAGAGGGCACTGAATCTAGTTCTAACTAAAAGGATTTTCTTTTCTGGCTAAAATTATTTATAGGTTATGGGATGGTAACAAGAGTTTAGGAGCTGCAGTTCGATCTTTCTTTTGCTTGAAAGAAAACTGCCAGCGAAAGGGTAACAGGAAATTTGAATATGTCGTACCTTTGTCTGGCAACCCGATATTGTCCCTTTGGCAGTAGTATGTCTGTTTCTCTCACAGAACTGAATAAGGAGGCAAGTTTTTGCCCAAGAAGTGTGTTATCTGGGGTGGTATTAAGGATGGCTCATAACAACAGAAACAACTGCTAGTTATCCAATCGCGTGATCAACAAAGCGGTCATCACGAGATAAAATCGAGTCGACTCCTGTTCTGCCAATTTCGGGCATTTGTATAAAATCAGCTACTTTCATTAATTTTTGGTGTAAACCTAGAATTCATTTTATGTAACGCATTGAGCGGTGGTCGAACATGTAAATCGAGTCGACTCCTGTTCTGCCAATTTCGGGCTTTTGTATAAAAATCAGCTACTTTCATTAATTTCTGGTGTAAACCTAGAATTCTTTTTGTGTAACGCATTGAGCGGTGGTCGAACATGGAAATCGAGTCGACTCCTGTTCTGCCAATTTCGGGCATTTGTATAAAAATCAGCCACTTTCATAAATTTCTCTTGTAAACCTAGAATTGATTTTATGTAATGCATTGAGCGGTGGTCGTACATGTAAATCGAGTCGACTCCAGTTCTGCAGATTTCAGACATTTGTATAAAAATTTCCCCGGGGGGGGGGGTACTCCCCTATATGGCCTTAACGGGGACGTGCGGCCCGATAGGGTATGGTTTTCAAAGGATTTTGTCTTGAACGGGGTATTGATTTCATCAATTTTTGTCTTAAACAGGGTATCGTTACAAGACCTTATGTATTCATTAACTACAGAACCCTCACAAAAAGCCAAATTTTTACCAGTTTGCCAATGTTCAGCATATTGAAATGAGAAACAGTCTCTGACTAGTCCATTCTAGCCGTAAGGAGGGTATGATGTTGAGTTAAATGTCTTAGACAGGGTAGAAAAAATCTGAAATCTGTCTTAAACAGGGTAGCAAAATCAGAGATTTTTGTCTTAAACAGGGTCGGGGTTTAAACACCCGGGCCGCACCTCCCTACCCGAGAATCGGGAAAAATGTACTTTTTCAAACCCTGATATCCACCGGGGTCATTCTGAGTCATTCAGGGGTCATTCTGAGTCTCAATGTCTCAACTGAGTTCTACAGAAGATGAAAGCAGAGAACGTGAAGATTCACCTGAGCGGAGAAAAGCACGCAAGCCAAAAGTTGATTTTAATGTGCATTCTACAAATGAAAGTCACTCAGTCAACCTAATAAACAACTTTATAACCGTAAATTTGTATTTACACATGATATTACGTGACAATTCTTTTCATTACAGCAAGTCATCAAAAATTGTGACAAGATTTTCTGTCATCGTTAATACATACTTTACTTTGCTAGGAAGAAAACAATCAAAATGTATCCTATTTACACAAAGAACAGAAAATAATAAACCCTAAAAGCCGACTAACAATGATTTTTAGAGAATTAACTGTAGATTTGTCAATATGAAACCGGAACAATTTTTAGTTAAAACACATTGGATACTGACAGGAGCAGAATTATATCTGCTTTCTGAAGGAGCTCTTCTTTCGAAAAGAACATGTCTACTTGCATTGGCGTCACTTCAAAAGGTTCTTTGAAATCATTTATTACAGTCTCTGTTCTGTGAGTTCTTGTAAGCAGGAAGGGGTCCATTATGTATGTCCAAGCAGTTCTAGCCGTATTTTTGTATGTGGGAAGCGCGGAAATCGTACAGCGATCGGCCCTTTTTAACACAAATGAAAATGTCAAGGTCTACGCAGGTGACATGATCAAACGACATAGAAGCCAGAGTTTTGTATCTTGCACGCAAATGTGTTTATCTGAGCCTCTATGTGTTCCTTTCAACTACGACTCTTCCCCGAAAAGCCGCGGATTTTGTGAGCTGTATAAGGACGGTGAAGGAGTAGAACTGATCAATGAGGTGGGATGGGTGTGTGGGCATCTCCTCAACAAACAGCAATTTGTGAAACGTAAGTACAATCGTGTTAGTAAGGAAAGGTCTCCTTTGATGTGGTATAACTGCACAGGTTTCCATAAGAGGAATACCCTTAATGTTATGTTTGCATCCCACTGTCAAGTATAAAAAATAACAGAATGGTACTGACTTGTTTCAATATTTTGGATCAGGTAATTCTGCACAAGATTTCAAAGTACAGTGGAACCAGGCATTTCGTCCACCTCGCCATTGCGCACAAAAGCTAATGACGTCATTTTCTTATCTAAAAAATATCGTGAAACGTACCACACCGTTTATTCGACCAAATTTTTATGGCCCGTCAGTAGTCCCACTGATGAGGCTCCTTTCTATTGCTTTAAACGTTTGTAAAATGTTGGAAAAGACCTCTAAACTTTCGGTCATAATGGCTAACGTTACCGTTACAATGGAAATTGCAAAATACGAAAATTAAATCAATTTATTTTCCAATGATAAAATCATCAGTTTTTTCTTTCTGCTTTTAATTAGTGTCTCACATGTATTCGCTGTTAGATGTTTCATGTAATTTTGCTACCTAGTGTCACTGTGTTCAAAATGTATAAAAGCTTGACTTTTCCCTGCTGAATAAAAGCCATTATCATAAAAAATCCAATTTTCTTGGCACTTACTCTCCTCTGTACGGGATGCTACGGTACTTTCCTTTTGTTTTTATTAGATGGAAGATCATCCCAGTGTAACAACGTAGCGAGTTGTAAAAAGAACGACTCAAAAAAAAAAATAATGGAGGCTTGAACAGAATTCAAACTCTTGACTCTGCGATGCCAGTGCAGCGCCCTTACCAAGTGGGCTATCAAGCTAACTGGCTTAATGGTTCAGATCGACGAGAAACATCTATTATAGCCCTTCGAATCGGTTTCGAATCCCGCTGAAGCGCAACTGCTTTAGTTGCACAAGTGTTATAAGTTGCACAACTGTTTATGTCGCACAACTGCTTAAGTTGTGTATACACTGCAATGATCTCCCATTTAACATGTTTATTGCGCAGTTCAAAGATATGATTTTTCATATGTTCTCTCATAATTTCCTATTGCACGGTTCGAAACTTCAACGGTGCAGCCTTTTTTATTTTTCTTTCATCGTTTATATTCTAGCACCTGATGAATGCAAAACCTGGCGAACCAAAGATGGCGGATGCTGTGTTTTCCCGTTCCTCTACCAAGGAAGGCGCCATGACACTTGTGTTTTTGATGGCCAGCTCTGGTGCTCTGTGACCGATAATTACGACGTTGAGAAGCTGGGAGGTGTCTGTGAGGGTAAATGTGCTATTCAAATCTTTGACTTCATTTCTTTTGCTTAGTTGTCGTAGAATACTTAATACATGATAAATATAAATACTAGATTATTGCTGAAGTAATCACCAAAGTACAGTTCATAAAGGAAACTTCAGTAAACTATTTTGGCATTAATTCCCCTTTTAATTTAACTTCATAGTATCTCTCACAACGCCATAGAGTGTTTTTAATTTTCTTTTGTTGCCAGTGATTTTTTAATATCTTCGTGCAAAAGAAACACTTCCTGCAAAGGCAAACATTGTCTATGCCGGTGATACCAAAGTCAATTTATATCCAAAGGTCTGTAATCTTTCAGCGTGATTTGACCATCACCTATCCGATGTCTGGCTCATGGATCCACCGCCTCACGTATTGACTATCGCAATAGTCCTCCATACCTGTTACCTCCAATGGTTTCAAGTCTTTCAGCGACTACGGAAAGCTGCCTGCAGAGTTGTCCTTGGACGTCGTAAATACTGCCATATCACCGTAACTTTATACCAATTTCATTGGCCCCTTGTTATCTACCACGTAAAGACCTTTTTTTAGATTGAGCTCTTTTAAATTGCTCAGTGTTAGGTGCTCTTTCTTGTAACTCGCTGTAACAATTCTAGATACTACACGCGCTCTTCTAACTGTGGCTAACTTAAGCCTTTTAGACCGCATTCACTTTGATATCGAATTAGATTTAATTAGATTTTCGTATACTCCAATTCTGTAATTCTTACAATGCGCATCTGAACAAATTTATGTTTGCGCAATAGAATCAGATTTAACATTGTCTACGTTACTCTTCCTTGAATGTGTCTCTCTTTAAACAAGTCATATTGCTAATCATATTGCTAAATTCCTATTCATTCTCAGACTTCAACTTTACGTTCACAACTCTTGGTGCCCAGGGCCTCAAAGGACCGACGGACACATCCGGGTACCAAGGAACCAACTTACAGTACAAGGTCACGCTCGACAACGGCATCCAAATATGGCAAGTACCACTGAACGGATCTTACGCCATAGAGGCCTGGGGAGCATCAGGTGCGGAAGGAAGACAAACTGACGATTCATCATCATCTGCAAGAGCAGGCGGGAAGGGAGCTTACATGAAGGGGTTAGTAAAAATACTAGTGGGACAAACAGGAAGCGTTGGGACAACCGGAAAACCTTTGCCAGGGGGAGGTGGAGGGGGAACATTTGTCGTTCTTTTTTCAGGCATTCCTTTGATTATTGCTGGCGGTGGGGGTGGTGGTGGTGCACCGACGGTAGATTACGATGTAGGAGACCCAGGACAGATCACAAGGGAGGGGTCCCAGTATGGCGGAACTAACGGAACCGGAGGAAAGATTTTCGAGGAGGGTTCCCCCTCCGCTACATTTGAAACCGGCGCCGGGGGTGGCTTAACTGGGGATGGGGCGTCGGCGAGAATTGCCACAGGTGGAAGCAGTTTTGAAAACGGTGGAAATGGAGGGGGTTCGCCGACTTTAGCAAATGGTGGATTCGGTGGAGGTGGTGGAGCAGGAAGATACCCTGGGGCAGGGGGTGGATACTCCGGAGGGGGTGTTTTTAAGAAGTCAGGCGGGAAAACCATTGCTGGCGGGGGAGGTTCTCTGAACGGCGGATTCAACCAGGTGAAGAAAGAAGGAGTGAATGAAGGCGATGGGAAATTAAGCATCATACTCGTTGAACATGAGATCAAGTCAAGGCAATAAACATTAACGTCATAGAACCAAACCTTATTTAAATAGCAACCTTCGGATTGATTTTCACTGGTGACCCGCAAAAGTATAAACACGTCTGATAAATTTGCAAAATAAATTTCGTTCATGGCAGTGCACATTATTGCCCATAACTGGTGTATTGCTTTTCCTTGTTAACACTCGAATAGGCAAATGGTGAAAAGCGTAATTGGCAAAACCAGAAGTTGTAACTTTCCAGCTTTAGCCAGAGAATTTCATCATCACCATCATCATCATCACTGAAAAACGCAGGATTCTGGTTTAAACAAGTACTCAAATTCTCCCTCTTGTTTTGGAAGCAAATCTCCACGTCTGTCTTTAAAGTTTAATTTTTTTCCAATTTTTGTTTCTATCGATGAAGCTTCAATTTCTCTCTTTTGACCGTTTTGCGCTCTTAGAGTTTGCCTGCTGTTTACGGCTAAGTTTTTCTTTACTGTTCGAAAATTGGCTTACCGACGGAGCTTTTTCCGAATAGCTTCTAAGCAAGGATCACATTCATGTCAAGAGCGAGTCAAAAACAATTTGAAGGAGGTTATAAAGATTGTTATTATCTGGAAAAATGTATTAAATGCTACAGGGTTAAACTTAAAGTAGTGTCCCTACATGTATTCCCCCCAAGATCATCGTGCGAGAAGCAAAATGTGCGCAACCGGAAAAACTTCTCGCACTGAAACTTGAGGGAACTGAAGGTAACCTTCGTGTCGAGTTTCCAGTTTGTGCGGCTGCGCGTGGGTATTTTTCCCATGTTGCCACGCATTCCGCTTCCTGCTAGACCACTCCGCGAGGAGAAGAGAGTATGATAATGTAAAGCACAAGGGAATATTCCTTTGTGCACATCACCAGGAAACAGCAATATCGCTTAGCATGGCAAAGTACTATTCGACCAGCGAACATATCTCAAACAATTAACAAAGTAACCCACTTCAGAGAGAAAAGAATCAAGCATTGCATATAGTTCAGTTCTTGAAGCGATATCTCGGAGTCCCAAGGCTTCTGACCGGAGTAGCGTGGGATGACTTTCCCACAAACTCGTACAGTTTATGCGCCCTACTAGGAAGAACTTGCAACCAGTCCTTTCTCTCCAATAGGTCAAAAAGCTCCTGCAACAACAAGCTGCCCTTAAGCGTTGACAAAGATCCAATCAAAATCAACTTCCGCTTAGCACGAGTCACGGCCACGTTGACTCGACGCCAGTCTCTCAACAGATCTCCGACATTACAGTGGTCGTTACTGCGAACTAAAGAGACGATAATGCATGACTTGTCCCTCCCTTGATATTTATCCACAGTGTTAATCTCAATCTCATCCTGTCTGCCACTGGTATCCCTGAGGAAGATTTGGGATATGAGCTTAAGCTGGTGCCTGTAGGGAGAGATGATTCCCAGTGAAGCAGGCTGCAGTCCGCCTTTCAACAATGCACAGGCCAGTTGGTAAACTAATAAGGCCTCGATTTCGTTGGCTACCAGGTGCTCAGTTCGTGTTTCCGGCGCGGGGACTCCGTCCGTGTCCAGGAACACCACTGAGCGACTGGGAACGAGTGCGTCAAGCAGCCAGGTATCTGGTAAAGAGAAAAGATGCACATTTCATGTAGCTACTAAAGGCATGTTATTCTTAGACTTCAAATATAATAAATTACTCCACATTTCAACACTGCAGAACTGCTATGAGGAGAAGAATTAGGCCAAGAAACGATGACATTTGCATTGTAATCAGTGAAAATTGACATCACGAACTATTTCAATCATAATCGGACTCAAATGTGAACACGGCTAAAAAACTTGGTACAGCACAGATGAAGTAGAGACAATGACTATATTTTCCACACTTCTCCACGGTTAGCAAAATTCCAGACTTTTCCCAGCCTTGAAATAAATCCAGAATCACAACCACCACCTTTCGTACCTGTATCATCAGCGATGTTTTCCTTAACATAACTGGTTAGCTGGTCCCAGTTAGGCAGCTGTAAGAGAGCACGTGCCACGCCCTCCGTGCCACACTTGAGTCTGTGTTCATATATCAGCATGTTGGATAGCTCCATGATGTCCTGATTCATTCGGTACTGATGCTCAAGACTGACTACCGCATGAGGATGTCGCTCAGAGAGACGCTTAAATAAACTGACGTCCATTCCTTCCTCCCTGTTTCAAGTTAAAACAACAAAGTTTGTTTACGAGAATAGGCCGACATTTTAAGACAATTTCCAAGGCAACAGAAGGCTTCCAAGAATGACCCGATTAGATTTTGTTAGCGTAAAAGATCGGTCAAAGTCAGCGGTTTTCAACTCACCTGGCTTCCACACTCTGCACCAAAGGCGGCAGCTGATAATGATCTCCTACTAAGATGAAGACACGAGCTCGCCTAAGAGGTCCGATACACACGGGCTGTGTGATCTGTGATGCCTCGTCCACTATGCAGTAATCAAACGAGCGCTGGGAGAACAGGGCATGGTTCACACCCAAACAGGTGGTCGCCACAACAGACTGAAGGATAAAGGAGTTGGAAATGAATGAGTGATCGTACAATGAGTGGTTCACAACCAAACACAAGGCAGCCGGACAGACTAAGGGAACCAGGGAATAGGAAATGAATGAGTGATCGTACCATGAATGAGCAGGCGTGGTGAGGGAACAAAGGCATAGGAAATGAATAAGTGAAATTACATTATAAGAAGATAAAATAAGCGCCATCGGGTGAAAAGGGCGTCAGAGCAATTCATCATTCATTTGCAACAGGTTTGCGATTGTTGAGACCTCAACATAATTTACCTTTTGCAACGTGTTCTAAGAAATCAGAAGCAGGACCAAAAGTGAATTATGTTAGGCTTGTTTTACCTCTGGCTAATACTTACAGATTTCTCGCTCAGAGAGTGAGTGGTGTATGACGATTCTATTTACCACCGTGATGACCGGGTCTGCGATTACTATGCTTTTGGTTAGTTTTTTTTTTTTCGATTAGTTCTCAGGACATTCGCTCCATTTGTATTAGTAAGCACAACAACGTTACCTTGGATTCGTAGAGCTGTTTCAGTTCATTCACAGTCTTGATATCAGATGCCGCCATCTGAGCAGTATATGATTGTAATTCAGGAAGAACCTTATGAACTTGGCCAAGGCGGAGAAAATCCACATTTGCCTGGAAAGACAGCAAGAAGAACGTCTTAAGAATATTACATCAATTTCTGTTCGAGTACACAGTAAATGCCGGTTAGGAAACAGCAGTTTGTTTTGCATTATCGTAGTAGCTATGTTCGTAGCTATCGTCGTAGCTGATGATGATAATAAATGATGATAATAAATCTCAAATGATGAGGCCTACAACGAACATAAAGTGGTTTACGGAAGGATCCTCAATTAAGATAGTAAAAATGCAAATAATGTAAGTAAAAATTACCACGAATATTACAAATTTAAAGAAACTAGTAACTATCAATAGATAAGAACAAAGTAAGGAAGAGGATAAAATTAGAATGAGTTACATGCCAAAATACGTACTAAATACATGTTAAATTAGAACTACGAATTAAAATTTGGCTTTGGATAAATGCAGCTAAGGTGGACGTTTAGCGTGAACGTCAAGGTGGAAAAAGACTTCGGGAAAATTCTTGGTTGCTTCGACCAATGACTGCGCTTTCCAAAGAACTATGCTACTGTTTCCTGCTTTTTAATGCTACAGTAACAGCCAGGCTCTGTTATGGTAGTCAAACTGCTATAAGAGATGAATGAAAGCGGTCGGTGCTTATATGGTGCGCATATCACGCGGGTGATTTACATACAGTTATGCAGCAGAATGAGATTGCATGTCAGTCTGTGAAAAAGTCTCTGGCGGCCGCTATAGGTCCAGAGGTGTGAATTAACTCGTCCAAAAATGAAAATTCTAATCAGAAACGTCACATCCAGTTACGCTAAAAGCACAGCTATCATCAAACCTCTTTAAGCTTGAGCAGAATATTATCCACAGCAGTGTGAGTGTAGCTAGTAAGGAGAACAGACTTGCCACTGGCCACCAGTACACGGACCAGGCAGGAAATGGTGGTGGTTTTACCAGTGCCTGGCATACCGAGTATCAGTGCATATTGGTGTGCACACAGTGCTTTGGACACTGCCTTCCGCTGATCCGAGTTTAGCTCTTGAAGAATCGACTCATTGGCCGGATCAGATAAGATTTTCTGGCTTCTGCTGTTTTGAGACCTGCAGAAACAACACAGGATTTATGAACAAGATTTAACAAGTGTAAATAATTATTGAAATATTTCGGTGAAAAAAGCAAAAAAACTAACCAGTGGAATTAATATTATTAAGTACAGTGGAATCCCGATTTATCAAACCTCCTGGGGAAAAGGAAGTTGGTTCGAATTTACGGGAGGTTCGAAAAATCGGGGGTAAAATTACAGTACTTGACTGGGGAAGGTTCGAATTATCGGGAGTTTTCAGAAATCGAGGGTTCGAGAAAACAGCATTCTACTGTAATGTTTTTGTGCAAAGTAAACCTTACTATTCCAAGGACCGCAATTAATGAACTTACGGCGATTGCTGGGAGAAGTAATCTGTGATATCGGAAGTCTGGCTTGACATTGCCACTGCATCATTCCTTCTTTTTCTTGAAAATGCTGGCGGCTCTAAGTCAATGATTTGCCGCCGCAGCTGAGTGTCTCTATCTGAGTCACCTTTGAACAGTTTAGCCATGTTAGACCACAGTGTAGTTAGGGTGCTGTACTCTTCGTCTTTGTCCAGACGATAAAGTCTTGCGCTTGTTACTTCAGTCTTTGCATCATACCTGAGTGGAGTGCAAATGTAGGTTAAAATACCTCAGCTTGGGTAACCATACTGCAGAGCAGAAGGCCTGACCACAAAGTAACTAGTATGATCATGCTGGCTGTGCATCTTTTCTCAGTTCAGATGATAGTGTCACTGGGCGGTGACTCTAAACAAACATGCTTAGCTTTGTATCACTAGATTGTAGAAATTTATACTAAAAAGTGGATTTTTCTTGTGATTGTAGAGGCAAAAAAGAACCGAGATCAATTAATGAAAAGAGTAGGAAGTGCGTCCCTGGTCAGTTAGTAGTTAAACTCATTGTAGTCTCTTCACTCGTCTCGCATTTCATAGCAGGGCATGTAAGTGGACAAGATTTGAATGGACTAACAGTGGTCACGTGAGGCACGCTTAATAAGTTACATAATGGTGTAGCGTCCATGGAGTAAATCTTGATTGAGATTTTAAGTTTACCTCTTAGTTAAATCTCTGTCTAGTAAGACAACAACTTCCTTGTTTCTCACCTCGTGGATATAGCCTATAAGGATGAGACAAAAGCATTTGCTAAACAAGGTAAGCGGCAATAGGTGTGAAAGTTGAGGTCAAGTTTAGGACCATGTTAGTGTGTCTAGTAAACAGTGGCGTCTTCTTATGGAATGTCAAAAATATAGTGATAGTGTCTGGGTAGGGTTACAATCGCCTGTCTTTTTCAGTCAAGACGTGTCTGGCAATGGGAGTTACCTATGACAGGAGTTGAATGCAATAATAAGAGGTGAGGACAAGGAGAAGGAAACATGGGAAGGGTGAAGCGGAATCTCAAGAAACACAACATTTATGAAACGGCATGAAGCAGAAGAAAAAGGAAAAATCATGGACAAAGACCAGCTCCAGCATAAACTCATCACTGCGCCACAAACAACGGAGTTGGCAATTATAAGGAGCCAGGCCGCTATTCCAGCAGAAGAAGACAAAAGAAGAAGAGGAGGAGGAAGAAGTAAACGAGCAGGTGGCTGATGACTTTCTTCTTTTAAGACTGTAATGTTAAAATACTATTTCACTGCCTTAGATAATCACGACTGTGATAACCCCCGCACGTTTAAAACTATATGTCTTAAATGTAACCGTTCTCGTTGTCTCGTTGTCTCTTCTTCCAGTAACATGTCGCCGTTAGGTGTATCCATCTTAGCTTATTTTTATTTTTTATTTATTTTTTTTTACAAATCGCACCCATAGTAATTGGCTACCCGCTGTTGTGGTTACCCTGACGTATTTATTCGCGTTTCATGTTTTGCTTTGTCTATTGTGTTAGTTTTGTAGGTAATTAATTTATCTTCTTTTTCTGTTTCTTCTCTTTGTTTTCTTATATGGTGAAGCTGAAAAAATAAATAAAAAATAAATAGAGGGTACATGAAGGAAGTTCATACCCAACTGCCCATCACCCATTCCACCCTAATTATACACAGAGATCCATTCACCTGCTGCCAGAGCTATGGCTCCATTGCTGTCTTTGCTCAAAATTACCCGATCTCCTACAGTAATAGGCACATCCTGTAGGGGTATGTCACTGGGATGATCCACTGCACGCTCAAATGTGTGTCTACAGTAGCGACTGTTGGCTATCACTGGAGCATGCGGCTTCAGGACCATTCCACTGAAACAGCGGCCCAGCTTCTCTCGCTCCCATCCTTCTAAGCACCAAATTTCCTGTTGAGTCCTCTTCTCTTCCATTTCCTTCCCTTCCAGACAAACCAGTTTAAACCAGTCTGTGAAGTAGCTGACATAGGTCTTCGTCATGTGGTCTGTCATCTCATTAAAGAATGATCCGAGACCACTGGTCGTGCCGTCTCCTTGTTCAGCAGCTTTGTGGAAGGTGGTGCAGTTTTGTGCTTGAGAACAACGCCGACAGGTGTTGAGATCCTTCAACATAGCTGAAAGAAAAGAAAGTATGATCTTATTACACTAATAACTAAAGATCGACATTAGGAATGGCCCCCAAATACCTCAGTGACTTACTCTAAATCTGCAAGGCAGTATTTATTGTAAATCTTGTAAATCAATCCACAGTGCTTGTGCTTGTGGATTGCCTGATTGATCAACCTATTGCCATGGTAGGGGTATGAAGCAGTCCTCTCTCCACCCCCGGGGGGTGAATAACTACCCACCTGGCATGGTGCCTGTAGTTCCAGCTCTGTTAAGTGTCAAGTAACGTGCAACTTCATTCCTTTTCATGATCAGAGCCCTCTTCTCATGAAGGAAGCCAGGCACACTAAGCATGTGGGATGACTTCACGTAGAACAATAAGCCAGCGTCAACTGCTTGAGAGTAGCGATCAGACATGAGCAGGGTGTATAGGATCACCTGAGCTCGGTGCTCAATAGAACCTATCAGAACCAAACAGTAATGGAAATAGTTATCTGAATAAGTGTTTTTTAAGGAACAACATATTTGCGGAGAATAGACCTTTCCACGTTTTTTTTTCAACTTTTGACAAGGATCACTTAGCGAAAATGTATCGACAGTGCAAGAAAGTGCTCCTTAAAAACAGTAAACTTGCCGAGTTTGAGAGTAATATGTCAGAAACGAGCGAAGATATGGCTCCGCAATGTCCCAAACTCTTGAAGACGTTTGTATGGTGGGGCGCACAAACTTGCCCCTTCCCCTCCCCCACCATAAAAACGTGTATAAAATATTGTGACTTTGCGGAGCCATATCTTTGTTAGTTTTCAACCTATCACTCTCAAACTTGGCAACTTTCCCGTTTTTAAGGCGCTCTTTCCAGCGGCGGCGAAGGATTTTCGCTAACTGGTCCATGTGAAAAGTTGGAAAAGCCGTGGAAGGGACTATGGTTTCAACTCACCAAGTTTGGTGAACATTTTGCCTGTCTTCAGTTCCAGTGGTGTTACTTTTGTCTTCACCTGGTTGTCTGTATCAGGCCTGTGTCGTCTGATTTTGGGCCTTCTGTCAATCTTAACTTCAACTGTGGCATCAATTTTGCCTTGAACAATATATCAATACATTATGCTTAAACTTTACTCGTGAACATTTTTCATGCAATAGTAATGGCAAAATTCCAATGAGGGCCATTTATGCGAAATAAAAAAAGAAGACGTGAAGTGACTTGACTTAAAAACAGGGCTCCTAGCCGTTCTTTGTTCTTTGTTAAGTCAGATCTTCAATTGGATGCTGCCACGTTGGACAGAATGCAAAACGAACTTACAAATTAAGCACTTGGTGTCTTGTGTATCTAAATTGGTCAGTTCTAAGCATTTTAAGACAAGTCTTATTTTTTCTTACCCATATAAAATGGCAATATTGTTTCTACCACTTTTGACCCAACAAATCATATGTATACTACATTGAAGCAAGGATGGGTGTTCTAGAAAAAAGGACAGGGTGGAAATTTGCATGGCAAAGCATTTGCATAGCTACCTGGAACACTATTAACAATTTGACACAAAGTGACAAACACTTGCATACCCTTCAATCCAAATCTTGGTGACCAGATGTTCTCCTCAATGTCCTTCAGGGCAGACACACAGACACTGGGTTGCTCCGCATCCTGTGGGTTATCAGGGGTCTTAAAATCCATGGTTCCAAAATCAGGGCGTGGAAAAGGAGCCACAAATTTCTTGGCCCACTCACAGAGCAATGGAATGTGCTCCTTGATTTTCTCTAGTGCCCAGTTCTCTGTCTGTCCCAAGCTATACAAGTCATCCAGGTAGGACAGTTTGTGGAGGAGTCCACAGGCTCTTTTCAAAAGGGTGTCAGGTGAGAATTCTTTGAGAAAGGAAAGACATATTGAACTCATGAAATCACCCTCTGAGACCTTGGGATGAAATTTAAGGCGAGAAAAAGTAGTTTTTGTTCCTAACTTTCCATCATTGAATTTTTTGTCCTGACTTTTTCACACCCTGACTATTTGCCTGTGAGTCCCTGATGATAATCACACAAAATCTGTGGGTACAATTGACATAAACACCTTTCTAAAGCAGACATGTTGAGCAGGCAATGTAGTGGTGACCATACTTACAGGTATACCAGAGATGTGACAGTACTTACAGAAATACTATGGATGGCCTTACTCATAATGAGGGGAGAAGTAAAGTGAAGGATATAACAACAAATGCAACTGGCCCAGCCACTGCTTAATCACAGTGATTGGCTCAGTCTTGGGGATGGAGTAAGGTTTGATTGGAACAACAACATTATGAAGCACGGAAAGTAATCTCTTTTTTTCTTGGTAAGGAGTTGTTAGCCAAATACATGATGATGAAAACTAAAACTAAGGCACACAAACAAGCTGGCTGATATTTTAACTAGTACAACTAGCCCTCTTCAGGGCTGCCACTCTAATGAAAGAAATATCCACATATAAATCATAATCAGAACAACAATCAGAACAACAAGAATTTTCATTTTCATTAGAATTTAGATTTTCTTCAATCCCTGATTAAAGTGATGAAGTAGATCAAAACAAAACCATAGGTGAGCCAAACAGTAGTGTAGCAGCTCTCGTAAGCTTGTAATTCTAGTGGTCCTCTAGTGTAGCAGCTGCTATTGTGTTTGGGGCTAGGGGTATTGTTCATATTGTTTGTTCTATTATTTTCTCGAAGGGTAGCGAGCCATTCATGTGAGACCTTGCGAGAGCTGCTACATCACCCGAGCCAAATGCTGATTACATCCATACACCTGGAAACAAACTTACCATGAAACTCCATAGCTAAGTCAAACAGATCATGCAGAAGTGTTCCAATCAACATTGCTTCACTCTGGCCTTCAGTGCGGAATCGCTCATTGAGGATGCTCTGCCGTAAACACTTTGTTGCTATGGAAACAATAGTTCCAGATACCAAAGTATCGGGATGGACTACAAGGTACTGGTCAGTGGAGTTGTCAAGGATACACATTCCTGTCTTTGAGTCAAATGTCCCTGTAACAAAGGCCAATTAATTAAGTTTGATTTAGAGTCGAAAATTTTCATGATTTCCTTTTGTTACTGCGCATTCGTTCTGTGCATCTCACGTCTGGTCCGAGATATTCAGGTTTCTTAAGGAATTTGCCTGCTAATACAACATTATTTTTGTACAGTTTATGAGTTTGTGGAAGAAGCAGATCTTAACAAGGGCTATCAGAATCCAAATTTGGAGAGAAAATGCTATACATTCTTTGTATTTTAAAGCTCTTTCAGAATTATGGTTGCTAAATAATCTCTGAAAAATGCATAGTTACCCACATTTTTTTCTTAGATACACGTAGGTCTTGCTAAGGTTTGCTGTATCCCCATAGTCACAACCTTTGCAAAAACACCTGTTTATTAGGAGGTACCGTCCATAAGGCAACTTTTTGTCAAATTCTAGCAACTTTGGAGACTGTGAAGATAACTAAAACTAATTGAGTATTTCAGGTGTTGAATTTCAGACACTAGTGAAGACAATGGCAACTACTGCCATGAAAATAGGACTTAAACTAGGGAACTCCAAATGACAAACCATACAGCCTCTTTACTAGTTTTGTAGGAAGCAAAATGACACCATCCAGTTTTTGGACTTAAAAGGTCCCTGCACAAAAAAGCCTGATCACTACATAAAAAAGCCAAACCTGTTATGTGTACTATGTCACCAGGTTCAACTTCACTCAACTCCCAGTCTTCTCTCAGGCTGCAGAACTTCTCTTGACTTAGAGCCTCATCAAACAATCGAAGAACCTTTTCTGACAAATGTCTTCCATACTTAGCCACAACTTGTTCATCCAACAGTTCTCTGCGGGAGACCTCAAGTACCAAGAAGCGACTGTAGCCGGTAGCTCCAGAGAGGGAGCATTTAGTTTCAAGGTCCTTGGAAATCATTTGAGTCTGTTTGGCATCATTGACAGGGGAGAACAGTGCTTTACATGAGCTTTTTCTGCCATTGAAGAATGGGAAGAGGATGTCAGTGTGGTAGTGATGGAGTAGGTCATATTAAGACTTTATCCATCCTAGGGGATCTCTGTTAACTGGTGAAAAGAGCAGATGGCATGGCCAAGAAGTAAGGGTGCTGAACTTGCAATCTAGAGGTCCTGATTACTTCTCCCTAACCACTAGATGGATTTGCAACACAGCAGCCCCGTGTTGAAATCTTAGGTCTCACTATGTACACAGCCAACTGGTCAGCCTCCCACCAGCTGGGGTTTTCAAAATATTTGTTTTCAGATTGTTATTTTCTTCAATTTACATTGTCCCCAAATTAAGCAATTTTGTGCTCAATACAGTGATTTTCTAGCAGTACTTTGACTGATGATTTCCTTTATTGTGGAGTACAAAGTGGTCAATATGTCCATTGATGTTGTTTGTTGTAAACATTTTGAAAAGAGATTTAGGTTTTCTGTGCCCGGGTACTATTAAAGATGAAAGAATCAAAGTTTTCATTAATGCACCTTGTAATGTGTTGAGTTGCAGAACCACTGATCAAAGGTGACCACTCAACGCCAGCCAGTAAACTGTTATATTCTGCTGCATCATCAGACTTACTTGAAGATTTAAACTGTTCATTCCTTTGATCGGTTTCAATTGCTGTGCATTTTCCAACGCCCTTTTCATTTTGTTCAATAACCATTTTTTCTTGGTTACCTTTTCCTTCACCTAATGATTGTAAGCTTTCCAGTAATTTTTCATTAGGTGAACAATTTTCTAAGCATGTGTCCATGGTGTATTCTTCCATTATGCTCTTATCGTCAGTATAATTATCTGTTACGTGGAAATGATCGGAATCTACATGTAATGCCTGGTATCCTAGGTGCGCCTCAGGGCTGCTACTTTGAGAACATTCATCTAGTTTCTCCCATAAGTTATGTTTCACTGCATTCTGCAAGGAATGGGTATGTTTGTTAACTCAAAGTGCTAAAAAATACAAAATAATGTACTGAATTTACATACATTTAAGTCTAATTATTTAGGGTTTCAGCCTAACACGGAGACCTAGGTAGCTGTTCCACTTCAACATGTGGATGACGATGATGGTGATAATAATAATAATAATGATAATTTATTATTTTTCAATTGTTTTTAGCAAATACAAACAAAAGATATTTTAAGGTCACTTGAACATAATGGAGGCTGAATGGGCTTCCAGAAATTTTATGCAAGGAAAATAAAATTTAGAGAACCATATTCGGATCACTGAACACAGAACAAGACAACCATAACTCTTAAACACAACAAAATAGCAGCAACTTGTAGAGGAGGCAAAAATGACAGGATGCAGTATTGCTCAACACTGTTGATTTTCTGAACAGGGTCCTGTTGGTTTTTTATGCAAATTTATGTAAATTAAGGAATTACTAATGAAATTTTAAATTTCACACCCTCTTGTTTTTAAGCCCGTCTAGGATAGTTTGACCTTTGACATACTACAGACTTGTCTCACAGCACACACTACTGAGCCCAGTTGTTCAGTTGGGTTAATGCTAACCTACAAGTGTTTGCAATGGAAATTTTAAGCTACAGTTTGAAGGCAGCCAAAGTCAACATGATTGTATGACAACGAGAATGTTTAGAACCTACACTGTTGAGGTATTAACCAGAACTTAAAACTGATACTAATCCTGGGTTAGCTTAACCCTGCTTTGAATGACCAGGCACAGGCGAAATGCTGATAAACAGTGCAGAAAGAGTCAGGTGCCATAAGTTAAATTCAGTAAATGTATGTAGTGTGATTTTTAAGTCCAGCATTCATGTAAGGTTTCAGTCAAATACAGTACCTTTGCAGACAAAGGTAGATCTGTTTGCAATCGTTTCTGTAATGGGGAGCTTCCTTTTGTAGCTGACCTTTTCATTTTTGATCTTAAAACAACACATTTTGATGGAGCAATAACTGAAGTGGATTCCTCTTGACCAGGCAGCTCTGCTTCTTTCTGCAGTTGCTTGCTGTTCTGAGAAGTCTTAGCTATTGTTCCACAGATGTCATGTTTCTTCAGTGGGCTTGACACTACCTTTGGAAACTTTGGCTTGCGGGGCAATTTATACTTCTTTCTACTAGTGGCAACTGTTGATGAAGTTTCCACAGAGTTGCATGAAGATGCAGTTACAACTGACTCTTCTTTATTACTAGATGTCACAGCAAGATGAGAGCTATCCTTGTCCAAAGTAATACTGTCCATTACTGTGTTCTTTTTCTCATAAAAAGTTTTTTCTGAGTTTCCAGTAGGTGAACACTCATGAACCTTAGTAACAGCATTTTTATCTTGTGAAGACTTCTTTTTATTCATCTTTTTACTCATTACTGCTACACCAGTTTTCTCACTGAGTGACAGAGATCTTTTAGTTAAATCCTTAGAGATCTCTGCCTGTGGAAAACATGGGGAACTTTGCCATTGTTGAATCTTTGTTGACGAGGAAGACCACTGGGCTTGATAATTTATAAGGCTGTGATGTCCCGCCAGGGATGGTGTGGGCGGGATAAGATCGTCATCTTCCAAATTTATTACCGTATTACTTTTATTACTGGTAACCAAGGAGTCATATCTTGTATTTGTTGGTGCACCGCTATTCCTGTAAGATTCACTTTTACTCCTAGGGGAGACTTTTGCCCTTTCTTTCTTTGCTGGTGAGGTTTTCTTTACCTTGACATTTAAGATCTTTGTAAAGTCCTTTAGGTCAGTGATATTCCTGTTGGTTTGCAATGATGCAGTTGATGTCTCAGTTTTGCTTGTGGTGTTTTCAGCTTTGTGCGTTTCTTTTGGTACAACATAAGAACAACTGTTGTTGATCCTACTGACCTAATCATAAGAGAAAAAAGCATTTGACATTCACATCACCAAGTTGTTGCTCAAAAAAAAAACACACACACACACACACACACACACACACACACACAAAGGAAACTGTCATCACTCTTCAGAAAATATTAACCCTAGAAAATGTAATATTATCAAGGGACACCTTATTGTGTCAACTGTCGATGCAGGTTGCCTACCTTCGTAGTAGTCCCTACCTTTTTAGTTGATAGTTTGAGACTTTCTTTTTCCAGACCCTAAAAGTTCATTGGAGATGGATAATAATATTATTAACTGAACCATAAATTACTATTATTTAATATAGAGAGGTTTTATAGAGAGGTTTTTAATCTTTTACCCTATAAAAGAGGTTTTTAATCCAAAGGTGCTAACCCTTCACAGAAGGACAAAATACAACACCAGGTAACATGTTATCTACTTTAACAAGCAGCTTTACTTTTTAAAGCTTATTTATTTATCAATGGGAATTCTCAGTTCGATTTTCCATACAAACTTTTGTATTATGCTTGGGCTACCTGTGATCATACTATCCCTCTTTGTTAGCTCTCAACTCTGACCAGACAAAAGCAAGAAATGATGAATCTGTCTGGGCAACTTTAATAAACAAAACGTGAAGTGCAGAGGGCTTGAGAGGAGCAATTGTCTGGAATGATCGAGACTAGAAAGCAGGTTGAACTGCAGTAACAAATCACTCAGTGCATCATCTGAATCCACATGGGGTCCTATGACTAATGGCTAATATGGCATTAGAAATCTTTCAGGGTATTGGTATACTAAAATAATAATTATATCCTAAATATTGTGTGCCAAATTTTAAAAGTTAGCAGATACTACTTCCTACTTCAATCAAAATGGTACACCTTAAGACTGTTAGACTATTACTGAATTCTTAGATCCTCTATAGCCAATCAGTCAACTATAGGTACAACTTTGACTTTTTCATTTTGAGTACATGTTTCGTTTAATGGCGTTTATGCTCAACACTTAAAAACATGGTCAGTCTAAAGGTTCCTGAACATTGTGTTACAGCACCAGTAGCACTTCTCCATCTAGATCTGTCTATTTTAGAGTATGTAAGTCATTCAGCATTCCATGAAATGGCAATTAATGTGAAAATAGAAGAACAATAATAAATTTTAAGCTCAGTCCTGAAATAAGAAGGATGAAATTTTTCAGCATGTCATGAGTGTGGGTCAAAGAAAAAATGGTGTTACTGATGGGAATTGAAACAATGATCTTCCATACACTGGTCAGTCTATCTAACACTGCATTACTGGGAGACATGGGCCAGCTAGGCCACATTTACTAGGTTTATTTGACATAAGTTCTAAGCAATGCTAGGATCAGCAATGTCAAAAGAAAACGTGTGCGGAGGTTAAGAAAGAAAGCTGTTAAATTCTACAAGAGAAAGACATAGTTTTTCGGCATGTCAGGAGAGTGGAATATAGAAAAACACTGTCCGCATGGGAAGCTCTAACTACTGAGCTACCGGGAGACTTGTGGTGGGGTAGATGGGTTTGATTCCCGGCCAGTGGGGACTCAGATTTTTTTCTTGTCACACTTGTGACACAGTGAAAAATTCCTTTTTGAGTGTTTATTGTGTTACTCAAACTCACTGACCTTTGGTTTCCTGGCCTAACGTTGTCCAAAGTTGAGATGTTTCCTACAACATAACATAACAATGTCACTACCTTTCACAAGCTGACACAACAAATTTAACAAGAGGGTTATTTTCTAGAGAAACTGTGGTGCTGCATCAGTGGGGATGTGAAACACGAAATTTTGGATTTATCAACTGAGTTGATAAGGTAGATTGGCCATCGTAAAGAGATTGAAAGCTGACATTTCGAGCATTAGCCCTTTGTCAGAGTTTAATGCTTATTAAATGCGAATAATGCGAATATAAGCATTAAAATGCGAATTTAATGCTTCAAATGCTATAATAATAAAATCCCACTTATTTATTAAAACACGTTTTCTCCAAAAACAAATCCTAAGAAATAGAAAGAATGGGGTGATAAATTTAGGATCTCCTAACATTCAGATAAAAAACCTAAGGCTCTTTGACAATATTTAACAAGGTTCCTTCAAAAGGGACTGGCAAAATGTGCATGTTATAAAGGGGGTTCATTATATCGGGGTTCTTTTCCATACATTTTACTATTAAAGCTCTAAAGCTCTTTGACAATATATAACAAGTTCCTTCAAAAGGGACTGGCAAAATGTGTATGTTATAAAGGGGGTTCGTTATATTGGGGTTCTTTTCCATACAAAGTACTATTACTAGGCTGAAGAATATCGTTCGTTATAGCAGGGCCTTCTTTTCACAGGGATTTGTTACATTGGGGTTCCACTGTCGAGGGTTTTTGCGGTGGCCATGTTGCGAGGAATAAAGCAATTCAAACCAGTTGCATAAAAACAGAATATATTTCCCAAAGGAGAAACATTTTATTGTCTTATGCACTTGTCATCGGCATTGGCTTCCCCGAGGGGGGGGACCCCGGGCTGACATGGCGACTTTGCTAATAGTCGATTTCTTGTATTTCCCTAGACTTTCTCAAAGTCCTTCTACGCGCGGTTTAGGTATGTGGCGCATGGGCTGACATGGGGACTTTGCTAATAGTCGATTTCTTGTATTTCCCTAGACTTTCTCAAAGTCCTTCTACGCGCGGTTTAGGTATGTTGCCGCTTCGCGACTCCCTGCACGTCGCTTCGCGACGCTTGGCTCGCTTTGCTTGCCAATAGAGGGCGACTTGGTGCAAGTCTAGTATTTCCCCACCAGAGGGGGATTTGTTTCTAGCAAAGACCCCAGTATTTTAGGGGGAAGCAATTATCCAATGCTTGAGACAATAAGCATTCTGATGAGAAATTCAATGTTTATTTGATTGTCCCAAATAGTCCTCAAGCTTTTCTAAACCTCTCCCACTACAACTGTATAATTATCTATAGGCAAATGATAACAAAGAACATATAGGATCACAGCTCATTTGCTGCATGTCTCTAAACACAATGCACTTTACTTCACGAAAGATTAGACCTATACTTAGGCACCTCATTTAAGTTTTAATAGTTCTTTTTTCGCTCCTGAATTTTCTGCTAGCTGTTCTACTGCTCTGTTCATAGAGATATTTGACAGATGGTGTATTTCATGCACAGAAAAAAATAACTGATGGATTTCAACATACACCTCCTCGTTCCCCCATGCAGATCTTTTTCGAATCTTTTCATCAACTGAGGGAAAACACGACTTGCTCCCAATCTCCACTCTTTTTGCAAGATGCAAATCCCCACATTTTCCCAGAGGGTTGGGGCATCATAAACCTATGTCCCCTGCATTTCCCCCACCATAGAAGTTCATATTTGTTGCAAAGTTCCCACAAAGTCCCCCAATCTCCCCACATACAGCCCGGGGTCTCCCTCTCGGGGAAGCCGATGACGAGTGCTTTATACCTCCAATATGGCCGCCGTGAAAACTCTCTATTCAAGATGGCGAGCTGTTCACAGACTAGTGAATTTCCCTCTTATCACTTTTTTTTTTGGCGCAGGATGATTGTCCAATTAATAGTTCTTTCTATTAAATATTACACCCCCGCCGCGCATTTTAAATAATTCTATTACTGGGAACCAGACGAGGCGAAATGCTCTGGGATGGGCGATGTTTGATATTTTTCTAGCCAAGAATTAAGTCTACCTTGGTGAAGTAACTTTTGATATTTTGTTGAGCCGGACCTCTTTCCTGAAAAGAAAAAATATCGCGATGTTGAAACAGCAAGCTTATAGAAAACCTCAACCCAGCGTTTAATTAAAGTTTATCAGGCATACCATCTTGGACAGCTCAAGTCGGCTTGTTTGATACCTGAGATGAGCCACAATGCAGCTCGTTTGCTCGTTTGCTCGTTTGATAAACTGATTACCGAGCTAAAGGAGAAACCATTTTATATTTAGACTCAAGACAAAAAAAAGCGCACACTGTTGTCGTTTTTTGCTTTCAATGCTAAGCCAACAAGCAACAAAATACACACGACTTCAAAAGTAGCCCTACAAGTGTACACTGTAGTGAAATATAACATCTCACCTCCTCTTCCGAACTGCTTCTTGCTCTCTTCCCAGCTCCTTTGCTTAATCTTGGTTTCCCCATTCCTCCCTTTGAGAACGAGGAAACAATTTAAGCTCGAATTATTAGCATTCAACATGCACTTGAAAAACAGACATCTTACCAAAACAAAACTGCTTGCGAGAGGTCACAATTTCCCGCCAAATCTCATACGTCGTCCGCCATATTGACTTTGAGGCGGTACGGCATGTAACAGTCCTTTGGTGTCTACAATTCGACACTGCGCCCCAGTTTTTCATCGGACAAAACGAAACGCCACCGCCCCCACCTACCCCCGCCAAAAATTTTTCAATAAATAAAAAAATTGCACACACAAAAACAAAAAAATCATTAAAAAAAAAACAATAACAAAAACAAAAAACCAAACTCACACTGCGGCAAAAGGGCAAATTTACTGGACAATCTTACTTCACATATTGGCCAATAAATTTTCCCTTTCGTAGCCAGCTTTGCAACCAGTTTAATTAGCAATCTTCGGCCCATATTAGGAAAGATACAAGTAAAATTAAACAATGATAAAAAGAAAACCATTTCACTTTCGTTCAAAAATGTGAAATTCTTCCTTTTTTCCGGAGGTTTTGAGTATAAGGGCTCCCACATTACTAAGCCGGAAACTGAAGATATTCCTTTCTCGACATTTCCGTCAGCAGGAATGAAAAGCAATTTCATAGACGTCACATCAGAAAACAGAAACCCAATTTATCACTATGCCTCTGAATGATTAAAAAAAGAAAAAAAAAGAAATGGAAAGAAAAGAAAAAAAGAGAAGAAAATAATAACAACTTCTTTTAGAAAACCCTTTCCGCTTCAAAAAACTAGTACATGTAGTAACTGTTAAATTAGCAGAAAAGCCCTCAATTGATATCTCATCATAATCACAATTTTCTGGCAGGATCGAGGTTTTCTGTGAAAAAAAAACTGAATTTCCTCAATATTCCCGGCTTTTTCTCTAAATTCCCAAAACTGAGAGGCTTTTAAACACAAAGGAAACAAACCAAAGCTTCAAACAAACCACACCCATTTTGCAGCATTTTGAGTGTAAACGGAATGGTGAACTAAAAAAGAATTAGAAAGAAAGAAAAATTGCAAATTCTGATTCCGGAAGAAGAATCAAACATATCACAGGCGTGTGGAATCCATCACTTCCCGATACCGTAATTGTAAATTTTAAAAGAAAATGGCACGATCACGACTGAATAATCAAATAATTGATAGTCTCCCAGAAAAATGCAGAACCAGTAGGTTGCGGACACAGACGCCTCACAGGTCGTCAGGAACATTTTTTATCACTTTTTTAGGAATTGAATACCAGTGATTTGTTTGCAGAATGAAAAAATTGCAACTTTTCACGTGCAGGTTCCGATGACAAACAACATCGCAAAATTTGCTAATGAGTTCGTCACTGTGCGTGATTCGTTTTTGTCGTGCAACGTTTGGCTGGGTGATTGAAAGTGTTCTGCGTACAGTGCTGCAAAGAACTCTTTGCTCTAAAAATTTAAGAATTAGAGAATTTTTTACTCTTAACATTTTTGAGAAGTAACTTTACTAAAACAAACGCTACAACAATGACAAATGTATACGTTTCTCCACTAGCTGGGCCTTCTTTTGAGTGTTTGTCAACAGAAGCGCAAAGGCCACCGAACGAGTCTTCAGCGACGAATGGTGAAGGCGAACAAGAAATTCGAAACTTGGATGAAAACGACAATGAATTGCTTTCAGGTGTAAAGAAGACGGAAACGGATTGCCAACCTTCGGATGCTTGTCGTAGTAAAGGTAAAGATAAAAACGAAGTTCACGAACTTCATCAGACAGCAGAGAACAAGTCTCCGAATGTGTTGGAATCAATAATCACAGGTATACATTACTACAAAGAGGTCAGCAATGACGTATTATATTTGGTTTGATTTCATGCAAACTTTGATTTAAAAAAAAACTGCTATAAGGTTTGGATTCGAAGAGATGATAAAACGTTTGTTTACAGTTCAACCGAGTTGTCACCAGGTCAAAGTTATTCGCCATACAATTCGTTTGGAGACTTAAGATTTCCCCGGCAGGTTTCTAGGTCAGCAGTTGCCTTCTAGTTGCTGACCTAGCGGGGGACCCTTTCAACGGCTCACGTTTATCTGGGGTAAAACTAATTAGGCAGTCTAAGTATCGTTATTTGGCCAACAAGTAGTCGGCCAAATGTGGGTAGTTTTCTTTTTTGTCAGTTGTAGTGGGACCTTTTTATGGAATAATCTGATCGAAGATGTGAGAGGTGCTGGCCCTATTAGGGAGTTAGGGTTAGGGTTAAGGGTTTTGGGGAAGGGTTAGGGTTAGGGTAACCTAGCCCCCTACCTCCTAGCCCCTCTTACCTTCCTACCCCCCCCCCCCCCCAGTATAACTTACGTAATGAACCAATCAGATCCAGAAGCAGAATTGCAATGGATGCGTGGGAAACGTGTGTGAGCTTGCTCCCGATTGGTAAAAAAAGAGCTTGCTTGTTTGCTTTATTGGTTGTTAGCACAACCTCCACGTCGTAGTAAAAACCCTTTTACCGTGTTACAACGGCTTGGTATATAAACTGCAGCTATAAACATTCTGTTCCCACGGATTTTAGAATCGGCGGAAATCGTGCAAAATTAGCCAATAATTTTGTTTGGCAGTATTCACTTAGCCACGAACAGAAACTGATGGAAAAATGCGAAAAGCAAACCTCTATTTGCTGCTTTCATTGTGCATTTGTGTATGCAGGGAAATGGGTAATATTTTTGAATTCCCTTCATTAGATTAAATCTTAATCAAAAGCGATTTGCTAAAGCACAAACTTGCAAAAAATAAATGGAAAAAGCAGACGTTTCGGCGTCTCCATGACACCATTATTAAGACTACAGCTAAGAAAAAAATTATGCGATGCAAAGTTAAGAAACAAGTCTCTAAAGAATTAATACACTAACAAAAGCTCTACAACAATACTTAAACAAACACTTTTGCGCGGACAGATTAAATTTTAGATTAAATTGTGCCTGAAAGTGATGCAAATAGAAATTTCGAAATGATTAAAGGCATTGGGGCTTATCTACCATTTACTGACAGGTGATGAGATCGAGACACCGTCAGGAACAATCACATCTTTACGTCTGAGCTCAGGATCTAAGGACACCGGCAGTCCCCCAAGGAAACGTCCTGCATATTGCTTCGGCTTCCATTCCTTCACGTATGACGTGGGTGGATCAAGGGAGAAAGGAGAAACTGGACAGAACAATACCATCTGGGAAGACGAAAGCTTTGACGCTGATTCTCCAAATGTGTGGCAAACAAGAACAGTTGTTGACCTGGAGGAAAGCGGATCACCGACCTTTCATTGTGAATGGAACTTAGAAACTGAAGAAGGTGGCCTTTCAAACGCTACATCACAATACGTATATCTTTTTTGTAAGCGTTACTTGGAAAGAAGCATTGCGTGACGTCAACGATTTAATTAAAATAGACCCGATTTTCGAGTTACTTTTGTCTCCGTTTCAAAAAGAGTCTCGGGCTGCAAAACCTTTCATAATATGTATATTGTATATTACAGTGTGTATACAATTGGGTCTGAATAACACTAAAATGAAGAAGTGAGAAGTGAATTCAACTCACTTCCGTAGGAAAGCTTTTTATGCCTAGGACTTGTTTTGAAGCGAACTTGAAAATGACCTTTTTGGATTGGTCCTTTACCGGAGCTACTGATTTATCAAGAAACATACAGATAACAAGTAGGGCACCCCAATGTTTCGATTTTTAGGAACAAGGACCATAGAGGGAGTGTTTATAAAAGATCAAAGAACGTGCAGGTCACAACATAAGACCACTTGCTGACGTCATTGAGATGAACAATTGAACACGTGCTAAGGGAAAGGATCCATTCAAACAAAGCGCGCCTTACAATTAGGCAAGTGTCTAAGCTGTCACTAGGCAACATCAGAACCCAGGAACGCGCGGTTGAAGGTGAATCTCATCCTACAACCATTCCTACAACCCTTTGCGCTTCCCGCTTGGCCAAGGAACCTCGCCTCTTTTTAATGCTTGGGAATGAGACAGGGAAAGGTTGCGCAACCCTTTCACGTTTTTGCCGAGGGCGGCTAATAGGAATAGGGAAAAAATGAATTGGCATGAAACAAGTGCAGAAACAATTTGGAAAACTTTAAAAGCTTATGAATTTGGTGAGGTAGACTAAGAAGAATCTAAAATGATTAAATACAAATAACTTGGAAACTGTACTTACATCTATAACAAATCTCCATCTTCCTTTTTCAGATTCAGTGTCATCGAAAGAATCCGGAAACATTGAACCCACTGAAATGTTCCGAACAGACACGTACATTAGCTTCCCAGACCTGGTGACTTCCAGCAGTACTTCCGGTGAAGAGGAAACAGCCAACGGAAAGACCCCACAGAATTCAGAACAAGAGGAGAACGAGAATTCAAGAGAGGAAAGCTCCGAGATAAATGGGACAAAGGAGTTTGTTAGACGGCTGTCACCTGAAGGGGCAGAAAACTCCGCACTTAACGCACTGATGACGTCAGACGAAGGAAATACCGACAGTTATCTCTTGGTGCCAGACAAACGATTTGTGTCAGAAGCACAGCGGAGGGATGCGTTGGGGAGTTGCCTGGGCTACAGTCCGTCAGGGCGCATGGATGATAAGGATTACTGGACATTGAACGATGACATAGACGGTAGGTGCTACGGTAACCGGTTAATTCGCCCAAAACAATCTCGCCCACAGCGAAGTTTTATCGCCCAGATTATCAGTATAGTCAACTGTAACGTGCCACGACGTGTAATACTCATTGACCACGGCTTTTGACGTGTCGTACAACAGGGCTCGAACGTTTGGGTAGTCCAAAGCGTTTTTTTGGTCCACCTTGCTAGACCTTGTTGTCTTTTTTTCTTCAGGTAAAGAAGTCGTGGATGGTGGTTGTCAAGATCGTGTTCCCTTGATAGATTCGGGGAAGGCACGCGTGATGTACACCCCAGAAGAAGGCTTTGAGGAGATGGAGGAAGGAGTCGTTGTCCCGTGTTTCTCATGTGACCACTGCGTATTACTTTGAAAATTACCAATAAGATTTGACTAAAAGCTGAAATTAAAGGGAAAAAGCAGGTCAAATGTCCCTACAGATTATTGTTAGGTCAGAGATCACGAACACAGGAGTGTTTCTCAGTCTAATTGGGAAGTCTCCTTGTGAATAAAAGTGAACTCGATAAAATACCAATAGTCTGGAAATTTTTTTTTTCGCGATGGTAAAGGCAAAGCAGCAACTTTTCGCTCCCCTCTGCCCCACTTATAGACTTGACTACTCAAGTAGTATTGAGTACTTCTTGAGCACTAAACTTTCTTCTTTGCCAATCTTGGGAGATACTTTCCCTTTTTTGTGTTCTGATTGGACAGACGCGATAATCGCTACCGCCACAAAGTCATTAGAAAATCCTACTATGCTAATAAATAAATAAATAAATAAATAAATAAATAAATAAATAAATAAATAAATAAACTAAAAAATGTTTGCGATCAAGAGCGAGAATCACAACAAAACAAAACAACCAAGGCTGCTATGTTGAAAAAATAGCTTTATTACACGTAATTCAAGGTGAAACTAGAAAAATATTTTCGTTAATCCAAGAAGCGACACCCTCTGTAACTACGGTGCGAAAAAACAAGTGACGGGAATAGAATTGCGGAGATTAAATTTACTAAAAATGCTCAACAGCCGAGAAGTAGCGAAATAGCGCATTGAAAAACTACTTTGGTAAGCTTGGTTTCCTCAGCAACGGAAGCAAAGGAATATATACAATCAGTGAGAAACGCAAGCGTATGGCAGACATTTTGATGTTTTTGTTTCTCTGACAGTAATTGTATGAATTCTGATGCTTGCGTCGTTGGGTATACCAATCTAACATTTTCAAATAAGGCAAATTCTAAAGAGATAATAAACGTAGCGTCTTCTCCCCACATTAAGTAAGCGAAAAGTGTGAGGCGACCTACTTTGCTTCCAGAAAGCAAGAACGGTATGTCCCTCTCCACTAGCCTGATTCTCAGGAGCCGATTACACGAGCTGGGCTGGCCCGGTTAGTCAGGTTGACTGGGTTTGCCGAGAAACCGGTTTCTGTTTAACACACCATAAATCAACTTCGCGTTTGCATGGAAAAATCTCAGCCCGGCTAGCCGGGATCCCACCGCGGATCAGAAGGTCGATATTTCGCTTTCTATACAACACATACAGGTTTATAAATAAGGTGGAAAATAATTCAAATAAATGATAGTAAAAAAACCAAAGCAAAATCAAAATGAAAGTAAAATCACTTGATGCAATCTCTTTTGTGGGACCATCTGTTCACACGACAGCTTCTAAAATTAGCTGTAGCCGGGCTGACTCGCTTCATGTAATACCCGCTGGACAGTCATCTTGGCACACCCAGTCAGCCCAGCTAAACGGTCCACCCAGGCTTAGGTAATCCGTCCTTGAGAATCAGGCCAAGCTCTACTGGCTCAAACTCCATAAACATTCGTTCGCTTGACCTCTCGCACGTAACTTCAGCAATAAATACCTAATATCTAAAGCCGCTAGTCTACGAAATGGCTCTTGAATTCTGCGTGTCGGCAAGAGCTGTCATATATTTCAGTTGAAATACATCTTTGAAAAATTGATTTGTTAAAACGACTTCATAAGTTCTCATTTCACAATACAACCAATTGAACGCAGACTGACTTTGAAGCTCTTCAAATCCCATACGACGCTTTTTTCCAGCTGAAGAAATGTACGTTTCTTCTGCACATGAATGGAAAACAAGTAGTTCTTATGTTCTCTTAGGGATATTCCAGCGAGAAGTGAAAACTCCACGCTCGACGTTCTTCCACGCACCGGTGACATTCACACTCGCCAAAGGTGGCTAACACACTAACACGCGCGATGCGTTCGTGTTCTTCTCGCTCGACTTTCCCCCGAAAAGACAGGGTCTGCTCCTAGTCCAGCACATGGCTAGCAATGTACGATGTGGGCTGGTGTAAACGACTAAGGCTACCGGAACACAAGAAACTGGGAGGTGCCGGCGTAACTCTTTGCTAGTCGCTTGCCATCGGGTGTAGGGTCAGAAAATGCTACAAGTTCCCTGGGAATTATGCAGCCGTAGATGAAGTTCATCCTAGAGGGATGAAAAAAAAAATGAGATTAAGGGTGAAATACATGTACTAGTTGTCTGCTTGTTCTTAAACCCGAACATGGGTGAGAGTTGTCCTGAAAAGATCTTCTGGTAAAGTGACTGATCAATGTATCTTAAGTCTCCCATTATTGACCTGATTTGTCAATCAAGTCGCGATCATTATTCGTCGTCTGTCAGTTAATTAAGTAGTGGTGTTATTAGTGACTCCCTGGGTAAGTTAAAATAGCTAGTGGGGCATAATAATTTTCAAACTGACTTTTTTCGGACACTGTTATGCAGGAAAGGTTGACAACATAAGTAAAACTTCGATCTTAAACTGGTATAAAAGTACCTAAAATCACACGAAATAGAACATCTTTGAATCCAGCAGCTATTTAATAGATGACCTGTATATTCTATATCACTTAAAAAAAGTCATAGACCACTTCAAAGCAAAGAATGTTGTCAGAGTTGAACTTTCACAGTATTTTCCCTCTCTAAAGTTACGTTCACACGAAAAACTAAAGTTTACAAACTCGTTTTGCCAAATCTAAGCTGATGTGCGTGAACGCTGGAACGACCGTTCACAAAGAAAATAAGATGTTGGCAAACTGTTGAGGGGAAGTAAAAGTGGTCTTATTCTAACAAAACCTTTGTGTTTGCAAACTCGCAGTTAAAGTGTGAACACTTCTCAAAAATGTGCTGTTAACTTTATACTAGCCATAATGTTTTGGGAAAGAATTTGTATGGTTTGAGAAGGTTTGTGTTGTGGAAACATAAGCTTGCTGACTTCAGTTTGTAGTGTTCTTACCTGACGTAATCCAGCAGTCGCGTTGCGACCTTCTTCCTTCTGTGCTGTCTGTGAACCCAGATTCTACTGATGCCGCACTGGGCTGACTGAGGAGTTGTACTGACAAAAAAACAGTATTGTATTCATAACCTGAAGGATCCACTGTGTCTAAATAAAGATACTACTGAATAAAGCTCTTAAACATGACTGTTTGTAAAAGCAAAATCAAAGAAATCGCTCTGCCCAATCACAAGACACGTACACAACACAATGGACCAATCAGAACTCAGCAAATACATGCAAATGGCAAAACGCAATATTGGGTTTTCGAGATTTTTAAAAACCAATTTAGAGAATGTAGTACAACAAAAGCAAAGACAAAAGGAATTACTTTCGGCACTAAAACTGATTTTAACATTTTTGAAGAAAATCGTGTTGAGTTTACTACTTACCTGCAACACCAAGCTGCAATCTGTTTTTCAGGGGTTGATGATTCACCAGGGGAAGGTAAGACAGGATATCCCTGAGTGAAAAAAAAAATAGAAATAAATAAATAAATACAGTCAAACCAGATGTCCTTTTGCGGGCAACTTTGCAAACTTCCACCGCAACATTGGCAACTGGTTTGCTTGGAGCAATTTGCAAACATCGTGACCAACTCGTTGGTCTCGGGTTTCAATTTGTTTGCGTCGATTCCACTGCAGATAGCTCTTAAAATCAGAAAATTAAGCTGGGACTACCGAAAAAATACAACAGGCCAAACACCAGCTTCAACCATTCAAAGCCAATGGGGTATCCTGTCCTTCAAAATTAAGCTTTCAAAAGAAGATTTCTCTGAACTATTCGCTCCCTTGTTGATATTTTAAGTTAGGATTTTTAGTGGAGTAAGTCAGTTCTTCTGTGCATCTGATAGTAACAATAAAAAATTTCTACTCTGCAACTTCCTATATACAAGATTCCCCCTGCAAACTAACCTTACCTGATCTATTTGAACTGCCACAGCACAACCAACGACTTTTTTTGTGGTAATAAAAAGGAATGTCTGAAACAAGACGAGTTTTTATTCAAACAGTAATATTAAAATCTGTACATATCAAGTTAAATACAGGTTTCAGCAGCCTAGTCAACACTATAGATACGTTCCATGGCGGTACTTGTAGCATGAAGGTTTGAGGATGACAATTAGAATGCCAATGAACATTATACAAACAAACAATTAACTGACTCTCACCCTAACTTTGTCGCAAGCAAGACTACTCAGGAAAAAAATTCTGACTCCTAACATGTTGAAAAGAAGAGGTCTGTGCACCAGCCAGATGCTCAAACTACTGACAGGGTTCGTACCCTTTTTCAAAAACAATTTCCCAGGACTTTTCCAGGACTCAAATACATTTTTCCAGGACTTCCAAATGCACAATAATTGAAGCAATAAACCCTTACGAAATAGAAATCCAAAAATAATACTGAAGAAAACGGTTTTTGAAGAAACCTTTATTACAAGAGTCTATAGATTTCCAGGACTTTCCAGGACCTGCATTAATTTTCCAGGACTTTCCAGTCCTGAAAAATACCAGAATAAAATTCCAGGACTTTCCAGGTTTTCCAGGACCCGTACGAACCCTGTACTGAGCTGTGGGGAGACTGTGACAGCTGTGTGATCAACCTTTTATAAGCAACATGTACACTGTACATTGACAAGTGTAACCAGGCAAAGTTTCAGTCTTTTGTTTAGTTTTATTTCAGATATGCACATGCCCCTAAGATGAACAGGCTCACATAGCTATATTTTTCAAGTATAACCGACTTGTGAGGCACAGAGTTTTCAAGCATTTATAGAGAGCCATGTGCTTAAAGACACGGGGCAGGCTTCGTGTTTGCTTAGTACACAAGTTTTACTAGTTAATCACATTACAGTCACACCCCCTGTCAAATTATTTTACAAATTCTATAATTTCCCTCGTGTTGATTTTATTTATGGTTGTTTAATGTTTAACTGCAGTGACTGTTGCATGCAAAATCTGAGTTTGCCAAAATAATAAATTCAGCTCTCATTCCATTACTAAACTTAAAAGTTACCATTTTTCTTTATTTTAAATCACCACACGAGATGTTTTCAACATTAATGATCCTAGCAGTATGTGGGTCATGTGTCATCTATGATCCTAGTGAAATAATTTATATGACCTCGCTCACCACTTGTCTCCCACTAGCTCTGTGTTTAGAGCATGTGACAGGTGTACAGAAGGTTATAATGTGCAACTCTTGATAGGGACTCAGATATTTTCTTTGTCCCATACTCGTAACATGATGAACATAACTTGTACATCTCACTCTTTCACTTCTACCCTTACATGTGGAGTGGTTTGTTTGCAATCAAATCTTCTTAGTATTTTACTTTGGTGCGTGTGAACCATCTAAATGGAACATATCGAACCAGCCACACAAGGCTTTTACAAACTCCATGTTTCACAAAATAATAATAGTTTGAGATGAGTCCTTGAATTAATGTGAGCCACTAACCCAATGTGAGAACTTTGAATCCTGCTAACTGCAAAGTTAAATTAATTTCTCACCTTAGCTTCGGATTTTCTACATGGCACATCAGCAACAAAGCCCAACTCACTGTCAACAACTTTGCGCACCTCCTCTATCTGAAAATGAATAAAACACCTTGTTACAATTAAGGAAAAAAAAAAACTCTTGATCTGTTGCTGAAGTTTTATGCTGGGCACCAATGTAAAGCAGTGGGTCTTAAACAAGCCTCATTAAGTCTAATTGTTTTATTCTTATTTTATATTTTTCAACTGCTTGTCTCCAAGACTTATATAATGAAGGCTTATGGAACCCAGGATATTCTAGTGTTATCACTGCATACTTGCACTTTGCACTGCTCTAAGTGTTTATGTAGCAGAAGATTTCTGCATCTTAGGGGTCTCTCGAACAGGGCTCAAAATTTATGGTTGCAAATGAGCAATTTGCGACTTGTTCGATGACATTTGCTCCTAAAAAAAAGTTGGGAGCAAATTTGCTCCTTCAACTTTTGGTCCATTTTCATAATAAATACATTTTCTGCTCCTTGTTAGACCAAATTTACTCCTAAAACTTTGGACCTAGGAGCAGAATTGCTCCTGAGAAAAAAAAATTTCGAGGCCTGCTCTCAAACACCAAAGAGAACAAATTAAGTTCCTTGAGAAAGTGGGGGTTTGAGATAGCTTGGAACGGCAGGTTTAGACCAACAGATTGAGTGAGACAGAAAGGGCTTAAAGACAGCCAGTGTGAAAGTTGGATTGAGACAACATGTAAAAAACAGAGAATGTTACATTTCAGACCTTTTTCAGATGAAGAGGATGGTCATCTGGTCCAACCATTATCACCCTACCATCATGAAACTCTTTAACAACACACTCATTCTTCCAGCCCTGAAAAGGAAAAAAAACAAAAGTAATACTCTTAAGGCATAATTGTATCATAAGCAGGGCTGTCAGTAAGAGCTGTATCCTAGAACACATGTTATAGCTGAGTATGCTTAAGGGCAGCGGGTCTTAATACAGGGGTATTTTTTCAAAGGTTATGACTAAATTCTGAAAAAGCTTTCAAATACAAACAATGTATGGCATTTTCTGAAAAATGTGTGGTCACCCCCAGTTTTCTTTTAGGATTCTGATAGCCCTTGCTATGATCTGCTTTTTCCACATACCCTATTTATTTGGCTTAAGCCGAGCAATTTTTACACAAATTCACGCTAACATTTGGTAAAATCTGAGCTCTAGATGGGGGTTCGGCTTATAGCCGAGATTTTTTATGAAACAAAACTTTTCCAACTTATTAGAACAATGACGGCTTCTGCTTCTGCGACAATTTTCAGTTTGAAGGCGAGATTGTACGATGTACCACGAGCTTTGGGCATGATCACAGATTGACTTTGAATGATTGCGAACGATTGACTTCAAATGATTGTTTGAGAAAGGGTTGTGTTTACTTAATGCTGTGCACTAACTTCTATTGATTCAGTAGGATCACATTAAACTCATCTTAACTGATTTGTTGTTTTCAGTTCAATAGCCAAAATTAATATCAATAAATTATCGGTTAATGTTTTGCAATTGCGTGTGTTGTCTGAGAGGTCAGTCTTGCTTTCTTATACTTTTCGATGACATGGTTCGCCTGCGTTTTGCTGAGTAGCGTTACTGGTTACACAGTTTTCTTTTAGCCATTCATTGTGATTAAACTACTTTCGATCGGTGTGTTTTTGCGAAAATTCTATGTCTTTGACGAACACTTAGACTGAAATAGGGGTCTCCGCTTATAGCCAAGTGTTTTGCTTTAAATTTTCATGATGATCCAGCTGAGTTTACGAGTTAGAAGTTTGGGGTCTCGGCTTATAGCCAAATAAATACGGTAGTCATAAACTGCACAAAAACACCATTGTATTAGTAGGCAAATTCCTTAAGAAACCTGAATATCTCGGACCAGTCCCAACATACCCAGAATGCATGCGCAGGGGGCACCATCCTTAATGTATATTTTACTTGTAAAATAGAGTTAACTAATGGAGCTTATTGCAGCCTTTATTTGTCTTCGTTCACAGTTAATTTGTTTACAAACACTGCGAGTACTTAGTTCGCACAAGGGACATTGCGTGACTCTGCTCTGTGTAAGAGCTGCTTTATTTATCTTGGCTTACAACAATAACTGACCTTCAGATGCCTAGCATCCGGATAAACAACTCTTCATTGTTAGCAACCGTAATCGAAACCAAGTTATGCTTCTATCTATTAAGGTGTGTCGCGTGCTATTTTGTTTCACATTGCGTGCTCATGCACTATAGAGCTCAACTGTAGTTTACTTCGCATAAGTTCTCTATTTTCCCCGCCCCCCCCCTTCCCCTTATTAATAAAGCTGGACTACGGGCTTGGGTGCACACCTGCTACTTTTACCTGCACGTAGCAGGCTGGGTGGGGCCCTCGCCCCACCTTAGCTTCTACTCACTCCATTACCTTGCAGGGTGTGTCGCTGCCACCCTTACTGCATTGCTCATTGCTAGGGTGTGTTGCTGCCACCCTCATTTTATTATGTACTGCCACTAGGGTGTGTTGCTGCCGCCCTTATGGCATTTCTCAGTTTTTTAGGGTGTGTTGCTGCCACCCTTATTGCATGCACTTTATGGGGTGTGTTGCTGCCACCCTCATATTACCCCAGGGTGCACCCAACAACCTTTAGTCCCATTTACTGCCAATCATTGTGTATGTGGTCTTTATTTACTATGTTAAGCGATTAATTTGTTAATGGAACATTGATGTTACAGGTGAACTTGGCCTCTTCTTGGTAAAATTAACTGTCTTACAAAGTTTGTCACTGGTGTGAAGATCAAAGCAGCAAGTCACTCAAAACTTAATAAAACCTTAACTTCCTTTATCTTTATCGTGGCACAATATGCTCTTGAAAATTACAGATCCTAGCAGTACTAGTGAACTACTGTAGCTTGCCACATATTTACAAGCTCAAGACAAGCTTGGTCCACTGTGCTCAGTAGGTAGAGCATTCAACTAGCATGCAGGGCATGGTTCAATACCTATCAGGGAGCCACATTTTTTAGAGGGACACAATCTCATACTTGTGACTATATAGCTTAGCCTCAAATTAAACATCCTTTTTATCAGCAGCAGTTATTTGATTTTTGGTAAAACTCAGCCTTCAGTTTTGGCTGGTAACATTTAGTAACAGAGAACTTAAGTTGGTATTTTGTATAACTTACAGTAAACCTCAGTCCACTGACAAAGCTCTTGTGGTGCCTGATGTGTGCGGCTTCATCATCTGGTTGAGCTCTTGTATACACCATCCCACAGGTGGGACAGGTCACATGACCAAAATCTTTTTGACCCAAATCCTGACAACACAAGAGAAAAATAATAGTATTGCCTTTCTGAAGTTTAAAAGAGACTGAGTGTGAGTTTGTAGGAAATTCTCCCCAGTAAAAAAATTAATGACATTACAAGAGAAAATAAGCTCATTTCTTCAGCCTGATTAACATCTTACCAAATACATTTGTTCCTGCTTTTTCCCAGATTTCTTCCTTTTGGGAGGAGATTCCCTGATAACAACAAAAAGCAAATTCAGGAACCAAAAGATTTACGAGTGGAATTACATTTAGACCCCTGTAGTCAACTGATTGTACTGGCTGGTTTCTCCCAGCTAAATGATGGTAAGTGCTGAAGCCCTGTGTTGACTACTAAAGCAAAAGAGTAATTGCTAACAGTAAAGAAGAGAAAGTTGTCTAACATTTCCCCATTCCAAAAACAAGGTTTGTGCTCTTCAGGGTTGTCAAAAGTAGCCGGCTGTAGGCAAAAATCACCACCTACTTCATGATCTCAGCCGGCTACTCTGCTGGACTGTTGAAATGAATCTTTAGATTTTCAGCAAAATCAGCCACCTACTCCAACAAATAAAGTTACCTATGTACTTCAAAACCTTGTGACAACCCTGCAGTCTCTTTGAGAAACAATTTTCCAGGACAATTCCAGCTCTTTCGTAAGGAGTTGTTTGGGTTTCCCATGGCTAAATTTAGTCCAAAATAGCTTATAATTTGTATTGAAAATCCCTAACAATCCCACAAAAAACTGGACTGTCACAATTTCATCACTTGTATGCAACTGTTTACACATTTCCATAACCTTCCAGGACCAGCAGCAAAACCACTAAATTCTGCAACGAAATTCCAAAACATCCCAGGCATGGTTGCAACAGAGATAAGTTTTTAACCCTTTTTATAAATGCCCTATTGTGACAGAAATGAAATTTCTCTTTGCATCATTACTACAATTCAAACATTCAAGTGATGAGATTAAAGGAAGTGATCACCAAGGATAAGATGTCTTGGAATTAAGACAAATTCTCCTTACTCGTTCCATAAGAAATGTATGGAGAATGGTAAGGAGAATATGCATTGTCATATCAGGCCTTAAGAGTTAATATTCCCTGACTATTTTTCCCTGATATAAAAAGCTAAATTTCCCCGACTATATAAATACAAGTGACATATAACAGCAGCCCCCAACTTCCCCTGGCAGCCATCCTTTCCACCCATTTTATTACTAACAAAGATGACTAGCATTATTCATTCACCAAGATGACAGTCACTTGAAATTTTTCTTTCAGCCTTTGACATAGATCAATTGATGCTGTAAAAATATCATTTTTCCCTGACTCGGTTTACAGTTCCCTAATTTTTCTCGGACTTTGAAGAATTTTTGTTTTCCCTGCCAGGATTTACAGGACCTGTATGGAAATTGGAAGACTGGGTACAAACATTTATAAAAAAAGTGACTGATTTAAAGTGAAAATCCACCATTTGAAAAATCATAAAAGAATGAATAAAGTGTTGTACCCCCACCCCCGTCCCAAAATTCCTGTTGGACATACCAGTGGCACCTTGTCATGCCTACATAATAACCAGAAAAAATAATAGACCAACCTGTTTTTAACTTCTGGAGAATTTTCTGCCCATGATGTCTTGGGAGAGGGGACCCCATTGTTTATGAGTTTTGTTTTACACTTGGGCCCTGTTGTGCTCTTAAAATATCTTGTAATAGGAGCTTGGTGTTCTGGTGAACTTTTAGCTGAGCTTGAATCTGTATCCTTTTCTGAGAGTTTCAGAGTGAAATCACTCTCACTTGTGTTTGGTGATAGCATTGAAAATGAGAAACTTGATTGTGAATCATCAGTAAAAGCATCAAAAACTGGCGTCTTCACAAACAAATTTTCCACATTCTGTGCAGAGATTGGGTTGGAGTTCACTAAACCATCTGTGATGCTCTCAGTTGTGTCTTTGCAGATCACATGAGATTCAGCTTGTTCAGTTGGTGAGTTACTGCTCATAGAATTGGTGAAGAAGTATTCATTACCATTTTTCCTTAAAAACAAACCATTCGTAACAGAGCCAGGACCACTGTGGAGACTTGTCTCTGAGCACACAGACTCAGCTTCACTTTGATTTGAAGAAACCGCTCTTATTAGACTTGGGCTTGACTTGTCACTAATGGAACCAATGATGTCCCCCTCAGATTCATATGGCAAGCAGCTTTCCACATTTACAGCTTCAGTTTCATGATCTGCACGTGGTGAAAACCTCCCCTCTCCAAAGTTTTGGTTCATCCCATTGGTCACAGATTTGCAGAGATGTACTTCTCCTTTGTTTTGTTCAACCTCATCAAGAGTAGTAGTCTCATTGACAAGAGAATCACTCTTGAAAGAGTGACTGCAATTTTCATCTGTAGTTGACACCAATTTGTTTTTAATTCCACTGGATTTGTATCTTCTCGCAACATTAGAAGTCCTGCACTTTTTCTGCACCACAGATGAGCTGCTCTGCTTTTTGTACTTCCTTTTCACGTCAGGAGAATGTTTACTGATAAGGTTATCATGTTCATCCCTCAACATGTTATGAACATTTGCAGAAAACAACTTTATTCTAGGAGTTAAGTTTTGTTTTTTTGAACCATAAAAACTAACTGGACTTAACCCACCTAAAGGAGATTCTGCTTTGCTATCAACTACATTTTCCCCTGCTAAATTCACAGCACCATTGTGGTTTTGATCACGTAACCTTACAGAACATGTCACATCCTCATTTTCCGTGTTATGACAATCAACATCACATTTTCCTTTTGTTTTATCACTGAAGTTGCAGTCAATATCATTGATCAGGTCTCCATGGGTCAATACTACGCTCACTTTCTGTGCCATGATATAAAGCCTGAAAAAATGATGACATACAGTAAACAATTGTGACAACATGATGCAGACAACAGGAATTGAGCCAGCAAACTTCAGATAATTAGTCTGTCACCCTGTCCACTGCTCCTCTTTACTTAGAGTCCAATCATACTAAATGGATTTGCCGTTTACTTTGCAAATGTTAGCATTGCAGTTATACCAGTGTTGCTGGAATGTTTTGTAACAACATTTTGTCAAGCTCTACCAAACAGTGAAGAAGCTGAGAGAAACACTGATGAGCCCTTGTGCCTTGTCAATTGTTTCCCAGGCCTTATTATTGCATGTTTTTTATATGCTGTAGTTCAGTTTTATCCTTAGTTCAATTCTTATTTTCTTTTGTTTCATATTCATTATCACATATTAACATTAAAAAAAAAAACAAAGGAAAATAAAAATTGAACCAAGGATAAAATGGAGCTACAACATATACATTTGCACATTAAATTTGATCTGAGGATTAATGCAAAATAAAAGCCAAGATACATAATTGTAAAGACTGTGTGTGCTTGTACCATATGTTGTTGCAGTAAGTTAGGACGATTATTACACTACATTGCATTACATTGTTACATTTCATCACACACATTGCTGTGTAAAAAATGTTATGATTTATCTATAAGGTTCGGCAGAATGTTTTTCAGTCTGTTCGCGATAGCTTTGGTTGCAATTTTGTAGTCACAGTTTAAAAGGGTTATAGGTCTCCAGCTCTTAAAAAAGTAAGGTACTGTATCCTTTTTTGGGATTAATTTAATAATTCCACGTCTCTGGGTTACCGAAAATTGACCCGTCTGATATGCAAAGTTAATCGAATTAACAAGGAGGTCCGACAAATCGTTCCAGAAAACTTTATAAAATTTGGCAGGTATTCCGTCTGAGCCAAGTGTTTTATTTGCTTCTGTATTTTTTAATGCTTGTAAACATTCATCTTTGGTCAGCAGGCCTTTGCATGACATGTGCTCATCTGGGTTCAGAATCTTGGTATTATTCTTATCGAAAAACATGTCATCACCGTAAGTGTCCTTGATATTCATTTGAGAGCTGTATAAAGTTTTGTAAAAGGATTCGCACTGATTTAGGATTTCTTTGTCTGAATTTACTGTTTCGTCATCATTGGTTTTTAGCTGACTTATAACTCCCTGCTTGTAGTGCCTTTTTTCCATGTTAAGAAAATACTTTGTATTTCTTTCTCCCTCATTGTACCATCTACATTTCAATTTTAAAATTGCACCTTTGGTGCGGTACTCGATTATATTTTCCAGCGGGTTTTCGGCGGCGCCAGGTATAGATCTAAATTCTCCATGAATTCCTGTACAACTTTAAATGAATTATTGTGTGTTTTCACGACACCACCTTTCTTGTCTTTTTCTAGATTAAGCACTAAGTTGAAATCTCCACTAATAACTACTTCTTCACATTGAAAATCTAATAAATGCTCAAAGAAACCTTCGAAGAAAACCGCGTCATCGTTGTTGGGAACATAAATGGTGGCAAGCGTTAAATACTTTTCGTTGGTTTGGATGTCGCAAATAATAAATCGTCCGTTCGGATCACAATATACCCGCTTCATTTCGAAATCAAATGTATTATTGAGTAATTGCAACTCCTGCTTTAGCGCGGAGGCAACAACTAAAATATGATTTGTATCCCCACTCTGCCGACCACAACGTGGACGTGTTCTCGCAACAATGGACTTCCTGTAGAAAATAAATAGAGTTGTTTTTTGTCCTGAGCCAAGAAAATACCTCTCTTTTCTTTAGCATGTCTCCCAAGCCTCTTACGTTAAGTGAACATATTTTAAGAGCCATGTAAGCACTCTAGAAATAAAGATTGTTTCTGGGAGCAGCTTTAGTGTCACGACCGTGACACTAAAACAAACTGGATTCCTTAAAGATAGGTTTATCGGGGAGAATATCAGACTCATCGATAGCGTAATCCACTATACAACGGCCAACAAAGTCCCCGGACTTTTACTTTCACTCGATTTTGAAAAAGCTTTTGATACAGTAGAGTGGCCTTTCATTCAAAACACATTTAGATATTACAATTTTGGACAATCATTAATTAATTGGATTAAACTGTGCTACCACAACACAGAAAGCTGTATTCTTAATAACGGATGGGCAGCGACCGGTTCAAGCTAGAAAGAGGAGTGAGGCAGGGCTGCCCACTTTCTCCCTATCTTTTTATTCTCTGTGTCGAGGTTCTAGCAGATGCGATAAGGAAAAACCAAAATGTGAAAGGCATTTTTGTGAATGGAAATGAAATAACAATTAGTCAGTATGCGGATGACACCACTTTAATACTAGATGGTTCCTTGGAATCCCTAATCGCTTCTCTGCATATGTTGGATAGCTTTCAACTGTTATCTGGCCTTAAATTAAATAACAAGAAAACAGAAGCCCTCTGGATTGGTGTTAATGCCGGAAAAGAAAAAGTGGGTGAAAGGAAAGGCCAAAGCCCTTGGAGTATGGTTTTTGACTAATCCTGACCTAACCGCAGAGCTGAACTATTAACAAAAATAAAAAATAGCCTTAGCTGCTGGGAGTGTCGTCGACTTACCCTTTACGGCAAAATTACTGTTTTAAAAAGTTTAATCGCGTCCCAACTGGTATACATTTTATCCCCCCTCACAACTAATCACCGTGTCTTGAAGGAAATCAATAACCTTTTCTATGATTTTTTATGGAATGGCAAAGGCGACAAAATCAAGTGGGAAGTAATGATAAATGACTATACAAACAACCACGGGAAATGGAAACTCTTTTTTGATTTAGAACTTAGGAATTACGGAGGAAGAGCTTTTTTCAGCGGTAACCTCAGAAAAAGCGACTTGTTAAAGCATTTTAAATTATCCTATCCCTTTATCGTGGAGCTCGCAAATATCTGGTCTGAAATAACTTTCGAGAATAATGTAAAGTCTACAGACAATTTTTGCTCTCTGAACCTTTGGCACAACGCTCTTTTAGAGATCAATAACAAACCAATCTTCTATGAAGCATGGCTGCAAAAAGGGATTAACAAGGTTTCGCATTTGATGAAAGATTCAGATGTGTTCCTATCCTTTCATGAATTCAAAGAGCGCTATGACGTCATCGAAACAAGTTATCTTGCTTTTTACAGGTTGTTATCGGCCTTAAGAACCCTACGAAATAAAATTAGAGTGCCCGTACGCGACAATACAAATACACAATACGAAAGCTTTTATACGAAATTCATGAAAGCAAATAAACCAAGTAAGCAAGCTTATAAAAAATTAATTCGTCTTAAACAAAAGTGTCCAACCAATAGTCAAGAAAAATGGGCCGTGGATTGCGCCTCTGAAGCTTGCGAACCAATAGATTGGGAAGCGGCATACCAGTTATCTTTCCAGTGTACAAAATCTACAAAACTTATTATATTTCAATTCAAACTTCTGCATAGACGATTGGCGACCAATGATTTTCTTTAAAAAGTAGGAATAAAAGATTCTGATCTCTGTAGTTTCTGCAAAATGGAGAAGGAAAGCTTGATCCATCTTTTCTGGTCCTGTAGTGTCGTCTCTACCTTCTGGCAAAACTTCAAGGATTTTCTTGTAAACCAAAATCTCGCACTCAGGACATACAACTTCTCTTTAAATACAGTTTTAGGCTTAAAGACAGACACATCGAAGAATAAACAAAAACTAAACTTTCATTTTCTTGTGGCGAGATACTATATTTGGTCTTGTAGGACACGCAACCTGCTGCCTGAAATAAAACATTTCTCTGTCTTTCTGGCATGTCACAATAGCCTCAAAAGTGGAGCAGTGTCCGAAAATAAACTCTAGAAAGCTATGTTAAGACGGAAGGCTAACAATTTACTTCAGTTGTTTTGAAACCTAAGGCTAGAATGTTTATATGTTATTGTAAGTACTGTATGTAGCGCATATTATTAGAAGTGTAAAGAATGTAAGCAACTGTAATGTAATGTAATATAATGTATTGTAAAGAATGTAAGTAATTGTACATTAAGTAATGTAACTGACACGTAAGTAATGTAATTAGTGTAAGTAGTGTAAAGAATGTAAGTAATTGTAATGTAATATAATGTATTGTAAAGAATGTAAGTAATTGTACATTAAGTCATGTAGGTAGTGTAAGTAATTGTTCTGTAAGTAGGCTCTCTTTTTTTTTCTGTGTTGCAATAATAATAATAATAATAATAATAATGGGTGATTCCAGAAAATATCCATACCCTACCACGGGCGGCATCTTCATCTAGACCCCCCCTTGCCTTAGGAAATTCCAAAATGCTCAACCCCCCCCTTGCTCCCGGAATTCCAAACCGTTCTACCCCCCCATGCCTCGGAATTCCGTAATCATTCATACCCCCCTTAGGAATTGCCGCTTTTTTCTTCCAACTGATTCGAAAAGCCCTCTCTATATTCCAAACACCTTTATTAAATGGAAATTAATCCTTTCACTCCCTCCGAAAGAAAAAAACGTACATTCAGCACAGCAAACAATCAACGTTGCGTGATGACAAACAGCGGCCGACTGAGTGATATTTTACACTGTAACCTTCCACTGCAAAACATACACTTCCGATAATCCGTTAAACATTAGAAAACTCAAACGGCTTTGAAGTCATTCCAACGCTTGGCCCAATGTTTAAACGTGTGTCTATAATTTTTGGTGTCGAGGGTTGCCGTGAATAATTTGCGTGCCGAATGCGACGTAAAATTTTAACAACAAAGCTAAAATTTTCAGAACTGAAATTGGAAATTCATAATTGTGTTTGCCAGACTCAAATCTGCTGTCAAAAGCGAAACTGTTGAATGCAACCTATTCTAGAAATCGAAGGTATGATGTCAGGAAAAGAATTAGAGTAAAATAGCAAGCTTTTTTTCCTGCAATTATTTTTAGTTCACAGTGAACGCAATTTGCATACTGTACGGCGGCCTCAAATAAATTGTGCGAGAACAAATCAAACTTTTTCCCCGCACTTTATCCTTCAATTAAAATTAAAATAGTACATGAAACTCACATTGAAATTCAAAGTCAATGACAACTTTAAAAGAATTTGTACAAAATAGTGAATGTAGTCTGATCAAAAGCACATCAAATTTGCAGAACGCGTGAAATCTGACCTTTTCAATGAACGTCGCATGGTATGTAACGCGACAATTTCAAATGTGTCTCGATGAGATCTGCTTTAATATAGGGGTTGAAAACCCTTTGCTGGGATCTACAGTATTGTATTCGAGCAAAACAATCGACTGTGACCGATCTACTGGCAAGTGAACAACTTTCAGCCGTCATGTTAGCATGAACAGTTTATTGACCATGACCACTGAAATGTGTCTCCGGCGTGTTGATTGAGTTGAATGTGTCTCGTGTTTACGAGTGAATCATCGTCCTTAGATAAGTCGTTTTTGACGAGTTTTTCTTGAAGAGACTTAACTACACCAAACTGGAAGTTACTCTCCTGAAAACCCCCGTATGCCTTCGGAATTCCAGTCCAATGACCCCCCCATGTCCTCGGAATTCCAGTCTACGTAACCCCCCCATGTCCTCGGAATTCCAGTCGACGTAACCCCCCTCCCCTTCGGAATTCCGAGATGCCGCCCGTGGTATGGGTATGGATATTTTCTGGAACCACCCAATAAATGTTATGATTTAGTATGACTGTGGCAACAGAATATAGACTTTGTAAAGCAAACATTCTGGGATATTTGGCTGGACCTGAAAAATTTTGCCATCCTTCTACAACAGGACTCTAAGGCCTTGGCCACGAAAACTCAACATTATCCAACACTGTTGAGTACAACTTTGCTGTACGATGTTGAACAAGGAGGCCAAATAAATCCAACATTGTTCCAACACCAGAGAACAAACGAAGCATTGAATCAACATAATTCAAAATCACTCAACAAGGTGGCCAGATACATTTAAAGTGGTACTACTATCAAAAAATTACTTTTAGTTTTCATTTTTTGTTGAGTAAATGACATCATTGTATCCTCTCTGGTGTAATAATAGCAGACCATTAAATCAGACAATTGCAGTTTAAATAATGGTCTTCTCAAAATTAAGGCTTAAAATTTCGCCTGGGGAGTGTTTAGTGAACATAGTTTTGAAATCTGGAGAAAAAATAAAATTGATTTTTTGATCGTAGTACCACTTAAACATATTGAAGTCAACAATGTTTCACAATGTTGAATGGCCATGTTTGGAGCAACTTTAGAATACCTGGTCACTTATTTGCATATCTCTGAATGTTTATTAGATCAAGACCTATAAAAACAAAAAAATCCATTCTCATTCAATACCATCAAAATAAGTGGCCTAAAGTTAAAACCAATGTTTAACCCAGGTTTTATAGACTAAAACTTTTATTTTATTATTGTCATCCCATTATCACTCACCATGCAAGCCACATTTTATTTGAAATACAACGCTCGATTGTACTTTTTGTCACCAAAAATAAAAGTTTAAGGCACTAGCAGTCAATAATTGTTCATAAGAATCAAGCTTACCGGATACATTTTGTATCTGACACTCATCACTTCCCCCACTCCCCCCCCGCCACATATATCCATATACAATTACAATAAAAAGTTGTATTACATAATTGTCTCTCAAAGAATTTCAGAGTGGATGTCAGAACAAACAACGTGTGTACCTTTCAAAGGCAACACAGTGTGAATCCTCAATGATCGTGCTCATTGTAAGCTCACTCTTAATTTTTTCTTAATCGTCAAATTAACGAAGCTCGTTTACACACTACCAAATGTCTACAATAAATGCCATACCTCTCTGTTTCATTGACTTGCTTAAAGGTTGTCTCAGACGCTTCTGATTTCTTAGAAGATGCAGAAGGCCTCCCTTTTGCCATTATTTTGTTTCTCCCTGCCTTGATAGGTTGGAAATAGAAATGACGATCGCTTGAAATCGAAAACAAGATTGCTCAGATCTTTCAGTCCATTGGTTCAAAATTACTCCAGTGAAAGGAGCACTCTATTTATGATTTAAAAATTGACTCCATTTAAGTAAAAATCTCTGGAAACGTTTGTGAAGTCAAACACGTAACGATAAAGTTAAATCGTCGAGGATGCCTTCCCGCCGTCCGCCATTTTGTCTTGGCTCGAACATTGCATCAAGTTTCGCGCGCAACTAAGTTCTCAGAGCATCCTGGGAGTTCGTGACCGGCCGGTGTCAGGGCAGGCCTGGCGTCAGGGGGTGTGTTGGGATAATCAGAACTGCAATAAAACTTGGTGACACAGGTACGAAACTTGGCCGGAATTTTCTCATTTGGTTACTTTTAAATTCCAACGGCTTGCCACGTGAAATTACAACGTGTATTTTTTTTATTAAACGAAGTACTGAGATTTATTCATAGTAATGACAGTGACGAAAGATGAAAATATCGTTCTGTTTTTATCAGCGACGCGAACGATGAAATTTCACTAGTGAAAAACTATCGTTCGTGGCGTCTGATTGGACGAACGATGTTTTTTCACTAGTAAAAAGTCATTGTACAGGAAACTTCGTCATCTTTGGTGCGAAAACTGGCAAGCTGCCTTTTTCAAGATGTCGGAAAGATTTGTGGACGCCGGCTCTGCTTTGCGTGGTTGTGCGTGCATTCAAACTTTAAGAGTTTGATGGCCAAACACTCTGCATTCGATACCCACTCAGTTTAGTCAAGTTTTCTCGTCATGTGACTTGCTGTTTAGATGAAACCGATTGTAAAAAATCACAGAATAGGACCAATCACAATGTTGGCACTCTCTTTGATATTGCACAAAACGTGCCAAATAGCTCGCCTGCTGTTTTCTACTTTGCTGGTTACACCCACTCCTGGAATTTTATCCAAAGAGGACAATGCGTTGCTACACTGAGGACAATACGCTCTTAGCTGCTGTTGGCAAAACAACTGCGAAAAATCCCGACGTATTCGAGGTAAATAAATGCATTTTCTTCTCAAAGACGTATCATTTGCAGATTATCATGTGCAGTTAAGTCATGCTATTCTTTTGACCACATTTTACACAAATCTCAGCCTTAGATGCGCTCAACGACTTTTAATTGCTCTCTTGTGTGTCACTGTCTTTCCAATGTCGCAAGTGGTTTTTTAGGGCACTGGAATACATCGTATATCCAGGGCGATTAAGCATTAGTTAAAAAGATTCCGTTAACACAAAAAATTGGTCTTTTAACTTAAAAGAAACAACAACAGTGGTCAGGTTTCAGGGAACATTAACGGAATTTTAACGATTTTAGAGGATATTGTTTGTACGACTTACGTTAAAGGTCTTTTTAACAAGCTGTGTCGGATTATCACGAGTCAAGGTGTTATTGTAGATTTAACACTTTTACTTTTACTGCCAGGACAAAATCCCTAAATAGTGTAAATAGATTTGCAATTCCAAGGCTTTGATATTGTTACATAAATGCTTAGTTTTTAATTGTATGTCATTTGCTACCATAAGATCATTCAGTTTAACTAGTTCGAACTTTTTGGCTTAGTAGTTAAAATCATGAGGTGTGACCACCAACTAAAAACCGTTGAGCAGTGCATTCCCTTGGCTTGGTTTGTTTATTATCATTATTTTGCAAAATTAAATTTAAACATTTTAGTCAGCTAGCCACATGAAAAGTGGAAAATCAAGTACCTAGAGAACCCTTAAGCGCTACACTTGAGGAAGTCATTGGCTTGACGAAACCTGTCCAATAATGCATGGTCTTTATCATCACAATGCAAGCCGAGTAACAAGTAGACTGAGATATCCTTTTGCCAATAAATTAGTAACGGCGCTAAAATAAAAGAAACGCCCTGGTTTTACAATGCTTTTTTAAAAAAATGGATATTGTCCCCGAGACTTGCCTTCAAATTTTTTAATACTCATTATTAAAATAACATTAAGCTTTACGAGGATGTATTTGGAAAAGCCCCTGTCAGAGTAAAAGCTGAACTATAATACTAAGCAGTGATATATATCTTTCTAAAGAAATAAAAACTGATGACTAACTCCTGTTAACTCTAGCGAGAACCAAAACTCCAAAAATATCAGTGACGCTCCAAAAATAGCAATACGGTCCCATACCCGTCGTGTGATTGAGTTTTCACTTATCGCAAGACAAGTAGTTTTTGGTCAAGCTGGCTCTTGGCTCAATAACGTTTTGTGAAAAAGTAAATATAAATATTCCTGTGAAAAAGGATCTTTCCAAATCACAAAATTAACGCCTGCAGAATTCCTGGGAATCAACCCAGCACAGCAGACACAAAAATTCGCTGCTGAATCTCACAAATAAAACCGAGCCCTTCTCTTCAGTAAGATGTCACTGAGCCATTCGACTCGCACAAGTTTTCTTTGTAAAAAAAAAATCTTTGTCATATTTGTTTCTCTAGCTACGTGGGGAGAATCAGTCATTTGTATGGCGTTAAATGCCATGAACATTCCAGATACGTTGGACGGAATCTTCAGCCCAACTTCGCATCTATTTACAAGATTTTGTCCTCAAATTTACAATTCTGAGAAAATGTTATTTATGTGCTTGTCTAAGTACTGTCAGAATATTTTTATGCGTTAGTCGAATGTCAAACTTCGAGGTGGTCTATCAAAAAACTAAATTATAATTAGAAAAGGATGGCCGATTCATCAATGAAGTGCACCATAACTGGCAGAGAATTCCGAGAATTTCGTATTCGTATTGGAAAGGACTCTATAAATAAGGACTATTTTGTAGTCTAGTTCCTGACTGGAAGCTTTTCTCTTTAGACAGGAATGTCAAGCCTTGACAAGAGCACTCAAGACGTTGGAAGACCCACCATAGCAAGATGAAGCTCATTCCAGCTACTTTCCTGATCCTGTTGGTTCTATTTCTTACTGCACCCTATGAGTCTGACGTCGGTAGCTTTATTTCCTGGTTTTTCGCTGTGGCAGCAAAGCTTGGTGTACGGCTAGTCGAAAACGCTTATTATGCCAGCTATAACACACGCAACGTCCCCCCTGGAATAAGCTGCACTGGAGATGTGTTTGGCATGGGAATGTCCCGCAGCGAGGCACAGAACTCGGCGAAAGCTTACGCAAGTCTTGTCGGGGATTCTCTGTGTGCCGCCTACGCGAGAAATTGCCAGATCTTCAGGTTCTCTGAGCAAAGAGGAAAGTAGATCAACCGGTTCCAACACTACCAAAAGGAAAATCTTAGATAAACGAAAACTTCAAACGTGAAAACAGTTTGTAATCTCAATAGAGAAAATGGCTTGAAAAGTGTCCATGAGTGTCTTTTCGAACAGTACGTTAAACTATATTGTCTGTAAACTTTTCAAAAGTAGTAAATAAAGATTTTCCGGATTTTCACAAGCTGCGTTTGCCTCACGTATGTTAAGCGCTATTTTAGTTTCAGAAATCTTGGCTGGGTTCTAAATAAATAAAGTGAAGATGATAGTTTTTTCGGTGTATCAAAAACAACGGCAAAAATTAATGAAGACTTAATTTACTAACATGTGTTTCAATGCGCTTAGCACCATTGTATGTTTTGCCGAGCTTTGGAACTCGTTATTTGTTGCATGTATTTGGTTGGATGGAATACGCGGGTTGCAGATTGCGGTCTGGAAAATGCAGGCAGGGAAAATGCCGGATAGAAAATGCGGGTACAGAAAAAAAGCAGATATGGAGAATGAGGGTATGGAATATGTGGTATGGAAAATGCGCGTGTGGAAAATGCGGTGTAAGACGAAGGTAGGTGGTCTGAAATCTAATCGTACCCAGGTACAAAGAAGACCTTTTTATTTTGCTAAAATTATCTGTATATAGTGTCGCGATTTTAGGGGAAAATTGTTTTTCTCGCAACGAAGAAGAAAAACATGTTTTTTTCGCTCTTTTTGTTGTACGTTGGCAACCATTGTATATTTTCCCAGGCGTGGCGTGTTTTGTTTCAATTTCCAATAAAACACGAGATAATGGCGACCACCTTGACGAAAAAGAAAGCATGGTCCTAGCTTACAGTAATATAGAATTTTTACTAAGAGGGCGATATAGGTGCCATTTTGTTATTAACAGCAGAGAAAACAGTAGTAGGAACTATCCAAGTGTTTTTTAAACGCCTCTTTAATTTTGTGTTGGACATCATACTGTCATACTCAACCAAATCTTGTCATTTCAAGGATATTTTAAAAAGCATACCGCGCAATGAAAAATCTGATGCCAAAAAAGAAAAAAAAAACAACAGCAACAAACTAAAACAACACACAAAAAATCCCCCAAATTTTACTCCTTAGCAGTTTATTCATTAATAATTTTAAAAGTGTATATCGTTTGTTTCACGATGTGGTCACTTGAGTTTTAGATCGCGACGTTTTGACTGCTTACTGCTCAGTTTTTATCAGGCGATGTGGTTGACTGATTGCACGTCACCTGGTGCGTTTCGATCCTCATCGCTCCGGTGTGAAGTTGTTTTCCGACAGGTCCGATTTAAGGTTGTTCCCTCGGCGGTTCGCTGACGCGCCGGTCTCCTGTTGTGTTTCTTGATCGTTGGTATCCACGTTTCGGGATTTTCAATTCCGTTGTCTCTGTTGATGTTATCAGGGTGAAGTCTTACTGATCAGTGTGAGTTGGTTTTCTGTAGACGCTGGTGGTAAGGCGGGCGGCCGTCCGGTGCTCTCGAAACAAAGGTGTCAAGAAAGGCAATCTTGCTCTTTTGCTCGGTTTGCACGGTAAAGCGGATGGTGGGCTGCTGACTGCTGAGATGGTGTAAAAAACGATCAACATTACTGCGATCAGGGATGTTGAAGGTGTCATCAACGTAGCGCTTCCAGATCTTAGGTTTGTAGGGTGCGGCTGATAAATAATGTACCGGTCAAATTGAAGCTTCAACATTCCCCCGGGCATACCCCGGGCATTTGACTGTGCATCGTGCCCGGGGAGGGGGGAATTTGAATGTTGCCTTGGAAGGGTGGGGAATGTGAACCAGATTTTTTTCTTGTTCTAGTCCAATACGACCGTAAGTTTTTCGGCTTTGCAGGGTTTGACGGATTTAAAAGACAGAATTTCGCCTTTGAAAGAAGTTTGAAGGTGTCATAACGGCAGATCTCTCTCTGAAAAGCGTGAACAGTGTTTGATTAAAGACAAAATTTGCCTTTGAGGTATTTCAGTACTAATTGGTGGGGCATTTGAACGGCTTTTTTGCCCTGAGGGGAGGGAATTTGAACGAGCCAATCTTCAAAAGTTCAAATGCCCGGGGGGTTGTTCGGGGGGTGGGGGTGGTGAAGCTTCAATTTGACTGGCACATAAAGAAAGATGGTAAATTTTATGCTCGGATAAGAAATAAGAAAAGATGGAATATTCAGAATGTCGCGAGCGTGAGACAAAGAAAAATCTGAGTCCTCGACGGGAATCGAACCCATGAGTTCCATGCACCGGCCGGACGCTCTAACCACTGAGCTACCGGCAGACTCGTGGCGAGCTCATTGTTCAATATATAAGTCAGTCAATTTTTCTGCGATCTTTTGTAGCGTTTGAAGTCAGTTGTAAAAACCATACTCAAATCGTAAAAGGCTTCTACACGCTTTCATTCACTATAATATTGTTTTGCATGAAGTGGTCGTTTTCATAACAGTTTTATAACTCAAAAGGACCTATTCTCATTAAATACCATGCAAATAGTGGCCGGGTATTTTAGAGTTTAGCCCAATGTTCAACCTTGGTTTAATAGGCTTAAACTTTTATTTTATTATTGTCAATCACTCAGCATGCAAGCCGTATTTTCTTTGAACTTTTTGTCACCAATAATAAAAGTTTGAAGCCCTAGAAGTCAATAATTGATCATAACAACAAATCACTCCCCCCCCGCTGTAAAGTTCTTTCTAAATATTGACTCAAGATGCATAGGATAAACACTGATTTAATGCAGACTCAGTCACATGGACGCCATGTTGGTGGGAGAGAGAGAAGAAGACTTCCCATAATTCCTAGCGATACATAAATTCTGGATATCCGGTTGTTATACTTCCGGTAGCTAACATGAACATTACATCTCCTTCCTTCTAGTTGGAAACTCTCTATAGAATAAATAAAGCAACGATTAAAGTATACAGCCATAAGACAAACGAATTAACTAGGTGACTGTTCACAGGTCTTAACTTCTCGTCATTAATCAAAGTAAAACGGAAACAAATGTTAAGTCCAAAAGCAAAGGCTTTCAGTTCAACAGTTACACCGTTGTGGTGTACAGTTCTAACTTAAACTCAAACTATAAGTCTAGAATCTTCCGGGGGGTTCGCTTCCTGGTAGATCTGCGCAATGGTAGCTGATTCTTGGGATGAGAGGCATGAGTCTGACTCTCTGGAACAGGAGCAGAATTACTTGAGCTCGGCAGACCAGTTTGGTCATGAGGAATTGTCACAACCTTCTGCCGCACAGGTTCCGGAGCATTCACAGTTGGGGCCACGGGCGGCGGCTCTTGTATGCACCCTTTGTCAATAGGAGAGCTGGAACCACTGCCCTGAGACTCGGCATTGTCATAGTTGGTGGCTGGTTGCTTCAGACTCTTAAAGAATGAAGAATTCCTTGTAACTGTGTGGTTTTCACTTTCAGCTGTAATCATACTGCCCTTCTTGCTCACAACAGTCATGGGGGTAGGATCATAAACGGATCTGCCCTTTGATACGGAAAATGGTCTCTTAACTAGCACAGTTTCACCAGGAGAGATAGTACAGGGTTTCACATAGGCTTTGCTGTCAGCATGAGCTTTGATCTTGGACTTCTGTGAGGAGTCACGTTTGCGGACGATCTCAGCTACAGGGTCTGCGTGGTTTGCTTGGGGTAGCTTGTTACGAACAGGACGCTTGAACAGCAATACAGCAGGAGCAACGCCAGTCGTTGCATGGGGCGTTGTGCGGTAATTGCGCAAAATTACTTGCAACTTCTTCCTCCAATTTCTCCCTTCTGCTTTGGCAGCCTTGATGCATTTCTTTAGGGTTTTCACGAACCTCTCAACTTCTCCGTTAGCTCTCGGCCAAAGTGGGGTGACCTTGCGATGTCTAAAACCAAGAACATGGGCAAACTTGGCAAATTCTTCTCCATTGAAGGGTGGACCATTATCTGACTTGACTACACTGGGAGTTCCAAATGTAGCAAACAACTGATCCAGCTTGGGTATAACGGCACTGGCAGACGTAGATGACACTGGTTCTGCAAACGGAAATCTTGAATAGTCATCAATCAACAGGAGCAGGGTCTCACCATCCTCATGCGCAAAGTCAATGCTCACTTCATCAAACGGGTTGTCAGGTAGTACAGACATTTGAAGCGGTTCCCTAGTGTAAATCGGGGTGACAACTTGACACGGTAAACAAGCCTTAACCTTCGTTTCCACCATCTTATCCATGCAAGGAAACCACACCTTCTCTCGCAGGAGGGCTTTCGTCTTAACTATGCCCAAATGGCTTTCATGAGCAATGTCAATGATTCGTTCTTGCAATGCAGCGGGTACTACAAGGCGATCAGATTTCAGCAAGACAGTGTCTGTGCAAGTTAACTGCTCCTTCACTTGTTCGTAGCGTGACAGTTCAGATAGTGATACACCAGGTGGAGCTTTGTGCCAGCAGCCAGATTTGACGGCGGACATGACAGCTTGAAGTGCTGGATCCTTTGCAGTAGCAGATTCTATCTCAGACAGTGTGACTGCTTTTGGTACAGCATTCCTTGTGACAAAAGAAATGTGTTCCTCAGACTCTACTTCATAGTTGTGAGACTCTGGGTCTCCAACTGGGTGTCTCGAAGCATAGTCGGCTGGGTTTGAAGCACCAGGGCGGTACTCCACAGTGAAGCGGTATTGTTGTAGCTCCATAAGCCAGCGTTCAATCCTGGCTGACGGTTTGGAAGACGGGTTGTTGAACCGAGCCACGAGGGGCTTGTGGTCGGTGATGACCTTGAACTCCTTACCATAAACGAACAGGTGGAAGCGTTTTATGGCCCAGTAGATCGATAGGGCTTCCCGGTCGATTTGCGGATACCTCGCTTGAGTGGGAGTTAGCGGGCAATTGGCGTAGTGCAGTGGTGTCACTTCTTTGGTCGACTCATCATTTTGGGTCAAAACCGCACCTAGACCAACAGGACTACCATCAACAAAGATGGAAGTTGGTTTCTTGGGGTTGAAGTATCCCAGTGTCGTCTTGGTAGATAATGCTGCTTGGAGACTTTCAAAGGAAGACTGTTCCTCTTGTGTCCACTGCCACTTGATGCCGTCACATGTCAGCTGCCTGAGAGGCCTGGTTATCAGAGCAAAGTCCTTAATGAACCTTGAGCAGAACGCGGCAGAGCTGAGGAGGCTTCGCACTTCTGACACATTAGTTGGTGGGGCGACGCTTTGAAGTGCTTCGACTTTTCTTGGGTCAGGTGACATGCCCTTTTCAGAGAATACATGGCCGAAAAAGAGCATGGTTGGAACACGGAACTGACACTTAGGTAAATTGATGGTTAGTCCATTCTCATGGAGTTGGTGGAATACTTGCCGTAGATGCTGGTCATGAGTGTCCTTGTCAATACCGCCAACATAGATGTCATCGCTGATATTCTTTACACAGGGTATGCCTTGGATTGCATCACTCACTTTCTTCTGGAATATTTCTGCTGCGCATGAGATACCGAAGTTGAGGCGCCTGTAGCGAAACAGTCCGACGTGGGTGGAGAAGGTAGTTAGCGGCCTGGAGTCAGGGTGGAGTGGGATCTGGTGATATCCTTGGTTAAGATCAATTTTGCTGAATACTTTGCACCCATTAAGGTCAGCCACTACATCATCGATGGTGGGAATGATGTGCCGCTCCCTGATAATGGCTTTGTTGAGCGAGCGCATGTCAACACAGATTCTAATTTCATTTGGCTTTAGTGGCTTTGGTACAACCACAATCGGTGACACCCAAGGTGTTGGGCCTTCGGCACGCTCAATGATACCATCCTTCTCAAGGTTTCTCAGCTTTTCTTCTACTTGCTTTCTGACGTGGAACGGAATGCGACGATGCGGCTGCGCGACTGGTCTGACAGATTCATCTACGTGAATGTGTACTGGTTCACCTTTGTATTCACCCATTCCATTCATTAGACTAGGGAAGTCCTTGAGGAAGTCTGGGACACCGGAAGGTAAATCTTTAGGGGGGTGCTCAACCGTGCTTACAGCTTTGATTAGGTTTAACTTCTGTGATGTCATCCAGCTGAGTATGGAGCCCGATGAGCCTTCTGCAACATAGAATGTTTCTTCCGATGAGCAGTGATCACTGACAACGTTGGCCTTGAGCTTACCACAGAGGTCTAGAGGTTTGGTAAACATGTATGGATACACCTTGACATTGGTATTAGTCAGCTGTGGTTTTGGTTTCAGAGTGTCAAAGTCCCTTTTGCTTAAGATGTTTGCTGTTGCCCCAGAATCGGCCATTATACGGATGGGTGTGTCCATAATCCTGACTTGAAAGATAGGTTTGGCGGTTTGGGGTTCCTGTGTGCCAATTTCAAAGGTATATTCTTCACTGTTGACACTCTCAGCACCTGCTGGGGTTGAGATTTCACCACCAGAGGGGTCTTCTATATCCACAAACCTTGCGCGATGCCTTTGTTGTCTGCCCCCGGAGGGTTTTCTCGGTCGGGTAGGTTTAGAGCGAATAGGTTTACTTCGGCAAACCTTAGCAAAATGATTAAGTTTTTCGCAGTTCAGGCATCGTTTTCCTTGAGCCGGGCAGTTTCCTTGATGTGGATAATTTCCACCGCATAAACCGCACTTAGTATTGCGAGAACCAGATCTTGGTGGGCGGTCAGAGCTCTCTTTATTCAGACCATCGGTTGTTTTGCTACGGCTATCGCCAACCCAATGCGATTCCTGTCTTTGCATTTCACTGGTTTGTCCGTCCGCGGTTTCCATTGCCCGAGCAGACTTGAGCAGGTTTTCTAAGTCGAGGTTTTGCTCGATCGCTTTGCGCCTAAGACGAATTGATGAGGTACCTTGGATTATTTGCCGCTTTACTTCTAAGTTAGTATCGGCGAACTCACATTTTCGTGCCAGTAGTTGAAGACGGGTGTAAAACTCGGTGATATTTTCTCCGGACTTCTGCGTTTCCTGACGAAAGACGTAAACATGGTGATCAACACACTTCTGAGGTTCGAAATAGTCGGTGAGCGCTTTGACGGCGATTTTGTATTCGTCATTTCCTTCGGTTGGATCTGGTACGGTAAGAGTTTCGAAAACATCGCAAGTTTCCTCTCCCACATAATGCAGTAGCATTGCTTTCCGTTGGGACGCCTTGGTAATGTTCATCGCTTTGAACATGTTATTCAAACGCTTGACGTACTTCTCAAAACGGGTAGGTGCTGTGTCCCTCGGTTGAAGCTCAAATTCAGGAAAGGTCGGTAGGTTGATCGCTGCGGCCATGGTAGAAGAAGATGTCGCAGAGGACGGTGATGTTGCGGAAGACGGTGGAACTGATTCGGTAGATGAAGAACTAGCAGACACAAAACCCAGTCGATCGGTAGGTTTTCCTTGTCAATTCGGTGCTTCAAAACGAAGATTTTCCTCTCCGATTAGAGCGATCCCATGCTCGTCGCCATTTGTAAAGTTCTTTCCGATTATTGACTCAAGATGCATAGGATAAACACTGATTTAATGCAGACTCAGTCACATGGACGCCATGTTGGTGGGAGAGAGAGAAGAAGACTTCCCATAATTCCTAGCGATACATAAATTCTGGATATCCGGTTGTTATACTTCCGGTAGCTAACATGAACATTACACCCGCCAACCCCCATGCTTCCATAGACAATTTGAATTAAGCTTGTTATAAAAAGTTATACTACATAATTTTTGTCACGTGAAGAATTCAAGAGAGGACATCACAACAGACTATGTGTATACCTGTTAAAGGCAATACAGTCAGAATCCTCAATGATTGTGCTCATTAAGCCTATATAAGTTGTCAGTTAATTAACGAAAAATGTAATACTCAATTTCCAACACTACCAAATGTCTGCATAAAAGCCATACCTTTCTGTTTCATTGACTCGCTTGAAGGTTGTCTCAGACGCTTCTGATTTCTTAGAAGATGAAGAAGGCCTCCCTTTTGCCATTATTTTGTTTCCCCCTGCCTTGCTAGGTTGGAAATAGAAATGACGATCGCTAGAAATCGAAGCCGAAACTTCTGAGATCTTTCAATCCATTGGTTCAAAATTGCTCTAGGGGGTGGGAGTGTTGGGATGATCAGAACTGTAATAAAAATTGGTGACACATGCGTGAGCCTCGGACGTCAACCGGAAGTTGAATGTTGCCTTTGTCGGCTTGTTTTTGCTCCTCACCAAAGCCTGAAAAACTCTTGTTTTGCTGTCAAGTTGCTTCAGCCATAACAGAGGTGATGGCGTCAAAATGCATGTAAAGGGAAACATTCAACTTTTGATTACCTCCCGTGGCTTATGAACGTCTGGCTGTGTTATAAATCTCATGAATTGGAATTCTTACCTTCAAATTTTTTCTGGCCCGAGGTCCTAGCATCCTTCCAAAAGCTGATGATGATGATGATTTTTTTTATGATGATGATGATGATGATGATGATAATGACTGATTGAGATTCTCACCTTCGGTAATCATTGCTGAATTTTTTATTGTAATGAGCGAAGGTTTAGTTATAGATTTTGAAATAAATAATTACAAACAATTAAGAAAGCACTGGTTATGTGAAAAGTTGGACACAAAAATGTAGGGTCAGAGTGAGTTTAGTTTTTGAATAAAAATTCGAAAACAAGTTTGGATAATCTTGCTCTTCTTTAGAACTCAAACGTTTCTGTTCAAGCCGAAACACAAACTGTGAAAAACGGTACGATTAGGTTTATAGTCAAATAGTCCAGTTAAGATGATAATGTTCTTTTCACTTTTTTCTTACGCAGCCAAACCTTTCGAAAAGGTTTTCGATATCTATGACGCTCATACGACCACTCAACTATAACGTCACCTATGTGTCAATCATTTACTATCTCCTGTACCTAAAGGACGGACATTTTGAAAAGTTATGGGGAGGGGAGAGGGAGTGGGGAATTTTCGAGCTGCACAAATGTTTTTTCGTTAACATTTCCCTGCAGGAATATTTTTTCCGTATGCATGAACATTTTTACCGGGCTACTCGCTGTGCATGATTTTTTTTCTCTCAAATTTTTCTTGCATGAATTTTTTTTGTACTTTGCCGCCCCCCCCCCCCTCCATAACTTTTCTAGTGGTCCATCCGTAAGCCTCACGACACGCCAAGCAAAATCATTACCTAATTTGGTTTCAAAAATGGCATGATATGATCAGAAAATTCAAGCTAGACAGCCAATCACGCAAGCTTTGTCTTCGAAGCAAATTGTTTCTTACTCTGTTTGAAGAGAACTAGGCTTAACCTGTTTTATGCACTCAAACAAATTTAATGCATTGCAAAACATATCTGTTGGAACTAACTTGTGTCTGTTCGGTGTCTGTGTTTGCGCAAAAGTATGGCTTACGCACATTCAAGCTTTAAATGTTTGATGTCCAACTGCGTCGCATTTGATATCCACTCAGTTAGGTCAAGTTTTCCGTCATGTGACTTCCTGTATAGGTGTATCCAATTGTAAACAGTCATAGAGAAGGACCAATCACAATGTTGCCTCTCTCTTTGATATTGTGCAAAACGTGCCAAATAGCTCGCTTGTTGTTCTTTACTTTGGCGGCCACACCCACCCCGGGACTTTTATCCAAAGAGGACAGTGCTATGCTACACTGAGGCCATTACGCACTTAGCTGCTGCATCTCTGCAAAACCACTTCGAAAAATCCCGACGTATTCGAGGTAAATAAGTGCATTTTCTTCTCAAAGACGTATGTTTAGCAGATTATCATGTGCAATTTAGTCATGTTGTTCTTTTTACCAAATGTTACCAAAATCTTTGCCTTATGTGCGCTCATCGACTTTTAAGTGCTCGCCTGTTTCACTGTCGTTCACTTACCGCAGTGTCTCTTTTTAGGGCATTGGAATGTATCGTATATAGAGCGCGATTGAGCGAAAGGTTACGATCCTTCTATTATCATAAGAAAATGGTCATTGAACTTAAAAGAAACAACAGCAGAAAGGAACCGGTTTCAGGGAACATAGGAATCCGTTGAGTGGGAGTGTAAATGGTCCACTTTTATTGCACAATGCAGGTAATGAGCTAAATCCGTAAGGTCTGAACTTTAAAATGGTGTTCTTAGTCGATACATGTATACATCAAAGAAACAAATGTACGTACCCAGGATTTTAATGATTTGAGAGGATATTGTTTAAGGGTTTTTATATCAATCTGTGCCGAATTATCGCAAGTCAAGACGTTATTTGTTCATTTGAGAAAGTCATTAGTTCGACGAAACACGTCCATCAATGCATGGTCTTTATTATCAAGATGCAAGCCTAGTAACAGGGAGACTGAGGTATCCTTTTGCCAATGAAGTAATAACGTTTGCTAAAACAAATATAGCGTCCTGGTTTTAAAATGTTTTAAGGTGTTTCGATACAGTTTTGGGGGGACCATACCTAACTTCTTGAATCGGCTCTTAGACAGTCTTCTCCTCGTCAAATCAACGTGAAATTTGCAGTACTCGTTGATTTTGGATTGAACTTTAGCGTGGTTTACATTTTGTAAAAATCGATATTTCCATGACAACGATAAACAAAAATCCTCGAAAACAGTAAAGTTGAAATTTTGCAGATCCAGATTTCGCTTCGAAAAGCAAATATCAGCATCTTAAACTGTGGTGTATGGCAAACAAAATATATAAGAACAAAAAAATTCTGTATGTTTGTTTTGAAGTAAATCGCAAAAACATTTTCAACCTTAGTTTTTGCCTAGTAATAGTAAATGCACCGAAAAATAATCAACGCTTTGATGAAATGGCTAGTAAATACTGTTAAAATGTGTCTTTTACTTACTATTTTACGCCTAGAAAAATTTGTTGAAACTGGTGTTCGCGATCTCGAGAACGACTTGTTTTTCTAAGATCATTCGCGTAATAATTTTGTGGTAATTTTTTAATTTGAGCACTTTTGCGAAAATGTTAAGAACGGCTCGATAGATTTTTTTAAAACATTAAACATGCGTGCTTGACGATGTGACCAATTTAGGTTTTGAGTGTTATTAACATTGATTCACTGGAACACTTTTAGATTTAACGCTAAAGAGGATGCAGGAACCGACGGAGAAGGTTGCGTTACAAATTCACAGTTGGCAAGTAGATGCTAATCTATTTAAAGTAATGCGTTATTCATTGCTTCGTGATTTTTATCTGGTTTCTTTGTTCTTTCTTGCCCTGTAGATTACAACGAAAAGTAAAAATCACAGAGGAATGCTTTGCGCATTACTTTGAATATATGAGCATTTACTTGCCAACTGTTTGTATGTAATGCAAGCCTTTCCGTCGGTTCATACATCCTCTTTAACGTAATAAATCTAAAAGTGTTTCAGTGAATCAATGTTAATAAGACTCAAAACCTAAATTGGTCACATCGTCAAGCACGCATGTTTAATGTTTTAAAAAAAACTATCGAGCCGTTCTTAACATTTTCGCAAAAGCGCTCAAATTAAAAAATTACCACAAAATTATTACGCGAATGATCTTAGAAAAACAAGTCGTTCTCGAGATCGCGAACACCAGTTTCAACAAATTTTTCTAGGCGTAAAATAGTAAGTAAAAGACACATTTTAACAGTATTTACTAGCCATTTCATCAAAGCGTTGATTATTTTTCGGTGCATTTACTATTACTAGGCAAAAACTAAGGTTGAAAATGTTTTTGCGATTTACTTCAAAACAAACATACAGAATTTTTTTGTTCTCGTATATTTTGTTTGCCATACACCACAGTTTAAGATGCTGGTATTTGCTTTTCGAAGCGGAATCTGGATCGCGCAAAATTTCAATTTTACTGTTTTCGAGGATTTTTGTTTATCGTTGTCATGGAAATATCGATTTTTACAAAATGTAAACCACGCTAAAGTTCAATCCAAATTAAAAACCAACAAGTATTGCAAATTTCACGTTGATCTGACAAGGACAAGACTGTCTAAGGGGCTGTTTACATGGAGGGCGGAAGATGCTAGCACTAGGAAGATCCTTGAAGGCGAAACAAATTTTCGTTTGGTTTACATGCAAAAATTTCCGTCGGGTTGGTTGCTGGAAATCAAATAAAACCGTCGGCCCTTAGCAGCTGAACGCCCGGCCACCGCCATATTTGTTTTTCTGTCCCTAGTACTAGGATCTTCCTAGCGAAGGTAGTTTACATGGTGCTAGGATCTTCCTAGCGCTAGGATCTTCCTATCTCTCAGCTAGGAAGATCCTAGCGCTAGAAAGATCCTAGCGCTAGGGCCAAGTACAACATTTTGCATGTAAACTGAATACAGAAAACATATGGCGCTAGGATGATCCGCCTTCTAGGATCTTCCTAGCGCTAGGATCTTCCGCCCTCCATGTAAACAGCCCCTAAGAGCCGATTCAAAAAGTTAGGTATGGTCCCAAAAAACTGTATCGAAACACCTTAATGGATATTGTCTCTGGGACTTGCCTTTAAATTTTTGACACTCATTATTTAAGTAATGTGTAATATTAAGCAGAAGTATATAGCTTTTAAGCTATATATAGTGAGCACATAGCCATTAAGCAACCGTTTTCAGAATGACCAAGCGGCAGTATTTGTAAGGAAAACGTCGTTGAAATGCATTACCCTGTTTAATATGAAATCTAAATTAACAGGAGCCCATGACAGAAAGACATGCTGTATGCTTTTAAAACGGTAACAATTTCAAGTCACATTCCCAAGACAGCACGCAGTTAGTTATGTCAATAAATACTCTAAGAACAAATACTCTATTACTGTTGCTCAGTAACTGAGCACTACACTGCACATTCACACGGCAGCGCAATTCGTTGTGAAAAACGTTATTTGCATTTTACCATGACTGTACTACTGTATGATATCTCATCTGCTCTCAAATTTGACTAAAGATTTAATTCTTGTGATAGTTTTGGTCTCTTTAGGGTTTGGAAAAGGTTTTAATGAAGACGATAGGTCCTCAGTTTCTTTGTTCGCGCTTTTAGAGAGCTAAAAAACGGATGGCCTCAAAAGAAAAAAATGGGAAAATATGTTAAGTGCACTTACTGTTCTAACTTGTAGCTGCTTACTAGTGCTAAACTCGGTGCCAGTGCGACATCAAGAAACGAGACTGGTAACCAATTCAAAAAGTGTCACCTTATTAACTTTCTCCCTTTCTTAATACACTATATCTTGTTTCTGACCACGCAACTACTGCCAAATTTATTTCGAGCGAGAGAAAAATGGAAACTCCAGTTGACTCTAGCGAGAACCGAAACGCCGAAAAATGACAATGACGCAGGTTATACGCGGTCCTGTACTGCGTGTATGTATTGAGCTTCAGTTCATTTCTCGCACGACAAGTATTTTTTCTTCGCTCAAAAATGTTTGTGAAAAAGTTAATATAAACACTCCTATAAAAACGATATCTCCAAATCACAAAATTAACGCTTTCAGAATTCGACATCTGTCCAGCACTGAATTAAAAAACTTCGCTGGTGGATCTGACAAATGAAACTGGGCCCTTCCTTTAATTTCAATTAGACGTCACTGAGCCATTCGCCTCGCATAATTTTTTCTTCGGAAAAAAATACCTTTGTCATATTTGTTTCCCTGGCTACATGCAGAGAATCAGTTATTTGTTTGGCGTTAAACGCAATAAAAATTCCATATACATTAAACTTTGTCTTCGGCCCAACTTCGTGCTATTTACAAGATTTTGAAATTTTGAGGAAATGTTATTTAAGTGCTCGTCCAAGTACTGTCTGAATATTTTTTCTGTTCTATTCGAATGCCAAACTTTCGAGGTAGTCTATCAAAAAACTCAGTGAATTAGAATTAGAAAAGGATGGCCGATTCACCAATAGGGTAAACCAATGTAGTAAGCGAGACTGGCAGAGAACGTCGTATTGGAAATGACTTCATAAATAAGGTCTGTTTTGCAGTGTAGTTCCTCACTGGAAGCTTTTCTCTTTACACAGGAATACCAAGCCTTGACAAGAGCACTCAAGACGTTGGAAGACACTCCATAGCAAGATGAAGCTCTTTCCAGCTACTTTCCTGATCCTGTTGGTTCTGTTCCTTATGAGTCCCTATGAGTCTGAGGCCGTTCCCCCGGTTGCCTGGTTTGTCGCTGTGGCAGCCAAGCTTGGTGTACGGCTCATCAAAAGCGCTTATTACGCTCGCTGCAACACACGCTACGTCCCCCCTGGAATAAACTGCCCTGGAGTTGTGTATGGCATGGGTATGTCCCGCAGACAGTCACAGAAGGCGGCGAGAGCTTACGCAAGTCTTGTTGGAGATTCTCAGTGTGCCGCCTACGTGGGACATTGCCAGATCTTCAGGTTCTCTAAGGGAAGAGGAAAGTAAATCAGCCGGTTCCGACACTACCAAATGGAAAATCTTAGATATACGAGAACTTTAAACGTGAAACAGTTTGTAATCTCGATAGAGAAAACGGCTTGAAAAGTGTCCATGAGTGTTTTTTCGAATAGCAAGTTAAACTGAATTTTCTGTAAAGTTTCAAAGTAGCAAATAAAGATTTTCCAGATTTCCGAAAGCTGTGCTTCCTCACGTTATATCCGTTTCAGAAATCTTGGGCAGGGCTCTAACCAAAGAAAGCGAAGATGATAGTTATTTCGGCCAAACAGGAACAACGCCAAAATTAATTAAGACTTGATCGCAAATGTGTTTCAATGCGCTCTGCACCAGTTTTAAACTTTGCCGATACAATACAATACAATACAATACAATACAATACAATACAATACAATACAATACAATACAATACAATACAATACAATACAATAAAATACAATACAATACAATACAATACAATACAATAAAATACAATACAATACAATACAATACAATACAATACAATACAATACAATACAATACAATACAATACAATACAATACAATACAATACAATACAATACAATACAATACAATACAATACAATACAATACAATACAATCAACTTTACTATCGGTTACAATAGCCGAGGGAATATTCCCTCTACTAATTGAGGACACTTAAAATTACATAAAAGTATTTGACATAGAGAAAAAAATGGAAATGGATTGGACATGTTCTAAGACGAGATAACACAGACAATGCCGAAATAGCACTGTTCTGGACGCCAGGGGGTAGAAAGTAAAGGGGGAGACCGAGGACAACGTGGAGAAGAACAGTAGAGATGGTACTAGGAGGAACAAACTTTTCTTGGGCAGAGGCGCCAAAGATGACAAAGGATAGATCCGGATGGAGGCGTTCTGTTGTGGCCTTTTGTGCCCAGTGGCACGAAAAGGACACTTATGTCCAGGTTCGCGCGCAGCTGCAAAATGTACAAGTTTTCGTTGCTTGCGAAAAAGGGCTTGATTAACGATTTTTTCGCGTTCACTTGCGAGTTTTCGCACTGCCGGTCAACTGCAATTTTTTTGTCTTTTGTCTTCCTAATTGCCTCAGATACAACAGGATCTATGAATATCAGAAGTAACAGTGGAGATAGTGGCACACACAGCCCTCGTTCATTAAGCACGTAACGCGAGATTTATCATGAATCAATGAATATCCCTCGTTCTTTAAGCGCCTCGCGCGATATATAACATGAATCTATGATTATCCCTCATTCTATAAGCGCGTAACGCGAGATATAACACGAACCTATGAATATCCCTCGTTCTTTAAGCTCCCAGCGTGAGATGTAACAGGTATATATGAATATCCCTCGTTCTTTAAATTCCAAGCGCGAGATATAACGTGAATCTGTGAATATCCCTAGTTCTAAAAGCACCTAGTGCCAAATTTAACAAGGAGCAAAGAAACATCCCTGGATCTTTAGGGGTGGTTGTTGGGGGGAATGAGTGCAACTCAGCGTCGATTTTTACCCCGCCGTCAGGACGGGGTGTAGTAATACCCGTTTCTTTCCGGTTTTTTTTTTGGGTGGTCACTTGCCCCAGACTTCCGCTCGGCCAAAACATTACCTACCGGTAGTCTTCGTTCGTTTATTCGTTTATTCGCCAGAATTTTTATGAAAGGTGGTGTAGAAAATTACTGACGATTGAATGGCGTAAAAGTCCCTTCGATGAGAGCAAGAACGAAGATGCTAACGGGCTTTGAAAGCCACTGATTCAATCTCGTTATACAGTTATTGTTTTCGCCACTCGACACAAGCGAGGTTAACTATTCAACAGTGAAATGAAAGTATTTTTCGGCAGTTTTGGTTTACTTCGCCAAAGTCTTTAGAGAAATCAGTGCATAAAAGTACAAGGAAATCAAAGAAGTTAACTTCTATTCGATGAGAACAAAGGACGACGGTGCTGGCGAGCTTTGAAAGCCAACAAATCGAGCTGGCATTCATTTGCATTTTAACAGCGCAATAGCCATTTGGGTCCGACTGAGTCACGCAATGATCAAAATATTTCATCATGCTCTTCGTCACACACGCTAAAACAGGGTGGTTGACCGAAGAAAAGGCAGGTCATGTCTTGATTTATATGATCTTAGCAAACATTTAAAAAGTACGATAAATAACCAACTTCAAAAATTTACGCCACTTGGGCTTGTATCTTACGGGGCCGTAATATATTTTGGACCCAGGGGGGAGAGAGAACAACGATGGGGTTAATGCCCCTGGGCTTTTCTTGTTAATGTTTGTTATACGCGACGATTTTTAACCCAATCCGTCGGTAACAGTGTTACCGACTGTATGCTCGCAGTCTAGCGCAAAGCCCAGGTCAAGCGAGAAAGTTAGTTGCCGAGAGTTCAGAATCTCGCTCTCGTTTGTTTTGAAACTCTTTTGCGCCCTTAACGACTCTCGTGCGCTCTTAAGGTTATCAAGTTTTAATTTGAAACAACGGAAGTTCCATCTTTTCCTTTCGCTTGTCCTCCAACGCCCAGGAGTCTTGTTGCGCTTGACTCTCGTGCGCTCTCCAAGAGTCAAAATCGTCATAGACTCTTGCCCTTGTTTGGCCCGCGTTTAACGGGTGTCGCACGAGAAGGCAGGGAATGGTGAAAGACGAAAAAAAATTGCGTGGTTGAAACTACTTTAGGTAAGAAATAATGCCGGGTTACAACGTTTGGGGGGATAAAATATTTTTTTTGCAGAGATATTCGGGCACGAAGGACGATCGGACGCGCAAAACTAACTGGTCCTGAAATGTCTGTATCACGGTTTGTAATCCAGCGTCTTTTTGATGTTAAAGAAAGGATGACCTCGTCTAAATGATAAATCCTTTATGTAATGGATTAATCTAATCTTGCAATTCATTATTAGATGGAATTAAATAGTGATTTATCTACTGGAAAACATTTGAACCAGGTTTAATTTTTTATTGTTGCATCAAACTAACAGAGCTGCACGCGCTTAATCTGTTCTTGTTCGATCATGAGACACGAGGTTCTGTTCGTAGTCTACAGATGTTGCTAAAAAGCAAGATTTGGTAGCTATAAATAAAGTTTGCTTTCTAGAAAAACACAACAGAACCCAAAGCCTAGAGAAAAATTACCATTTTCAAATACTTGTTTTTTGCGAATGGATAATCAACCATTACTCTTTGGAAGCTGAGCATTCATTCCCTTCGAAGAGTAAATATCCAATCCCAGTTCATATTAAGGGGACAGTCTAGGTAAATTTATAGGAAATAGCATAAAATTTAAGGAGGCTCGCAACAGTTTTTTTGGCCTTGGAGTGTATCTTTTGAAGTCAAAATTTCGCATAGAAGATAAACGTCGATTTCCTTGATACTACACCACCTTTTCAACAAATGATCAAAGTTTATTTTCTCACTGGTTCCCTAGCAACAGCTGTCACCATAGCAACGGTAATGGACAACCCCTCATTTTAAATAATGTCGAATATCTCGAAAACTACTTAGACACTTTTTATGACGAAACTTGAACTATTTGAACTACTCAACCTACACAACTTGTATGCGAAATTAAGGAAAAATCTGTAAGAGCGTTTTCACGTAAATCATGATTCATTTTTTACGGGCTGATTTTGGTCATTCCTGCAATTGTCTCCAATATTTCAAGAAAGATAAAACTTAACGCTTTCTCTTTTCAGTTGAAGGATCTTTTATGATATCAAAACATTCTTAATGTACATTGAGCTTCCTAGGTGGCTGCGATTTTAAGATATTTACATCTAAAAACTGCTAAAATGCAGCGCAAATCAGCCAAAGAGTCCGTAATTTGCATAAAATAGAAATATTTCTAAACTGCCCCTACAGATTTTTCTCTTAAATTGATTGACGTTAGAATAATAATTCGTTTTGATGTTCCAGCAAGTTTTAGGCTGAATAAACATTTCGTTTATTAGATAAGAAGGCGGAATCTCGGTCAGGTTTCAGTCGTTATTAACTTTCAACGAGCAACAGTATTATTTTGTTTTTCCTGGTTTATTTCACGGTTATTCACGTGCAATGAATATTTATACACGCTGCGTTTGTGTCCTCTCGTGCATTTATAATTCCTTCTCATAATCATAAAAATTTTTCGTATTCTGAGCTTCTTCCTTGACTCTCTTTGCCATTATTCTTTAAATACTGACTGACGTTTTAGCTTTTTTAATTACGGATTGCATACATGTTAACGCCCACGATGGCATTACACTGGGGCCGAAAAATGACGGGAAACAAGCTCAGAAGACGAATTTTTTTTCTATTATGAGAAGGAATTATAAACGCACGAGTGGACACAAGCGCAGCGTGTATTAATATTCAGTTCACGTGAACAACCGAGAAATAGACCAGGAAAACGAAATAAAACTTGCTCGTTAAAAGTTAATAACGACTGAAACGTGACCAAGATTCAGCCTTCTTATCTAATAACGGAAATGTTTATTCAGCCTAAAACTTGCTGGAACATCAAAAAGAATTATTATTCTAACGTTAATCAATTTAAGAGAAAAATCTGTAAGGGCAGTTTAGAAATATTTCTATTTATTCAAATTACGGACTCTTTGGCTGATTTGCGCTGCATTTTAGCAGTTTTTAAATATAAATATCTTAAAATCGCAGCCACCTAGGAAGCTCAATGTACATTAAGAAAGTTTTGATATCATAAAAGATCCTTCGACTGAAAAGAGAGAGCGTGAAGTTCTATCTTTCTTGAAACATTGGAGACAACTGCAGGAATGACCAAAATCAGCCCGTAAAAATTGAATCATGGTTTACGTGAAAACGCTCTTACAGATTTTTCGCTAATTTCGCATATAAGTTGTGTAGGTTAAGTAGTTCAAATAGTTCAAGTTTCGTCATAAAGTGTCTGAGTAGTTTTCGAGATATTCGACATTATTTAAAGTGAGGGGTTGTCCATTACCGTTGATATGGTGACAGCTGTTGCTAGGGAACCAGTGAGAAAATAAACTTTGATCATATTTTGAAAAGGTGGTGTAGTATCAAGGAAATCGAAGTTTATCTTCTATGCGAAATTTTGACTCTAAAAGATACACTCCAAGGCCAAAAAAACTGTTGAGAGCCTCCTTAAGAGAGAAATAAAAGTGGGATAAAATTTCTGTACACACCGCCAGGAGGTACCCTGACCTGGAAATGCGGACAAGCTCTGCGCGAAATGTAAAGTTTGCATTGGGAAAAATACACAATCCGATGTCGAGTAATTTCCCTTTAACCAGTATTCTGCGAAATTGTGCACCATTAATCAGGCCTAATGTGCCAGCTATACCATTAATAGACTTGGCGAGTTAGTGAATCAGGTAATGTTGTGTCCTAATGGGAGGGTCAAGAATCCGCTGTTCCTAATATTCCAGATCCTATCCCCAGATCGAACCTTAAATTTGCGGTACTAAATTATCCAGTTTCCTGTAAAATCCTAACGTATGCACTCTGATCATTTCTGTTCTTTGGTGCTGTTTATTACAAAGTTGGTTGTTCCAACGTTTTGAACAGTACTTCAGTGTGATACTTACCCAGATTTATTGCTTTCGCTGTACAAGGTGCATGGTTCAGAACTTTTCAGTCTGTGTATAAAATTTCTCAGTGTGTCCTCTGAATAAAAGGCCACTGACCAACTGTTTGTATTTGGGCACATTGGGTTTAAGAGGAAAACACTAGCAGCTGTCAGGCTTGCCGTGGGGAAACATAATAATAAAGACTTCACACCAATGTCGATTCAACAGCAAGTTTTATTGTTTACTACTAAAACTCCACCAAGACTGCAGCCGGCTGCAATGAATAAGTCACAAAGGACTGAACTGTAATGATATTTAAGTCTTTTTTTTACATGATGATATAATAATGCAGGAGTTCACAATGTTGCATGACCGGCATAAAGTTTATTATTGAGACTGTCATTTTTCTGCCACACATTTGGTGGAATAAAACAACAGTACACCGTTGAAAGTCACTATTTTGTTCTTTGTATTCTTAAGCGACAAAATAATAGTAAGAAAGCAGTTTGATATCCATAATATTCGCTTACGATTTAAAATACTATTTACAAGGCTAAAAAGCTTTAAAAAAGGAAAAACAACCGAACGTTTTCGACTAATTAAAAGTCATCTCCTTTTTAGCCTTGTAAAAGGTATTTTAAAAAAAAAACTGTTTCTTAAAGCCCATTTAAGCTTCTCCTTACAAAGCAACTAATGCAACTGATACTTTGGTTGGAAAAAGGGAACAACGAGCCAAAATAAAGCATCAAACTCACTGGGCAGTTGTGATCCTAACAAAACTTTTGCTGTCCAAAAGTTGTTTGCTATATCAAATTCTGCTGTCACAGTGGTCTTTTGGTCAGAATTTTGAATGGTCCGAAGTGTTATCAGATATGTTATTAGATATTAGATTACAACTAACAACCCTCTATTCGCTCATTTTTGCCAGGCTATCACCCTCTTGGTCATCTTTACCAATACCCTGCCAAACACTGGGAACGATCTTCCGAGATTAAGGAATTCATGAGTTGGAGCTTGATTCAAGTTGAGTTGAGTTGAGTTAGTTGGTTAAGATCCAGCATGCTCCATCTTCTTTAACCCAAGAAAAAAGATACTTTCAAAGCAATGCGTGGATAATCCTAGATACAAAGATGAATACTTACCCTGAATTACTAGAATCAGTGCTATCCCTCAAGTAGCAAGATTGTTGTGAACTTGAGCTCACGTTGAAGTATGTGACCTTTCCTCCCTACACTTTGCCTGATACTTAAGTCTATCAAGTAAACCTACCCAGACAGTAGTACCACTAGCTAAAATTACTTTAATTTGCCCTTTAATTTGCCCTTACACAACTTTTTATGCGCAATGAAATTAAAGTTTTTAGGAAATAAAAAGATGATGTGTCTAACATCTGTCCTTTTCTCTAAGGGAAAGGAGCCACACACTGAACAGATGTAGAAACAATTTGGCTGTTGCAACACCGGTAACCAAATGGAATGTAAGGTGAAGCACCACATCTTATGCACTGTGACCTCAACGGAGCCACACTGGTACCATGACAGCATTGATGCGTTAGTGGATTGTATCGAAGGCCACCGCACTGGAACTGCGTCGGAAAGGGTCTGCATGGGACGCTTCTGGGCAAGACTCGATTTTGGCAGCACTGCTGGGTATGAGGAACGTAGAAAGCGTGTCCGCATGGTAGCCTGTTACAAAAGGCATGGAAGGGGACTATCTGGTTGAAGCAACATTTCTGCGTTTGTGGATTGTATTGAATGCCACCACACTGGAAAGGCGGCGGAAAGGGTCTGCATGGGACGCTTCTGGGCAAGACTCGATTTTGGCAGCACTGCTGGGTATGAGGAACGTAGAAAGCCTGTCCGCAGGGTAGCCTGCTACAAAGGGCATGGAAGGGGACTATCTGGTTGAAGCAACACTTCTGCGTCTGTGGATTGTATTGAAGCCCACCACACTGGAACGGCGTCGGCCTTGGGAAACATGGTACAATTCTGGAAAGGACTCGATTGTGGCAACATTGTTGAGTGTAGGGAACGTAAAAGGCTAGTCCACAAGGCAGCCTGGCACAAGGGGCATGGATGGGAAGTATTTGTCCAAAGCAGCATTTGTGGGTCTGCGGAATGTAGAAAAGGCGGTCACATTGGTACTGCGTTGGAAATGGCGGGCATGGTACATTTTTGTAAACGACTTGATTGTGACAACATTGCTGAGTATGAGGAACGTAGAAGACCTTTCCACAAAGCAACCTGGTACATTGGGCTTGAATTGGCACAATTTGACCAAAACAGCATTTATGGGTCTGTGTATTGTACTGAACTCCACCACACTGAAACGGCGTTGGGTTTGGAATGCATGGTACTATTCTGGGAACGACAAGATTGTGGCAGCACTGTTGAGTGTGAGGAACGTAAAATGATAGTCCACAAGGCAGTCTGGTACAAAGGACGTGGATTGGAACTATTTGACCAAAGCAACATCTGTGGGTCTGCAGGTTGTAGTAAAGTCCACCACACTGGAATTGCGTGGGAAATGGTGGGCATGGTACATTTCTTGGAGCTACACGGTTATGGCAGCATTGTTGAGTGTGAGGAACGTAGTAGGACTGTCCACAAGGTAGTCTGGTGCAAGGGACGTGGATGGGCACTAGTTGACCAAAACAGCATTTGTGTGTCTGGCGATTGTATGGAAGACCACCACATCGAACTGGTATCGGAAATGGAGTACATGGTAGGCTTTTGGGAATAACTCGACCGTTGCAGCATTGTTGAGTATGTGACACATATGCAATCTGTCTACAACGAAGCCTTCTGCAAGGAACTTGGACGGGGACTATTTGACCAAAGCAGCATTTATGGCTTTGTGCATTGTACAGACGTCCACCGCATCGTTTTGATGGTAGTGGAGTGCACGGCGTACTTTTGGGAATAACTTGGCCGTTGCAGCATTGTTGAACGTGTGAAATGTAGGGAATCTGTTTACAGCGCAGCCTAGCACACTTGGCACCTTTTGGAATAACTTGATTGTAACAACACCGGTGACTCTTACGACTGTAGACCGAACTACCGCAACGAGATCTTCTAAAACAAAGAGTGGATGCAAGTCTCTTCAAGACGATTCGGCCATGACAGCATGTGTATTGCCAGGGGTTGTAGACAATTTTACCTGCACAGCAGCGTTGCCTGCGGCGACGATATGGGCGGCGTCCACATCTTAGGAGGGATCTCTTCATGTCACTGGAGCTGTTTCCGTCTGCAATGAGCAAAGAAAATATGTTAAGTTGATATGTTTTGATATCTGAAATACACAATGGTGATAAACTATTTTTGCATTTTCATTGCCGCTTTTGATGATCGGCATCAACACGTTTAAGATTCTTTGATAAACAGAGTCAACGTGGCATCTGTCAATTTCAGGTTGTAGAGATAAGTATAAGATTTGTGGCGGAATAAAGGGAAGAGTAGCGATTTTATTAAGACTAGCTTGTCTAACAATAACGTTTCAAAGGAGCATTTCCTATGCAAGTTTTAAGGTTGTCATGTCTTGTATCGACTGTTTATGTGATCTCATTATTCCGTTATTTTTTTGTTTACAGAAATTGAGGAAAAGGAGAATATGGAGAGCAACTGTTTACCTTCATTGTCCTCAGATTCTATGTCGCTTTCTTCATGAGCAATGTCTTCGCTCTCTTCGGGTGAAATATGAGGCTCGTTATCTTCCGTGTACTCTGGAGAAGTTAAAGTGGTTTTCTTTTAGAAAATAATAAACAAAATACATTTAAAAAAATAGTTTTTATTGACAAAGAATTACGTTGGAGTTTTTAAAAAGGCAATCTCTGTTTTGATGAAGTACGGTTTACCTTCAGATTGTTTTTTTCAAAACATTTCTAGATACTTCTTTTTTGCGCTTTTTATCTTTGTATTACACAAGTGCGTGTGTCGCCCATGTACCATGTTTGCAGTCGGTTTCCGGGCTTCAGATAATAATATTTTATACAAATATTTTGGCAAGCTAAGTCAAAGAGGTTTAATGCCGAACTTCAAAAGAAACGTATTTATAACTCACTACTTTTGTTGGATTTGTCATCATTGTCTTCACGTTATTTAGGAGAATTAAATCCGATTCATCTTTGTTGGATTGTAATATAGGCAATATTTATGGATATACACTGGCTCCCACAAATCTACATAATGGAATATGTTTAAAACGTACAAGTGACAGTTAAGAATTTTCTCTAGTTACTATACCATCGTTGGAGACTTCATCATTGTCTTCAGTTTCTTCTAGCGAAATTTGGTCCAAGCTGTCTTCATTGATTTCTGTGGTAGAGAAAATCCAGAAACTTGTCACAAAGAAGAAACAAAGTATTTAAGGACAAGGAAATGGATTAATGTGAGCATCGAAAGCCATAAGAACCTCTTAGCATATCAATTAGTTGGCTCAGGAGATCTCGAAACCTCAAGATTTTGGTTGCACAACGACAAAACTTACGCTTCTAAACTTGAACGAGTAGTTTTTCAAAACACGCATATGTTCCGTCACTCATTGAGCGAAAACTTCAACAATTTTGAAAACGAGATAATGATTCTACTTTATTTTAGCTGTATCACTTTCTGCAATGATAAAAGTGAATATATCCAATACTGCTAAGCATAATTTAGTCAGTACTGGCACTTAATGGTATCGGTTGATTGCCCCAATATACCTGAAATGATAGCTCAAACAAAAGAGTGAAATTATTTTGGCTTAAAAGAGATTTCTACCTCCATGCATAAGAATGAAAGAATGTGAACAGTAATCAGGTAGGGAACCAAACGCAAAGTAAACAGAGTAGTGATATCTTAAAACTTAAAGGTACATGAGAGGATATTTCATAACAATAGTTTACTACTCAAGTTAAAAGAGAAACAAATTTTTTTTCAGAACGTTGAATCTACCTTCGTTTTCTTCAGTGGATGAGTCCTCCTCGTCTACACTGTCTTCACTCTCTTCCGTCAAACTTTCATCTTCATTGTCTTCCTTGGATTCTTAAAAAACAAGAAAGAAAAAAAAAAGAAAAGTTTTATTCCTCGCAACACTCAGTAAAGAACTAATTGCTTATGACTGTGAGCATGCTTTCTCGATCTTTTTTCTGTTAGTCTAGGGAAACATTACAGGTAAATAGATTACACTATTGATATTTTCTAAAACCGATAAGTTTGAAGAATTTCAAACACAAACTAGATGAAAGGATCTAACCCCTATACTTCCCTAAATTAAGTAATGGAATATTTTGGATTTTTCAGAACGTTGAATCTACCTTCGTTTTCTTCAATGGATGAGTCATCCTCGTCTACACTGTCTTCACTCTCTTCCGTCAAACTTTCATCTTCATTGTCTTCCTTGGATTCTTAAAAAACAAGAAAGAAAAAAAAAAGAAAGAAAAGTTTTATTCCTCGCAACACTCAGTAAAGAACTAATTGCTTATGACTGTGAGCATGCTTTCTCGATCTTTTTTCTGTTAGTCTAGGGAAACATTACAGGTAAATAGATTACACTATTGATATTTTCTAAAACCGATAAGTTTGAAGAATTTCAAATACAAACTAGATGAAAGGATCTAACCCCTATACTTCCCTAAATTAAGTAATGGAATATTTTGGATTGATAAAAGTTTTTATCAGCGACAATGTTTTCTTTGTAGAATGAATGCTTAGTGTAGGCCAATACTATTTGCAATAAGTTTTTTTTAAATCAAAAACGTCTTTCAATTATGAGGATAACTAACAGCAAAAGCAAAGATTAAATTTATTGAAGACAAGAAACAGCAACAAAAGGAACTATATCTGCAGTATACAACGAGCTTACAACGAATTTGAAAAGCAAAAAAATAAAGCCAAACAAGATATATTTGCGGTACTGCGTAACTGTTTAAATTGCTACCGTTTTTTATCTCTTCCGTTGACATACCTTTAAACAGGTCTTCGTCATCTTCAACTGGGTCATCATTATTGATTCCCAAATCTTCGTTGGAAGAAATCTTCTCGTCTTCAGCATTTGTTGACGGAGCAGAAAAAGCAGCCAAGAATAGGATAATCAATGCACAAAGAAGTCGATCCATCTTGACGTAGGACCGCTGAGGGTGCAAAGTGACTTCGACTGGAACTCTTGCTCCCTTAAATACAGTTTTCACCCCAATTATATTTGAATGAATGCTCAAAATAATAAAAATTGAGAAACTCTCTACTTGAATATTAGTTGAGTATTAACAGACTTTTGTGATTGGCGTCATTAGGCAAAAAATTGAACTGAAACGGCCTATGTAGCCGACTATATTACTCCAAATTAAAGACCCAGGTGTGTTAATTTTAGGGCCAAGTCATGTCCTTTTATGTATTATATTCCTCCTTTTTGTTAAACTTGACCAGCGGTGTCCCTCTGAAGTTTAATCCGCATAATGTTCTTGGAAACTTAAAAATGATCGTTGAATTTTATTTCACACCTATCAAAACATCATGATGTCTGTTTACAATTACTCGCTATCATACACATTCTCACAGTTAAGAACCTTTTTCAAATTTTGGCAAATGGAGATTAACAATATCCGCATCAAGAACTCTTAATACTCTATTTAAAAAAACAATTCAAAATTGAATTTCAGCCACATGCAGCCATAGAACTTCAAACTTGTCATGTCTTTGTATGGGTCTTGAAATAAAATAAAATTTGAAAAATAGAAAATAGTTGTTTCATTCGCTTATTATAGACATTATAGATCACAATTTAGGAAAAAACAAAATTGTTCTTCAAAATGTGTTCTGAGCCCAGTAGTGAAAATCTAAACCTTTTATCGATTAAGGAATATTGTTCATGAGCACTGACTGGTAACGATTACTCTATTTCCTGCTTTTAGTAAACTGCTTCTGAAATAACCTATGATATTCTGAAGATACTGTTGATTTGAAACCAAATATATGTTTCACTGAAGAAGAAGAAAGAAAAAAGAAGAAGAAGAAGAAGAATATAAGAAGAACAATATACACCTTGAAGCAACTACCCGTAAGTTTGACATTAGCAAAATAAATTTTGATCCCATTGTAGCTGTAATCAAACAGAAGGATAAAAGTTGCGAACATCGTTAAAAATCTATCCGAATTTAGATCAGATTTGCGTACAGTTAAAACGGAACATTGATTTTAAGGATTGCAAATATATTTTAGTGTTTTTATTGTCTTTTGAATATGTAATTAGTAGTTTATAATGCACGACTCCACCAACTCTGCTGATTAATTTTACCGTGCTAAAATAAAGTTCTTCAGTTCAGTTCAGTTCAACTTCAAAAATTTCAGGAGGCTTATGTTTTTGGATATATTTTCAATTTTTCATTAATCTTTGTATTTGACAACGAAGCTCAAATGGCTTGCAATTGGCTTGCAATTTTGTATTTCAGTTTCTAAAAAAAAAAAAAAAATAAAAAATAAATAAAAAATCTTAGACCCTCGATAGCAATATCGTTTCATGACTGTTTTTTACTTTTACGTTCGTCAACACTTAAAATGCTTTCAAAACAATGATTCTGACACCATTTGCGTCAACACAAAATACCATTTTGAGTATGCGAAAGCTCCAGTCAATATATTGGTAAGTCAGCACATTTGATACTGGGTGGTAAAAAGGCGTCTGTTTTGGCGAGAACAATGAGCAACCATCCAATTAAACTTCTTTCTCCGAAACAAGCGTATAGGGTTCAAATTGTTAGTAAACACTTAAATTAGATAAGTCCTTATTACAATTTGCGTCAACCACAAAAGTTAATAGTAATACATTAAGAAAAAGAATTACCTTAAGGGCGCAAGACATACGTAAGGCGTATTGCTCAGCGTCGTAAATTCAGCCAGTTCATGTGGCTCCAGATCTCCGCACAGTTCAGTCAAGAAATACGTTTTTAATCCCGTGGAAATTAACAAGGGTATTCACATTGAAATAATGAATATATTTATTTACATTTTTGGTTACTAAACTACGGCAGACGGATAAATTTAAGATTGCATTGTGTTTCTATCAATTACGTTAACTGTAATGCGTTTTTAAATTTTCATTTGTGTAGAACTTTCTTTAATGAACACTTTACTCATTTACAGAGTATGTCTTGTAATCTGCATCAGGAAGTTTTTTTGTTTTAAGACTCCTGGAAATTGGCTGCAGGCGATTTTCCCTTCGAATGCAACTGATCGTGAAGGATTTTTGAACTGCAGTAGACAGTGTTTTATCTGTAGTACTGGTTTTTTCATATACTGGGTGACACTGACAGAGCAAAGGGGTTGTACGATAGCTCCCTAGGACACACAATGCTCCTATTAATTCTGGGTATTTTGCCATATTGGCGTATTTCAGAAAGGTGTTGTCGTATATCCACTATCCTCAATGTCAACTCTGTATATCGTGTTCATTATATACCTAGTCTTTTGCTATTTTTTTTCCAAGCTTTTTTCTTGTGATTCCATCATTCCTGACCAATAAAGGGAGTTACAGGAGCATTAACAATCAGCCCTTAACAAGCCACCAATAACATATCCGTGTTCTTTGTTGTGGTACCAGTATGTCTACCGATTTATGGAGTGAGACGTGTGCAAATAACGAAAGCGTTCAAAGTCCACCTTAACTGTGGCCTCATCCAAACAAATTCGGAAAACTGTCAGATATGGAGCAAAAGCTTGTACCTTAAGGAATTGGTTAAATCGATTATTGTCACATAAATATTATAGCCAGTTATGTTTTTACTAGTTTGGAAACTTCGCGATTGAAGTATTTCAGGTACTTGTCAAGCATGGTGTAGTGTATATTTTCGTCATGTAAAATGGGGCGTGATTTTTGATGCACGTTTCTTGAAATATAATTTGTCATCATCTTAATATTGCTGGCATTGGAAAAATCAATTTTATAAGAACCAGTTGACAAGGCTGCTTCTTTATGTTTGCTACTTAACTAATGAGGAAATTGTACAAGCACGACAGCGATGGGAAAGTGCAAACTGCAAACTGCAAGCAAACAAGTCGATCTCTGAATCTCTGAGTTTTCGCGTGTTTTTTTGGCAAATCTTTATTGACTTAAATGTATCGGGAACATCGCGGTTATGTACGCAACTTTTGCAGTTTCGAAACGAAAGCCTGAAATAGACTCATGCTGAACATGATACTTTCATGTGATCATTATTTCAAACCTTCACTGATGCAAGAAAACAACGAAAATTAAAACAATGGTAACTAAGATGCTTAAAAAACGGTTATTAGAAATACCGCGTGGCACTAAATTTTAGCGGGAGTTTAATTTTGCGGATTGTCGATTTTTAGTGTTTTGCGGGAACTAATTTTTGCGATTGGAAAGACTGGTTCTTCTTGCTCGGAATTAATTTTTGCGACTTTCTGGAAGTCGCGTTCAAATAGAACTGATAATATTTTCGTTTTTTATTTGAGTACGTACAAAAGAAAGACGGATAAAACAACATGCGAATGTAAAACAGATTAATCAGTGTCACTCTATTACGATGGATCGACAATAACATCCTCTCTTGCTAGAGTACCACTTGATGTATTATCCACCGAGTTATCTATGGCATTTTCTTCCTCAAACCAGTATTTCCTACAGTGCAGTAAATTTTTGCTGAACAAAAATTTGCTGTAATTTTATTTTGCGGGAACTTATTTTTGCGGATCGCGAAAAAACCGCAAAAATCGCAAAAATTAGAACCCGCAAACATTTAGTGCCACACGGTAGCTAGTTCACATTTTGAGGAATTGTTTAATCTTCAAATTTATTGAGTTGTGTTGGGATCGCAATGCAACCACGATATAAAACAAGAAAACTTGGGGGTGGACTGCAGTTGAGAATTTTAGTATCCTAAACGAAATCAATATGTTTTATTAATTATTAGATTCGATTTTAACTTTTAATCAACTTGTATTTTTCCTCATTTTCCATAAAATTCGTAGGTCCCTCCCCATTAAACATACTAAAGAAAATAAAAAAATTAACAGTAATGAAATGCTTGCATTTCTTAATTGCTTGAAACCACAGGAGAAAATAAATAAAAAGCTTAACGGACTGAAGAACAGCACAAACACAGCATTATCCATAAGCTCCTTCACCTGTTTAAATTAATTACCAGGGTTTAGGTAATGATTGAACAAACCACGTAAACTGCAAGCCCCGATGTAACAATGAATCCTCGTTCAGGGAACCAATATAATTTACTGTGTACCACGCAGTAAAGATTTGCTCTCAAGGCCGCTTTAGGCATCTAACTGAGTGTTAACCACGGTCTTATATTATAAATGCATATCAGTGGCCGTTTAAGGTTAAACATCAGACAGCCGGAAAATAGTTTGCCTGATCGTCTCCGAGTGATGTATTTCCAAGGTTATAAACGAGGTGCTTTTCAGAGTCCGCGTTTTCGTTTCACTGAATAAATTAGGTTTTGATTTTGTATACATGTATTTTCTAAGTAATTTTAGCGCTAATTCTTCCGTTGTTTCATTTCATCCCGTTTCATCACTGATTCTCCTTTGAATATTACGTTTCAACGCTAATTCCATTAATTATATTATGATTGAAACAGGAAAGTACGTTATTGAATATTGAGATGACGTCATAATTGCAACGATGGAAAGGGGAAAGGTGTATTTCGAAAGGCTTAAAACGATAGCAAGCAATGCGTGATTACACCAATCTGCCAGTAACTGAAACACAATACCGAGAATATTTTGCCTGTTCTGATTCTTGCCTATGTGGCCGGTATCATTTAGAACTTTAATTTCACCGAAAATTCTGGTGAAGTTTAGTTTCCCTGTTCCGCAGGCCCCACTCGCAACTTTCTTTGAGAAACATGACAGGAAACTATTGTCAGTGTTTCATGTGAGTTTGCAAGGTGCATTGGTTTTAGATCAATAAGGCCTTCTGATCATTTGCTATTATTAGGTTTTCAAGCCGGTTTATTTCTAAATCGGTAAGCAAAGTCGTCAGCAAATTAGTTTATTAGAAACAACTCATTTTGGAAGCTAAGAAACGCAATTTCTGTGAGCAAAACTCTTAACCTTGAGTATTGGCATTTAACCTTGACAAAAAGCATTTTTACGTTGCTTTCTCGAGATAATTTTCTAAGGTAACTCTGACGTAAAACTGCAGTGAGCCTTGAAAATCATTGAGAAACAGATAACGTGCAAAAACGTGATATCCGTTCGTATTTTTAAAGCTAAAGAGAGGCTGTTCTATTTATTACCCTTCAAATATTTTGCACTAACTTTTAACGATTGCTCAATTTCCTGCTTTTAGTAAATTGCTTCTGAAATAACCTATGATCGTCCAATGATACTGTTGATTTGAAATAAAATATGTTTCACTCAAGAAGAAGAAGGAGAAGAAGAAGAAGAAGAAGAAGAGGAGGAGGAGGAGGAGGAGGAAGAAGAAGACTCCCTGAAGCAACTTCAAAAAAGTCAAAATGTTATGTTTTTGGATATATTTTAACATTTTTACTAATCTTTATATTTGATAGTGAACCTCACATGGCGCACAATTGGCGTGCAATTTTGTTCTTCAGTTTCTGAAAAAAAATAACAAATCTTAGACCCTCTATAGAAATATCGTTTCATGAATGTTTTTTACTTTTACGTTCGTCAACACTTAAAAACACGTTCACAACAATAATTCTGACACCGTTTGCGTCATCAAAAATAAAATTTTAAGCATTTGAAAGCTCCTTAATATATTATAAAGTCACTACATTTCATACTAGGTGTAAAAAGGCGCCTGTTTTGGCGAGCACAATGAGCACACATCAAATTTAACTTTTGGCCCCAAAACAAGCGTATAGGCTTCAAATTGTTGGTAAGTGTTATTTATATTAGGTAAGTGTTATTTACGATCTGCGTCAACCAAAAAAATAGTGATAATATACACAAAAGAAAAAATATCTTGAGGCTAGAATACGTATTGCTCATTGACGTCCGTTAATCCAGTCAGTTCATGTGCATCCAACTGAAATCTATGCAAAGTTTCAACAAGAAATACTTTTTGAATCCCGTAGAAATTAACAACGGTGTTCACATTTTCGAATTGTCTTCCTTTTCCATCATTTACGTTACAGCAAGATTGCCAAGGCCTGATTTGTAAGTGCTGATGACACAGCCAGATGCCCATGCTGCCAGGAGACCATATTTAATATAAGATAAGATAAGAGAAGAGAAGAGAAGAGAAGAGAAGAGAAGAGAAGAGAAGAGAAGAGAAGAGAAGAGAAGAGAAGAGAAGAGAAGAGAAGAGAAGATACAAGTTTATTTGTGTAATATACTTAGCTGTTTGCTGAGCTGTCGCAGTCTGGACTTGCCGGATCGAAGACTGCAACTGCTCGCCAGCTAGTTTACAGGTGTATTCCAGGTATATTCCACATGATTTAACTAAAAATAATGGATATATCATGTTCACTATACCTCAGCCTTTTTCTCTTGTCGTTTAATCATTCTTTATCGATAAAAGAGCATTAACAATAAGCCCTAAACAAGCCATCAATAAAGAAATCTCTTGTTTACTAACAACAGACCCATTTTCTTTATTATGGTATCAGTATGTTTACCAATTTGTGGAGTGAGACCTGTGCAGATAACGAAAGCGTTCAAAGTCCACCTTACTGTGACTTCATCCAAACAAATTCGGTAAAAAGTCAGACTTGGAGGGAAAGCTTGTGCCTTAGGGAATTCGCTAAATCGATTTAAATTAAGTCACATACATACTCCGGCCATCTATATTATTATTATTTTGGAAACTTCTGGACTGAGCTTTTTTGAGCTTTTTTGGATAGCTTCCTTGACCCTGCGGGCGTACCAGTGTGAGTCTTTATACTGCCTACTCCAAAGTAAGCAATATAAAAGTTATGAGTGTCAGGAGTCCTTTTATTCTTCTCCCCTCTCGTTGTCGTTCCGGTCAAAACAGACAAATCTCCGGGAGCCACCGATTCAAAAATCCAGGTAGATATATGAAAATGTAAATGTAAATGTAAAATAAAAACAGCTAAGAAAATTACTTATCCTTCTTAAAATTAATGATCCTTTAAGGCAAGTTTGAAACTAGCCAAAGAATCGATACATCTAATACTCTCAGGTAGATTGTTCCACAGTGAAACTGCTCTATACAGGAAACTCCGCTGGCCTTTAGATGAGCAGCTCCTTGGAATCTGCAACAAATTTCTGTTTCTAGTGTTGCGACTGTATACTTCCGATCTTTTTACAAACCCCTTGCTTACGTTAGGTCTATGATACTTTCATGTGTTCATTATTTCAAACCTTTACTGATGCACGAAAATGAAGAGAACTAAAACCACGTAAAAACAAGCGTAACTAAGATGCTTAAAAACGGTCATTACAAATAGCTAGCTGACAATCAAATTGACTCTTCCACTTTTACATTTTGAGGAATTGTTTTACTTTCAAATTTACTGAGTTGTAAAACTGTAAATGGTTTGAACCCAGGAGTCATATCATAATTCGGTAAATTGTGATCGTCCGGGTGAGTGTAGTCCTGAGAAGGACTGTTTGAGGTGACATTGACTGACGTTTCGACAACCTGAGCGGAAGTCATCATCAGAGTCAAGTGAACTGTGAATCGTCAGTAGATGTTATAAGTCTCTGGTCGTTGTCCTGATTGGTCGACGATCTCGTGATGTTATTGGTCGTCTGTCAGTTAAGCCGTGATGTTATTGGCTGTGAAGACTGTAAACGTGATTGGTGCGTTTCGATCCGTCTTTTGTTAGTCAAATGTCCGTTGGTCTATTGTTAGTCAAATAAGTCGGTTTGTCTATTGTTTGTCTGTCTTGTTATTGTCGGCAATCAGTCGTTTGTAAGGTGCAGGTAGCTGTTGGCAACGGTTCAGTGGTGTTTGTTCTAAGTTAGTAAACCAGCTTTCCAGAGTAATTCGTTCATAGTAGTCCGTACTGTAGGTAACGCATTCAGCAGAGTCCCAGTCGATTCTGTGGTTTGTTTTTAAATGGTGCTCAGCAATGTGATTGTTGATATCACCATTTTTAGTCACTCGTTTGTGTTCAGTCAGTCGGACGTTCAGATTTCTGCCGGTCTCACCAATGTAAGTGGCCTGGCAGTCCCAGCATTTGATTTTGTAAACTGCTCCCCGTCTGTCGCTCGGTTCGTCTTTGTCTTTAACGTTCGTCAGTAGCTGTCGTAAAGTAGTGAAAGGTTTGTGAGCAACGCGGATGTTGTAGGGTTGTAGGATTCGTGCGATAGTTTCAGAAGTCCCTTTGATGTAAGGTATGGTTGCAGTAGTGACAGGTGTCGCGTTAGTGTTCGTAGCGTTTGGTTCCACTTCAACTGGCTCTAGACTGCACTGAGACTGCCATCAACAACTCTACTATTGAACTACCGCTACCTACAAACGACTTAATGGACTTACTGAACCTTTGTCTTACTTCTACGTATTTTCAGTACAACGGCAAGCACTACAAACAGTTGCACGGAACAGCTATGGGCTCACCAGTTTCCGTTGTTGTTGCAGAAATCGTTATGCAAAACATCGAGGAACGAGCCCTCGCAACTTACAAACGAACACTACCACTCTGGCTACGTTACGTTGACGATAACTTTACAGCCGTACACAAAGACGAAATCGCCGATTCTCACGAACACCTCAACGGACAAAACGCCGACATAGAGTTTACTAAGGAGATCGAGGAAAATGGTAAAATACCTTTTCTAGACTGCTTAGTTACCCGCGACAATAACGAATTACGGACGACAATTTACAGAAAACCGACACATACCGACAGACTACTCGACCAATCATCTTACAACCCAACTTCTCACAAAGCTACGACTATACGGACCCTGACAAGACGCGCGCTACTAGTTTGTGACTCACCTGACAGCTTAACGGATGAAAACAAGTACTTAGACAACGGGACTTTATTAGACACAACACTTACAGAAACTCCGAACCAAACGCTACGAACACTAACGCGACACCTGTCACTACTGCAGCCATACCTTACATCAAAGGGACTTCTGAAACTATCGCACGAATCCTACAACCCTACAACATCCGCGTTGCTCACAAACCTATCACTACTTTACGACAGCTACTGACGAACGTTAAAGACAAAGACGAACCGAGCGACAGACGGGGAGCAGTTTACATAATCAAATGCTGCGACTGCCAGGCCACTTACATTGGTGAGACCGGCAGAAATCTGAACGTCCGACTGACTGAACACAAACAAGCGACTAAAAATGGTGATATCAACAATCACATTGCTGAGCACCATTTAAAAACAAACCACAGAATCGACTGGGACTCTGCTGAATGCGTTACCTACAGTACGGACTACTATGAACGAATTACTCTGGAAAGCTGGTTTACTAACTTAGAACAAACACCACTGAACCGTTGCCAACAGCTACCTGCACCTTACAAACGACTGATTGCCGACAATAACAAGACAGACAAACAATAGACAAACCGACTTATTTGACTAACAATAGACCAACGGACATTTGACTAACAAAAGACGGATCGAAACGCACCAATCACGTTTACAGTCTTCACAGCCAATAACATCACGGCTTAACTGACAGACGACCAATAACATCACGAGATCGTCGACCAATCAGGACAACGACCAGAGACTTATAACATCTACTGACGATTCACAGTTCACTTGACTCTGATGATGACTTCCGCTCAGGTTGTCGAAACGTCAGTCAATGTCACCTCAAACAGTCCTTCTCAGGACTACACTCACCCGGACGATCACAATTTACTGAGTTGTGTTGAAATCGAGACATAAAAGACTGCAACCACGACAACGAGAGGGTGGACTGCAGTTGAGAATTTAAGTATCCAAAACGAAAATGATCGTGCCCAATTAACTGGCTATCTGCACTGGATTCGATTTTAACTTTCAACCACCCTTTATAGTTTTCCTCAGTTTCCATAAAATTCACAAGTCCCTCCCCGTTAATCAAACTCGCTTACAATAACAACCACGCGAAATCAAGTGTTTGGGCCATATCCGGGCAGTTTAATGTACTTCCATTTGGGGAAATTACAGCTGCCATGGGAGGGTGAGGCGGGACGTACAAATAAAACGACAGTAAAACACGAGGCGTATCGATCGTCGCGATCAAAGTTCACAGTGAAACGTGTCCGTAACTTGAGACGATAATCAAGTGACATCACTTACTTTACATTAACACAATTTAACTAGTTAAATATTACTTAATCAAACTCGCTTACAATAACAACCACGCGAAATCAAGTGTTTGGGCCATATCCGGGCAGTTTAATGTACTTCCATTTGCGGAAATTACAGCTGCCCAAAATTCAGCCCAAATGGAAAAGTTATTGCTCAGAGGAGTCTTCTGTTAGAATGTAGGGATTGGCATATTGAAATTTGATTGTCTGCGTCTGAGCGATTTTGCGGGGAATTCCAAGAAACAAGTTAAGAGGCGAACGAATGTAACGTTGATAGCAGTCACTGTTCCAGCGGCCTAAGAGCTTGATTTCGTAGTCGGAAAGGCCTGCAATAGAGGCAGAGGTGGCTCCACCGATCCGAAGACTATGACCACTGTATTGGGAAGGGTCGATGCCAATAAGACGTAAAAGCTGAGATACGAAAGAGACGAGGTCGATTTTTGTTAAGGGGGAACTGTCCGAGAGCTGAAAAAGGGGTATAGTGTCGTTGTTAACGGTGCCACGACGATGCTGGAGGGCAAGGTTCGTTTTCATAGCACATACGGCGCAGACAAAATGATTCGAGTGTGCCGTGTAGAGAGTCACACCTTGTCGCCGCTGGTCCGTTTTGGATTGTTTAATGTGGAGAGAGAGATATTCTGAACCATCAGCAGCAGTACGTAACTTAGCATCAGAGCAAGTGAGATGAATGGATGGATCGAAGTGGTCACTAGATGCGACGGTGAGCTCCCCTGCCCGTAGCATTAAGAAATGACCGGTGGTGAGGGCGGCCCATTTCGCGTTGTCATCGTCACTCTTTGGGTTGAGAAAGGGCTTGACAGCAGATAGAATGTCAAAAGTAAGAGGCATCTTCTGTTTGGGCGCTGAAAAATGTTGACGTTCGATGCCGCGCAAGGTTTGCTTTAACTTTAAGCCAGGTTGAAGGGGATTGGAGAGACCATGAGCTACGTGAAGGGAGCGTACCGCGGCGAGGTAGACGTTAATCGATTGAGGCTTTATTCGTTGGGCGAGGTGCGTAGCGAACAATATAAGGGTGTCTTCAGAGGCAGGGAGGGGTTCGAACGAGAATTCCCGGCAAAATTGTAGAAACTGCCGCTGGGCGCTATTGTAGGTGCGATGAGATGAGTCAGTAAGTCCTCCAGCAAAGTACTCGTGCGCCTTTACTTGAAGCTTGTTAAGGGAAGTGGTGTCGTGGGCGTCGGATGACGAGCGGCCATAGGACGGGAGGCCAGGAACTTGTCGACCTGCGAACGAGAAAGAGCGTCAGCCCAGTTGTTATCAACACCGTTTATGTGTTTTGCCCGTAGCATAATATTGTGATGAGCGCACGTGAAAAATAAGAAAGGAAGGAGAATCATTATGTGTCTGCATTTACTTGTACCGCTAGACAAAATATGCACGACGGACAAGTTATCACAGTGGAAAAGAATATTGCGACAAGCGAGCGAGTCTGACCAGGTGTGGACCGCTGCAGCAATCGCGTACAGTTCTTTAAACGTGATTGATCGGGAATGAGGAATATCATGGTCCGCAAATGATCCATACAGCCAGTTGCCTGAAAAGTAGGCTCCGAAGCCAGATTCACAGGCGTCAGTGTAAAGTTCTAGATGTGGAGACGAGATCCATTCGTCATCGAAGAAAAAGCTGCAGCCGTTCCAAGACGGAAGAAAAATCCTCCACAATGAAAGGTCCATGTGAAAGGCGCGGTTTAAGCGAAGGTGATGGGTAGGATGATTAGCTTTGCAAAGGACGTCGATCATACGGCGGAGGAAAGTTCTCCCGGGGCGGCAAACGTTGCAAATAAAGTGCAACTTGCCGATAAGAGATTGTAGTTGTCGTTTGGTACAACGGCGTTTAGTGGACCACGTGTGAAGTAGGTTGATGATTTCCGTTAAACGAGAGGAGTCGATGCGCATTTCTTGGGTTACGGTGTCGAGTTGAACTCCAAGGAGAACCAAGGATGTTGTAGGGCGAACCGTTTTGTCAGGGTTGACCGCGAATCCCATGTCAGAGCAAGTGCGAAGCATGACGTCGAGATTCTGAGCGCAGGAGTCGTCAGGGGCGGGAGGACCACAAGTCCAAAAGTCATCCAAGTAATTCCAAAGGGGTGTGGCACCACGTTCCGCCATTGCATACCGCAAACCGTCAATAAATTTCAGAAAGAGCGCTGGCGAACTGCGAAGACCAAACGGAAGGAACATATCGAAGAAATAGCCGGTTTGTGTGGAACCGTCGGATGTAACGATCGGCCATGTGGATCCTAGGAGTTCCCAGTCACGGGGGTCCACCAGGATGTGACGAAAGGCGTCGGAAAGATCGAGTTTGCTCATAAGAGCATTGGGTCCAAACAATTTCAGGTAGGCGATAGCATTGTCCAGTGAGTCGTAAGAGCACGTGTAGAGTTCTTTAGGAATTGCGTCGTTGACGGATTGGCCTGCAGGCCACGAAAGATCGGTTATGATACGCCATTTAGGAGGCTGCGAGTGCTTTTTCGGAATAGCACCCATCGGCGATCCGACAAAATGCGAAAAAGGGGGTGAAAGGAAAGGCCCGGCCTTTCTGTTCAATAAAAGCTCCCGTTCAATTTCCATAGCGACGGGTGTAGGGTTTGACGTAGCCGAAAAGTGATTTGGAGAAATCAAGGGCGAACGATCCTGGTGAAAGCCAATACGAACGCCATGTTCAATATCATGCAATAAATCATTAACTAAGTCACTGTCCGGGTGATTACGAAGGGCATCACGCCATACGTCAATGGGAAACGGGGATTGTACCCGAGGGAGTGAGTGTGCAATCGGCCTCGGGATGGTCCCCCCGACAAGATTTGCAGATGTGTGCTCGCTTGCAGTTGGCACTTTGGTAGCAGGCTTTTCGCTGGTAAAGATTACATCCCTCTTGGCCTGTGGGCGAGTACCACCTGGTGTATTTCCAAGAGAGGTTTTGATTACCAACGGGGTTCCTGAGGCCATATCCGGTCGATTTTTGCGGTGTAGTCTCCTCCATCTGGTCTTGCGCGAGAAATGTACAGTCCTTGACCAAATGGTCAAAGGACTTACAACGCGAGCATTGGCGGGGGTGAGGGCGTAGGGCAGAGGCATCTAACACGGTTGCATATAGCGTGGTATATTTGGCGTACGCCATCCGGGAGTGGATGTCAAACATATACACCGATGGCCAGCGAAATTTACGGTTGGCAAATTGAATTTGTTCGCGATACGAGGCAAGTTCAGTGTAACGTGATGGTTGCGCGGCCATAACTAATTTCTCGTATGCGTTCCATGCCTGTAACCAGGTGTCGAACGAGTCGATTTGGCGTTTTCGGGGCGCCTTGATTACGTAAGCAACACAGTTTATATCGCTCTGGGCTGGGATGTTTCCGTTGTTAGGCAAATTTGCGAACGGGCTAAGGGTGGATAAAAGATCAGAAAAATCAATATACTCACCCTTAGCGGCCGCCTGCGCAAGTTTCTCGGACAAGCTTGTGTTATTCGCCGTTGTGGTATTCGCCGCTGGAGTTGCGATCTGTGTCAGTGGAGTTGGATGTTGGGATGATTTACTGGCCTGGTAGGCGAGAACCGGAGGATGCTGAGGCGATTGAACTTGCTTTTTTAAATCATTGTGTTGCATTTGGAGGTGCTCCATTTGAGAGGAAAGATTGCGGATGGCATCCAAAAGAACGGACGTTGAAGGGTCATCGGACGTTTTAGATTCCTGAATCTCGGTTCCATCACTCGGGCCAGTACAGTTCTTCCCTGGTGTACCGAAGTGGTGATTAGATTTTGGGGTCTTGCACCCTGGACATTTGCCTTTTCTTGAAGACATAGCATCGAAGAAAAAAAAAACTCAGGATACTCGAAGAAAACGTACAAATAAAACGACAGTAAAACACGAGGCGTATCGATCGTCGCGATCAAAGTTCACAGTGAAACGTGTCCGTAACTTGAGACGATAATCAAGTGACATCACTTACTTTACATTAACACAATTTAACTAGTTAAATATTACTTAAACATACTGAAGAAAATAAAAAACAGTTATGAGCAATTATGACCCTTTTTGAAAACGAATACAACACAGAGAACACTACTGACTTCGCTGCACTGTTTTCAGTTTTAATGACCGTCACTACAAACAGATAAGTGGATGTGCTATGGGTAATGCATTGTCTCCGGTCCTCGCCAACAAACAAACAAAAAAATGAAAACACACTGGACAGCAGAAATACCAACTAAATGGAAACGGAACTGTATCGTAGTCGCATACATAGTGCAAAACGCATCTGACAGACAGACAGACAGACAGCCTTTATTTCACCACGATTAAAATTAAAGCTCTGCAGCTTGTGTGGTCGTGCAGAATAAAACAAATCTTGATCTGACATTCAAGAAATCAACACTACCTTTTCAAATGCTGGCTCCCGAAGAGATTCACATCCCACACCATCGACAATTTCACAACAAAGCATCCACCTGAAGATGAACCTCAAATTCCCGATTTCCTTTCCGAAGAACGGAAGAAAATCTCGGGAATATTTTGCCTGTTTTGATTCTTGCCTAAGTGGCCGGTGTCATTTAGAACATTAAAAAGCTTACCATTAATGTACAGCTTGTCCGGTTGGGACGTGCTGGAATCTGCTTGATTCCGTTCCCCCGGGCCTTCTTCAGTGTGTCAAGTTGCATTTTGTGGATTTCGCATATCGATGATCTCGGTGGGCAGGTCTTCTGATACTAAGAGTTAATATGCGTGGTAAGTTAGAAAGAAATAACAAGGATAGAAAAAATCAGATGTTTTATGTTTCGAATACTGTTGACCCGCACCGTTCCAAAGCAGCTTTGTGATTGGTCCGCTCTGCTTCGCTTTGAGCATTTCCGTACCGGATGTACCGAGCAAATCACATCACAGGTTTTCTCGAGGGAGAACTCTAAGGTATAACAATCGTGACAGGCCTGCACAGACTCCCTACTGTGGAGTTTTGTTTGCGACGTGTAAGTTATTGTGCCTTCAAAGCTTTGCTCTGACGAGCATGTCTTCTAGTGATTGCCTCTCTTGTATGATATGATAGGAGACTTTTTGAAAATGGTCCTCAGCAATGGCTGGTTTTGAATTAAACTGCATTTGTGCATGGATATATCTTTTTTGTTTTTAACTCCTGGGTGATATGTCGTGACAAATGGTAATATTTGCTCGTGAGTCTTTCTTTTGTTCCAAAGCCGACTGTCTTCCGGCAAAGGAGACTTCAGATAATATTCTCAGTCTCCACTACGTTTTTAGGGTATCCACGCGCGAGAAAGCGTGTTTTGAAATTAGAGAGAGATTCCTGGAAATTTTTTTCCGCAGAATTTGTTCGTAGAAGTCTAATAGCTTCGCCTTTGATAAAACCTCTTTTGACACCTGGTAGGTGACAGGAAGTGTAATGTGTGTATTGAAATGTTTCAGTCGGTTTATAGTGAGTTTTTATGTCAAGGATACCGTCTTTTTGGAATCGCTCTCCTTTATAAACAACTGTGTCAAGGAATGTGATTTCCTTGTCTGAAATTTCAGCTGTAAATTTTAATGTTGGCTGAAAACTGTTTGCTTGTTCAAGAAATAAATCTATTTCTTGTTTATCGATGTTCCATAGAGAGAAAACGTCATCGATGAAACGTTTCCACACTGTAGGTTTAATTCTGCTTTGGCTCACGTATTTTTGTTTCGATGTTTGCCATGAAAATGTTGGCAAAAGCTATCTATCAAGTTCCTATACTAGCCAGATTCAACGTACCAAATATGCCGAAAGCGGCAAGGAAACCACATTGACTCGCTTAACAAACGATCAGAGGTAAAATTTAACTGAGAATAACAAACAGTGCGCGCGAGCCACAACAATCCACCGGTTATCAGAAAATTGATGAGATATAACCTCGAGATCAAAGTCTTAAAAAATGCGACGCCTAAGTTGTAACGGCACAATTCAGTCACCACATAAAAATGCTCCAAACTAAACCCACTACAAAAACACAAGAAGCAAAATTGGTCAAAAGACCGAGATAAGGCGCAGTGAACAAAGACGTGAAGTAGGAGTCGCGTAGGCCTTCCAACCCATTTTATATCCGTGTTGCTAGATTGATCCATAACATAAGTCCATCTGTCCCAAAGCATGAAGTTCTGAGCGAGGCTAAATGGAACTCTTTATCTTCGATTTATAAAAGGAGACTTGCTTGCATTGCCTATAAGCAAACAAAGGGCGGATCCAGGGGGATGGGTGGATTGGGTTGCTAGCCACTCCCCTCTTTGAAATTATAAAAGGGAACAAAACTATCACTGAAGCGATTTGGTCTCGGATTGTTCCGATATAATTGATCTTCCTGAACATGATTATCACTTCCAAACACATCTGTAACTAGCACATTTGGTTGCGTCCGTTACGTGTCCGTTACGCATGACATAAGAGGGTGCTTTCAAATGGGGAATTAATAGGTCCAAAACCTCATTTGAAAGGAAAACAAGACCCTGGTCCACGCCATCCTTTACTGTATGCGCAACCTCGCTACGCTATAGTACGTAGAAAGTTCAAGCAGCACACTTCTCTTTTCTCTGATCTGCATTCACTCGGCATCAAATATCGCATTGACTTTAAAATTTAGGTTACAACATACAAAGCGCTTAATGGTCCCGCACCGGTTTTATTACCGACCTACTCGTACGTATGCACAAGTAATTTCGGAAGTCGCTTATAACCACTGAGGTAAAATCTCAATTACATTTGTAAATGGGGGCATTTACATTTGTGATCAATCCTTATTACATTTGAGGACTTTATTAAATTTTTGGTCAGTCGTTCTTACATTTGAAGATTTAATTACAATTGTGACCAATTATTACGTTTGTGGCTTTTCCAGGGTATCACTTAGGCAATTCTTTTCCATCCAAATTTTCAAATGATGGAAAGAAATTCCTCTTTACTGTCCATTAAAAAACCGGTACACTTGGTACACTCGGTACGCTCGGTACACTCGGTACACTCAGTACAGCCAGTACACTCGGTACACTAGGTACACTCGGTACAACCGGTACACTCGGTACACTCGGTACAGCTGGTACACTCGGTACACTCGGTACAGCTGGTACACTCGGTACAATCGGTACAGGCGGTACACTCGGTACACTCGGTACAGCCGGTACAGCCGGTACAGCCGGTACAGCCGGTACACTCGGTACACTCGGTACACTCGGTACACTCGGTACAGCCGGTACAGCCGGTACAGCCAGTACACTCGGTACACTAGGTACACTCGGTACAACCGGTACACTCGGTACACTCGGTACAGCCGGTACACTCGGTACACTCGGTACAGCTGGTACACTCGGTACACTCGGTACAGCCGGTACACTCGGTACACTCGGTACACTCGGTACACTCGGTACACTCGGTACAGCCGGTACACTCGGTACAGCCGGTACAGCCGGTACAGCCGGTACAGCCGGTACAGCCGGTACAGCCGGTACAGCCGGTACAGCCGGTACAGCCGGTACAGCCGGTACAGCCGGTACACTCGGTACACTCGGTACGCTCGGTACACTCGGTACAGCCAGTACACTCGGTACACTCGGTACAGCCAGTACACTCGGTACACTAGGTACACTCGGTACAACCGGCACACTCGGTACAACCGGTACACTCGGTACACTCGGTACACTCGGCACAGCCGGTACACTCGGTACACTCGGTACAGCCGGTACATTCGGTACACTCGGTACACTCGGTACACTCGGTACACTCGGTACACTCGGTACAGCCGGTACAGCCGGTACAGCCGGTGCACTAGGTACACTCGGTACGCTCGGTACACATTGTGCGTTTGGTACGCTCGGTACACTCGGTAGAGCCCGTAGAACCCAGAGGTTCAACTTACACGATCCTTTGTCGTGGTTTGAGGTCTTCTCGCTCTTAAGGAACAGGTCTCCCTGCACCGATCGAAAGCGGCACAATGACTGGCTTGTTAGCGAGAAGAATAGGATACTTTGCACGAAATGATGTAATATATGGAGAAAGGGGTCACCTAATAGTTGGTTTACTCACAAAACAAAGAAGTTGACTTCAAAGCCAATGTGAAATAATCAACGACACATGTACCACATCATTTCGTGAAAAAAAATATTCTATTGTTCTCGCTAACTAGCCAATCACAGAGCCGCTTTGGATCGGTGCAGGCCTGCTCTTCGAATACAGCTGACCAGCTAACTACATATTGGACGGTTTTTTGTTGAGGATTCAAGTTTTTTTATCGTTATCGATAACTGATTTACAAACCAGGCCCAATAGTTCTAATCGAGTTAAACAAGTTTTAGCGCGATTAGAATTGAGTGGAGATCCTAAATTTTCTTTATTCTTACTTCCATCGGCAAAAATTTCTTAGGTAGCTAAGAGAAACGTGCGGGATAAGTTTAAATGATCCACTTACATATGGGTGGAAGCTGGATGGGAAAGATGCAATACCGGCCAGGGAGGGGAGGTAGGGTTTTGTCACTAGTTCCAAGAATTCCGATTATTTAAAACCAAATATAGCGGACCAACTAACATCGAGCTTTGTTTTACTGTATAAGATTATTCCAGTATCACAAAAGATGGAAGTTATATTTAGGCAAAAGTGCTCAAGACCATCGGGGAGTACTCTATGTTTTTTTTCTTTTCTTGTTTTTATATTTAGACGGAATAAGCTAATTTAATGTTAAATTGAAGTTTGCATCGAAGGTAATAGTGGACGTGAAATTAAGGCTGATTGCTTTTGCTTGGAGCTTATCAGGGCTAACTGCACTCTATTGTATTAGGCATCCCCACAAGCTTCTCATAAGTTGGGGGCAAAGAAGGGAACTGCCACACTAAAGTAAGTTATACTTTCCGTCTTTTTTGTCCTTATAATGTTCAAAGATGTGCCATTAAGTCGTTGAAATGAAAGAACTACTTAAGCTTAGATATAAACTGACCTCTTGCAACATGCTGTAATATTTATTTAAAACCAAACCCTCCTTGCCTCTTTCAAAATAAAACTGAAACTAAGTTGTAAAAACCCTTCCCTCTTTAAATCTTTAAGGTTATAGCGGAGCTTCCTCGCAGGCCGAGCACCTCACCCATACCAGAGAGCACCATATGTAATAGCGGAGCCTGCAAGCGCATGGGTGAGGGGATTTGGTAACTTATCGATGCGAGAAATTTTAGTTGTGACGTCAGCGTACGTCTGTCCACCTGCCCGTACTGGCTGTGGGGGAGGGGGGGTCCCAAGGCAACCCAACGGGAGTGGAGAATGGCATCTTTTCTTGGCGGGAAATCGCGCAGTGCTTTTGGGAACCGGCGTTTTCCTTGGCAGGAAATCGCATGACGATCGTCGCTTTTGAAAAAGAGGTTTCTTTAAAGGCTTAAGCTTATTTAGCAAAACGATTGTTAGACACCACTGAAGTTTTAAAAATGAGAAAAAACATCTTGTAGCTATAAATGGAAAGAAATAGTTCAAAAGAATATCCAGTTGTCTTTTTTGTGGTAGGCAAAAAGTTTAAGTTACGAAATTTTTTTTCCTCGGACTTCGTCTTTGTTGTGTTCTCGGTTGCGAACAAGGTCGGTACAGCCCTTGACTTTGCAGCATTTGGCAACAGACCTGACGCCAAATATAGGAGAGCTAGTCCGTTCCGGCTTTTTCTGTCTACAACCATGTTTCTTGCGGCAGCCCAAACACATTTTCCCTGGAAAAGCACTTCGTGTTTATCTCGATCGAGCTGCGATCAAAAAACAGTCGTATAAGTATTAAAATTAACGTTGATGTGTTAAGTTATCTCAACAGATATCGCGCGTAGCTCTGACTCCAACAATGCGGGGTGCGATTTTCAGAGAGGAAATAAACTTTGACTTTTTTTAATTGAACGACTTCAATGAGAGTATTTTCCGAAATTCATAAGTACCAGCGGAAAAAAATGTGGAGCTCTACTTTTAGGCTTGGTTAAATCTCTATATTATTTAATAACATCGTATTGATGGCATAGTAGTTAAAAGCGGTTAAATAAATATTTTGTCGATTTTTTCTGGCGAAGAGGAGTAATTTTATAAACTTTGCGGTTTTTAATTAGGCTTTCTCACTGTTTTGTGTGTATTTGCCTTTGTGTTTTATGTGGGGCCAATAAAACAACTTTCTTTAATAACATTTCATTTTTTTATAACTTTCTTTAATAAAAGAATTAAAATACGCACGCTGTTAACTAGGACGACCATGAAACCTCTAAACCAAACTTTTATTTCCTTTTAGCCCATTCCATGGCAGCCAGGGGTGAAAAAACCCTTCAGTGGAATTCATGTCTGGCCAGAACCAGATGCTGTGATAACCACCTCAACACTTTACACGGTAAATTTAATGAAACACAGGCATTTAAGGTAAGAAAAACTCAATTTCATGCAAATGAACACGTGAACAATTAGGTGTGATGTGTATGTGTTTTTGAGGAGGGCACATTTTATTATTCGCCAGAAAATATCTGGGCACAAGCTTATAGCCTTACGATTATGTGTTTTTATAACACAAAAGATAATTAGGGTTCAATTTATTTATTATGAAAATATAATCCATTTTAGACATTATATGTAATACATATTAATGCACTTTAAGTATTTACTACCCCTGTTACTCTTGGCTGAGGGTGTACCGGTTAATTAAGGGGTAGAGGGTATTCCGTGAGCCGTGAATAGGGAAATGTGGAATGGCTGTAAAACATGATTTGCTAAGCAGCCATGGGCCGTGATTTTCCATAATTTACCCGTGAAGCGAGAACTATGTGTTTTTTACTTGTCATGAATTGTGATTTTGTAGCCATTATGCAAGATGAAAAACTGGAATGTAAGTGAAATGCCTGCATGTTTTTTTTCAGTGATCTTCCCCCCCCCCATACCCCCTGTTAATTAGGATTGCAGCTTTTTGTAAAATGTGATATATTCAGACAAAGTTTATTTTATGCTTAAATTGTGGGTACAAAATCTGATGTGCGGCTTATTTACAGGACGATCCGTAACTCGAGCTGTTAACAGCCTGATTAAAAATCTTAACAGCGTCATAAAAATCTAAAGATGGCACTGAATAAAGAAACGACAAGCTAAAAGCGTGTTGTTGCTGATCATTGCCTTTTTGATGATTGGTGCCCCCAGATAGGAGCCATTTGTGTCTCCATAGCTACTCTGACCAATTACATAGACACAAAGCCTATACAACGAACTGATCAGAATTTAAAGCAAATGTGTGTAGCTAGCACTAAACAAATGGTTTTATTGTTATAATGATGGGATGATGGTGATGATTGCAATGGTGGTGGTAAACTTGAGAACAGTACGTGATGATCGTAGTGTTAAAGGTGAAGAAAATCAGGGACAATGGTTACAAACGATAGCCTGGCACAAATTTCCCATGGAACATCTTTTTGCATTTTTAGAACACAAAGAGGACAGGCAAATACCAGAAACATCTCTTGGAAATTGTTATCAAAAATGTAAGTTCACAGTAAAATCTGAAAAATCATCATGAAGTGAGCGACACAGGGCGGCGACTGGGCTGAGTCTTTGTGGAACTCCATTGGTACTTGCAAAATTGACATGAACATATATTTCTTGAAAACTGACCAGATAATTTAATGCTTTTAATAGTTATGGATCGTTATGCTGACATTAGTTTATTGCACCTAATCAGCATGACTGTATAACGAACAAAATACATACCTAATGAATAAGCTTCAAGGCCCTTCATTTGACTTTTAAAGATCGGGAATCAGACACAAAGTATAAATATTAATCTGGCGGTATAGCTGAAAATGTCGGCTGAATTGTACACTTCGATCTTGTTATCGACCTAAAATTTAGCACACATAGACAGACTATCGAGGAGAACATTTTTAGCTATAGAACCACCTTCACAGTTACGCCGTTTCCCTGGAAACTGCATTTAAATGAGCTACATGTGAAAACCATTTCCTATGTATTTTACAGGACATTGGGATATCAGTCGGGGTATAGGGATGGCCAGTAGCGGCCAGATGTAGAAGGGGATTAAATGTCGTCGCCATGGTAAACACATCCTAATTTATGCGTGTAAATTAATTTATGCCATTTATGCAGCGTTTGCTCGTTCAGATCAGGAAAACGATAATTACACATCATTCGTTCTTTAGTATATCTCGTCAGAGGTAAGACGTTACAACTTGCCAAGTGTTACTATGGCAACCGAGTGCAGTTATCGTTTTGTAAAACTAAGAAAAAATTAACATGGAATCTGTTTCTTTTGCTGAGTTAATTTAACTTACGACCGCGACTGGCTCTACTGACATACATGTTGAGTCCTTCTCGATCAAAATGCTTCATGAGAACTATTCTCTTATACATCTTCCATCGCACACGCACAATGAAGTGCAAGGGAAATTAACTCTATAGCACTTGCATCTATTGTTCCTACAGTTGGTCTTGCAGCAACAGCAGACGAGCTCTTGGCAGGAAATTGCAGCTTCAGGCAGTGTGCACCATCTCGGTTGCCACGTTTCCTCAGTGGACGTCCAGTCCCATCCTTCGTGGGTGCGGTAGCTGGGGCATTAGTACGGTTGATTGGCCCCAATCATGTCCTCCCTGGTAGGTCGCCCGTTTAACATGCTGTTCCAGCGCTTCCCGCGTCGGTGGCAGTCCCTCCAAGTCTCTTCCTCTCTTGGTAAACAAATACTTCCTGGCACCGTTAACCTTGGCAAAAGGGCACATACATTTTTAATGTTAAATCATACAATGAAGAATAAATAAGAATACAATTATCAATCCGTCTGTTGCCATACCTTGTCTAATGTGCTGGTTCTGTCATACATCAGCACAATGAATCTCTCGATGGTGGCCAGAGTCTCGTCAATGATGGAAGAGGGACCGCTTGCCAGCTCGACAAACGCCCTAGTCACTTCAGGGTAGGTTTCCCACGTTTTCCACGCTGTTTTCCTTCCATGCCGGGCAAAGAAGGACGTCGTGTCACTCCCAGTCAATGCGTGAAATATTGGAAGGCTCCTCGATCTCAAAGGACCTAATGCTGAGGAATAACGATGGGTCGGTAGGATCTTGTGATTCTTGCCTGTTCCGAACGACACCCATAGCTCTTTGATTCCTAAGGTGTGTACAGCAGCCACTGCCAAAACAACCACATCAGTGTCCACAGTGCGGATCATGATAGAATTATGCCCCTTATCCACTGCATCAGCTATATGGACCATCATCCGTATGTCTAGCTGCTTCCTCGTGAGAACAGGGTGACAGCTTGTCGCTTGTGTATGTCGAGGGATAACACAATACATCCTTGCCATTAGTTACTATAACTTGCTTGCCATCGATCTCAATTTTACCAGCTTGCTGGGACAAAAATGCAAACAGTTCCTTCTTGTTTTCGTCCGACCGAAGGAATGTTTTCAAGTTTTGTAGTATCGTTGCTGACGGTAAGACTCTCTTTCTGAGTCCTTTCCTCGCTGGGCTCACGTGGTGGCTTTTAAACTCTTGACCAAGTACTCGTCCCATACAACATCCAACCTTTGGACATTTTCCATGGAACTGAAGAGGTATGGTAGGAAACTGTTGTCACTGTACTCAAGGAAGTCTTGCAAAGCCTTGGTTTAAGCATTTGAACTGTGGCAGCTCCATCGACAATAAGCACAGAAGGGGCCAGTTTGTCATCTGATGTCTCGATCATCTTCTCTATGCAAGGTATCAAGTCACTCTTCGAGCCTTGTCTGATTATTCCTCCATCAGATAGAGACGGTGGGGATCCTTGATTCTCATGCAAGAAGAACTCATCAAGGTTGCCTTCGCGATTCTGACATCCAATGTAGAGTTTGGAAAACAATTGGCAGTCAGTTCGGGCCGACATTAATGTCAACTTGTCTCTGTCAGTCTTCGTCTTAGCAGAAGATGTCCACAAACAGAGGTTATTCCTTGGAATGCTGTCCTCCAATGGCTTTAATCGGTCAATCAGCCGTTCCCTTACAAACACTGTATACTGCTCCTTTCCTAAAGTGTCAATCTTGCGCAGCGTGGTACACATTGAAATGTCCGTGAAACATCAGTGAAACAAGATCTTCACTGGTTTCTTCAAATGGATTTCCCAGCTCCTCTTTTGTTGACACCAGAGTGCTGACATGATTCTTGAACCTTGTTTGACTGGCATGAGACTGTTCGTGATGGGGCAACTGGGTATGCTGGTCTTCATCACTATTCTCAAACTCTTTAACCAACCTCCCAAGTTCAGGACCAAATACCATCCACCTTAGCAACGCACTCGGATTCTCTGTTAGACCTATCGCCCCGCCGTCCCCTTTGATGAGCTCATTATTCTGCTTATCCGCCTGGACCAGTGCAATGGCTGAGAAGGCATTTGCAGTTTTCTGCACAGTAAAAGTCCCACTCTGAAACTCTCTGTAGATTTCTGGATGCTTGGATTGCAGAGCTAACGTATCTCTGATGTGCACGGGAAGCCACCTTGCGGTCGAGCGCGAACATCCAAGCAGCAATTCCCACCAATGCCTGGGTGTACAGGGTGAGGCTCGACTCTCTGAAAGATCGCATGAGGGTCAGTATCAGCAACTCAAATTTTAGAGTGACGTTCCAGTACTTAAACTGTGGGATCATGGCTTCTTCCTTACTTCTCCCCGTGGAAGAGGAATCAGCTTCTTTCCCCCTCCTTAACAGACTCGACGTACTTCCTGTATGTCCGTTTCTGAAGAATGAACAAACTTGCTGCAGTTACTTGGTGCGCGTACCTAGTGCGCGTAATGTGTGCACAGTTGACAAGCAACTCCGCTCTTCCTGCTGTTGTGATCTCAGCTTGTGATAAAACTTCAACCCATCCACTACCAGCGAGCCAGGTCCCGATAGCCTTTAGTGCCGCCTGCTCGATGTGAAGTCCACCAAGCATGACCACCAGATTATCCCCTCCCTGCACTGTCCTTCTGAGCCCACTGAATAGTTTTCGCTAAAGCAAGGAGTGGCTGGTCGCAAGTTTACCACAGTTTGCCCCAGGTTTAAATACTCTACGGCTTTGCTAATAACAGTTAGGGCGTGACTTATCATCGCCACGGAATGAGCACAATCCGAAACAAGAGGCAGTAGTGAGCTTGTACATTTAGGGGTTATCTGTGTCTGTCTCTCAGCGTGAAACGCAGACCACGAAATTGCTTCAGCTTTTTTATTTCGGGCTTTGCTTTGATCGTTAATTATCCTCTCTCCAACTATAGCCGCATTCACACTTCTAGTGTCTGTCTCGGTCTGTCCAGCTGTGTAGATCTTGTTGATATCCTCTAACCATTCGACTTCTTTGCTGATTGCATCAGCAATGGTACTTTGATTACCGATCATCATGGACTCTGAGACTGGGCTTACAGAAGGCTTGCCGCTCTTCGGTACAACAGCTGGGACTGTGGTGTAGCTTGCAGGCAAAGGATTGATGCACTTTTCAGGCGACGACTCCGGCAAAATAATTTGTCCCATGTCATGGCCTTCCTCAGCAGTACTAGGGTGTTGGATGAGAGAAATGCTTGTGCCATGGAAAGATCCTGTTGCTGTTGTGGACGAAGGGGTGTGGTCTATGTTGTCCAAAACAGCAGTAGTAAAAACCTGTCCACGTAGTTTAGGAGGGCATACCGTTCCATTCTCTTCATAACGTTCACACACAGCATTGGCAAGGTCTGATGACATGCGCAGCACCCTGTCATGTGACACAGATAAACTAAAAGCGCAAAGTTCCTCTACTAATACCTTTCTTCTTGTTTTAACGTGCATCAGTACGCCTAAGTATGAAGGTAAGGGTGTTTCCTGATTTCTACTATGCCTAACAGACCCATCAGTAGATCTCCGCCCATGCTTTATACTGTTGAACTTCATAAGCTGCGCTATAGAGAGAACAGCTTGCTGATTTCCCTGCTCGTGAGATTGCTCATTGGTGCCTACGAGAATCATCTTGACTAATGTTAGCAAGGACGGCGATACAGAGCGTTGTTGGCATGCTTGGGAAAATGTCCCATTGAACAGGTCACTATTGTTGAACATATCGTCCCTCCCAATTTCGGCAGCCCGTGCAAGAGACATTATTACAATCCTGCTCTCATTCAAGACTCTCTGAAAGGACTTGCGTGATATAGTTTTCAAACACCAGCAACACCTCCCTCCCCTTCGCATATGCACTCAGTCCTGGGATGCTAGCAAGAAGTTTGTCTTTAAATCGCGTTGAGTGTACAGACTGATCCTGTGTCGGTGAGCCTAGTTCCTGTATCCTTGTCAAATATTCCCTCGTGACATCGGACAGTTTTAACACCTTACAGTCCGAGGTACACATTTTGCAGTCCTCTAACCTACGTACGATCTCAGAAAAGGCTACTCTTTGCGGCGTTGATTCCTCTACCTGGTTTACGTCGGGCTGTTGTCTAGTACGCGCATATAGTGCAACTAAAGATGTTTATGGTACTGACTTTTCAGTGCTACCATGTCCCCACCACTACGTTTCCCTAAAAGATTAAAATCGTTTACCTTCATGGCAACAGCTCAAATACGAGAATCTAGCTCCAATGTGCTTGCCCGAGATAACGGGTTCCCCTCAGTGGCTGCTCCCCCGCAAAAGAAACAGACATCTTGTCCTACAGACGCACTAGGGAGGTCAGATCTTGTGCGCTTTCCACTCTCATCGGGTTGCTGCGATACGTTTCCTTCAGCTGGCTTTCTTTTCCTCTCCAGCCTCTTCAATTTGGTTGCCTTGTACTTAACGCGGCATGACCTATGCCGTGAAGTATTATGCTTCAAAAGTGTCTCAGCAATCCCATCCCCTTGATCCGGCTTCGCTAAGTCAAACTGAAGTTCTCCAGCCTCATAAAAACTCTCCAAATCCTTTTGAAGTGTGATGTATCCAGCACCATGGTTGCTCTGTTTCGAGTTTGCTGGACATTCACTCTTCTCGCTGTTATTTTCTTGGCAAAATACGCATTTGCTCCACTCAACGCTGCTGGACACTGATGCATTTTGGCTTGATTCCTCCATATTTGGTCCACATCACGGCTCAGCTCTACCAGATGGTCACTAAAAATGCGACTAACAATTTTCTCTTTCGAAAATAATACTATTAAAATTATATTGCCGAAACACGCACAATGGAAGACAATAACACTATGCACCCAAGCAAAGAAAAACTTTCTATTCAAATTTGGCACGCTTAATTAGAGCACTAAAGTTAGTATTGTTCTGTATGAAAGACTCATTAATACAATAAAATTTATTAGTGTTGGAAGTAAATGTTAAACTATTCCGAAAGTTTTACTTTTTTCGTGAAAAATATAGTGTCATTTCCGAGTAACTGAAAAAGGACCAGCTATCTTCGCGGGGGGTCTCAGCAAGGCAAAACTTCTACGCCGTTTATGCACCATACGGTGAGAACTGAGAGTGGTTCTATAGCAGAAGTGAGTCACCTGGCGTATTTCTATAGATCTGCAAAATATGACATGAGTAACAAAAATGACACAAATTGTTTATGTCCTAGTGTACCGGGCCCCGTTTGAAACTTTAAGAGCCTGTTCTCAAGAAAGGAGACCCAAGCAAACTTTAAACTTTATATATGATGGGGGAGGGGACAGAGGGGTTGCTCATATGGTGGGGGAGGGGACAGAGGGGTTGCTTATATGGTGGGGGAAGGGACAGAGGGGTTGCTCATATGGTGGGCGAGGGGACAGAGGGGTTGTTCATATGGTGAGGCAGGGAGCAGAGTTGGTCCAATATTTCTGCTTTCCATACACTTCAATCCCAGTTCCCACCCTATTTTTGTTAATGCTCCTGATAACTATTATTCATTGTTATTGTGTTCTTTTCTGTGGCTGTACTCAGGGATAATTGTGCCAGGGAGGTGAGAAGACCTTTTCTGGGTTTGAAATTTGCGATTTGGGACTTTTTTGGTGTAGAGGAGTTTGGTAGGATTTTTTACGGTTGATAAAACGGTACTTACCTCAGATTTTCAATTACATATCAAACAATCTGTTCAGTTTCATTAACAAAGAGAATTCTGTTTATCGTTCCTGTCAGATGTATGATCAGGGATTAGGTAACTTTTTAAAGTACCAGATTTATAGGTGAAACAAGCGGATGTGAGTGCCGTATATATGTGCAAACATAAGTGCTAATGGCACGAAACTCTAGGGGGTGCCGGGGGTATGTCCTCCCTCCCTGGGAAATTTTTGAAATTTGACTCTCTGAAACGCCATTTCCTGTGTTCCCTGGACCTGAAGTGGTTAACCGGGAAAGTCTTTTAAGACATAAAAATGCTCACAAAAAATGAAATAATCATTATTTGAATTGACAATTATGATAATTATCAGTCTGCTTGAAAGTACTGGACCTTACATGTCAAAAGACCGGACGTAACGTCCGGCCTCCGACCTCAAACGAAACCCCTGTCAGCATGATAAATGAAGAAAGGTGGAAGCATAGAACTATCTTGGAATCTCTTGGGTTTTCTTTCTGTATGTAGATAAAAAGGAGATTTTTCCTTTTTATGCAGATGAAAGGATGTTTTAACGTTCTGAACCGTTCGATTTTTAATAGCCTTTTTGGGTATCAAAAATTGGCCTCATTCGCACCTTCCTGTCACTGATATACATGAGTACCTGCAGGGGACCTATTCCACGGCATTTTCTTTGGTCTCTTATCGTTTTTGTTTTCCTTAATTCTTACTTCAGGAGTCTGAAAGTGGCCGAAGAAAGATCATCGCCACAGGCTGCATTGACTTGGCTGATTATATCAGTGAAACGTCGAAGGCGAGTGAAATAACAGTATCTCTTAAGCCGACCCGAAACAACATCATTTCAGGCTCCGCTCAGTTTGCCCTAACGTCGATGTTATCGGCGAATGGCATCCCTTGGTGAGTAATCAGTCGTCTGTGTAATTTAGTGTACATAAATAAAAATACGAATAGAGCAGTTTTCAGTTGAGTGCTGTCAAACCAATACGATAGGGTGTATTAATATTACTCTGATCGATAACAGTGGACGTAAACAATACAGTGAAACGATCGCAATGTAAAGAGAATACAGGTAACTAGTGCCCTGCGAAAAACACACCCGAGCAAGTCGTGCGTTAAAGCAAAATTAAAGAAAACAAAATTTACTTGCGACGCTCGATGGAAAAAATTCTCTTAACGATCATGATGATGATGATGATGACGATGATGATAATGTTGATGGTCGTAGTGTTGAAGGTAACGGCGCTAATGATGACTGTAGCGACGATGACTATCGCAACAGCGAAAGCGTCGGCGGTGATGACGACGATGATGATGATGTGCCTAAGACCTTCGGGTGAACGGAAGGTCATGGGCCCGACCACCGTCGTAGGATTAAGTTTATTATTTGCCCCCTGCTGATATAAGTAACCGATTTCAGTCTGCCCAATTTTCTTGTGTTTTCATGTCAGTAGCAGCAAAGAGGAACTCGCCAGGAAAACCTTAGAAGGCGTTGTGAAAGCTGTCCCTGTTGGCAAGGTAACTGAGAGCATTCCAATGGAGGACCTGAACAGTGCAGACACAGGTTTACCCTCATGTGCAGGCAACAAGAGAGATCAGACTCAAGAGGAATCAAAAGCCAAGAAAAGGAGCACAAAAGCTGGCGAATTCACTAAGCAAGGAAGAAGGCGCCACCACCACCTTGACCTCCTCCACCAACACGCCACAAACGTGCTGCACCAAAGGTTCCTACAGTTCAGAAGAATAGAGACGAAAGAACATCAAACAGTGATGACAGTCGTCCCTCTGCGTACTGCAAAAGAAGAGAAAACAAAAAAAGGCAAAGTACCCCAAAGAGTTGAACCCATTTGCAGTGTCCAGTAGCCACGAAGAGAGTTCTGTGCTGCCAGTGAAAACGGATAAGAGGAAAACAACAACGGCTGCAGAGAAGGAAGTCCCTTTTGTGTCACGGCCTCTAAAGAAAGAAAGCAAATACCCAAAGGAACTAGACCCTCGCGGTGGCTCTAGTGACGAGGAAGGCTCTGCAATATCAGCGTCAACTTCACCGTCTAAAGAAGTGCAAGTACGTATGGGTGAGGAAGCAGAGCTTGTAAAAAAGCAAGATTCTGATCTCAGTATCACGGTGCAAGGTGAAGGCGAACCACTGCCCCGGCCTCCTTCTCCAACTCGCCACAAACGTCGTGCACCAGTGGCTCCTCATGTACAAAAGAAGTGTAACATCACAGAGGTGAAAAGTTCATCAGATCAGAAGAATAGCGACGAAACAGCATCAAACAGCGATGATACTCGTCCCTCTGCACGCCGTAAAGAAAGGAAAAAGAAAAACAATGCAAAGTACCCCAAGGAGTTGAACTCATTTGCAGTGTCCAGTAGCGATGAAGAGAGTTCTGTGCTGTCAGTGAAAACAGGTAAGAGGGAAACAGCAACGGCTTCAGAGAAGGAAGTTCCTGCTATGTCATGACCTCTAAAGAAAGCAAGTAAATATCCAAAGGAATTAAACCCTTTCGATGGTTCTAGTGACAAGGAGAGATCTGTGATAGCGGTGTCAGCTTCACCGTCCAAAGAAGTGCAAGTACGTATGGGTGAGGAAGCAGAGCTTGTAAAAAAGCAAGATTCTGATCTCGGTATCACGGTGCAAGGTATCACGGTATCACGGTGCAAGGTGAAGGCGAACAAAATTCTTCTTCAAGCGAAAGTAACCTGGTTGAGGAGGCTGAATGTTTGAAGAAAGCGAAGCCTTATAACCCAGAGGCTGGGGAAAATTCTTCCTTGCATGGTAAACCATGTGTCATTCTTGGGGAAGCGGTTTCAGCAGGTGATGAACGCCCTGTGTCGCAGCAAGCAGTGTTACTTCTTTGCAAGGATGCTCCCATGCGTGAAGAGGTACCCGCGGCCATGAATAGCGAAACATATCAAACAAAAGTTGAAACGTTTGTTCATTGTGGTGCAGACACTGTTATTACTCACGATGATGGTGGCTCTGACGATCTTTTAACAGCCAAGCCAGAGATACAAAAGAGCACCTCTGTGCTTGAAGAACAACCTGAGAGTAGTGATCCGTGCAAAAGAAAGATTATGCTTGCTCCTGTCTCGGGACCTAAAAGTAGCGACGGTGAGCCTACAGCAAAACGCATCCACATCCCACAATCTGATCTTTGCAGTGCTACTGCCTCCGGGACTGTAAACAACGACGAACATGCAGCAACGGTCACTGATGAACACAACTATGAGTTCGTTAAAGCAAGGGAAACTGAAGAAATCGCCGAAGAGAGAGAGAGGAACAGAAGCTTGCATCATTTGATCAGAAAATAACACACCCCATCCCGAATAAGGGTAAGACGATGACAAAATCATTTTGTGATTATTCTATGTAATCCTGCAAATATAAGCTCTTGGCTTACAGGACTTCGGACTTTCTTTTCCCAGTGGGGAAAGGTAGGCTTACATTTTGGTAGAACAAAGAATGATAATGGGAATGCCCTCTTTTGCAGTGTTAGAGCTTTTCCAAAGTAGTGGCACTGTTCGGGTCTACGCACAATTGACAAAGGTTGATCGCATTTTGGGCTTTTTATCATACTGCGTACTTGACGCACTTAAAGACGTCTTAATTGTATTTCATTTCTTTCCTGTTAAAGTGCTAGGATAGAAGAAAAAAGCACCGCCCAAACCACCGCCACCGTCCCAGCTCAGAAAGAAAAACTTGGCTGCCAATCAACCAAAAAGGTGAAATGAGCATAACATAACGTAACGTAACGTAACGTAACATAACATAACTTAACATAACAACTACAAGTTTATTCAATATGCAAAAAAGAAACAAATAAAACGTAAAAGTAAAAATATCTTGAAAAGGAAACACGAGGTTGGCCAAATAACTTTTTCTTAAAATAAGAGAAAAGAAGGAAAAAAGACCTAAGATTACAATAACAATATTTAGATTACAATGATAATTAAATTCACTTGCATATTAACATAATTATTTGAATAAATTTTTGATCGTCGTTTTTGTTTTTCTCTGATAGAGAATCAACATTCCAGGGATCTTTGTGCCTATGTGGTAGAAGAGATTGGTACATTAACAGATGAAATTACTTCCTTACACAAAGTGATCGTCAAACTTGAGCTGGAAATGCGAAAGGCAATGAACATGAAAGGTGAGTGTTTGCTCAACAAAGTCAATATTGTAACGAGGGAGCTAACTAGAACAAAGTGGCGTTACCATTGATGATAAGCTGGCGTGACCATTAGTGATAAGCTGGCGTGGCCATTGGTGATAACCTTCTGTGTAGGCACGTCGTTCAGCCGACGTCCAATCCGAATTTCGATAGGGAAATTCAACGAGAAAATTGTATTAGGATTGTAGTCAGAATGTATTAGCCTGTAAGCTAACATAGGTTGATCTAGCCTGCGAGCAAGCTCTCCGGGGCGATCTGGCGGCGGGGCGGGAAAAGGAAGGAGAGCTTGCAACTACGTCACAGGAATTTGAATTTCTGCATCGAAAAAGTTCGATGCAAAATGCTGATTGGTGGAGATTTAATTCGGTAATAACGTCATCAATCTTCACGCGCAGACGACAAAAGTAAACGCCGAATGCGACGTAAGCTACGAAGCTAAAATTTTCGAAAATCGAAATTGCCTTCGCCAAACCTGCCGTCAAAAGCGAAACTTTTGAATGTAACTTATACTAGAAATCGAAGGTTATGATGTCAGAAAGAGAATTAGAGTAAAATAGCAAGCTTTTTTCCTGGGATTATTTTTAGTTCACAGTGCACTAAATTTGCATAATGTGAGTCTCACAATAAATTGCTCGAGCGATGTGGGAAGAAATCGAACCTTTCTTTCGCGCACTTGATCCTTGGATTAAAATTGAAATAGTAAACGAGGCTCATATTGAAAGTCAATGACAATTGTAAAAGAATTTGTAAGAAATAGCGAACATAATCCTAAGTTAGTTTCAGTTCAAAAAAGCGCATCAAATTTGCATAACGCACGAAATCTGATCTTCTTTCACGTGTTTTAAACATGTTTGTTACATTGAATCTCGTTTCTGCATAGGAAGCCCAAGCATAATATTTGAATATTATTAAAAATGGCGTTTCAAAATATAAGACTTTGTATGGGATTTCGAAGCGAACATTTCGAGCCATACATAACAACGAACTAACTGAATAAAGTTCATGGAACATTACATGGTGTTGTTTGCTATCCTTACAAAGTATTTTGAGCAATTTTAGGTCCACTTACTTAACTGTGTTAGTACGTGTATAATACATTGACAAGGAAGGAGTAATTTTGCCCGATTTAGCCACTATCACCGCTCGACACGTTTCGGAATTCGCTCGAATTTACCCACAAATATAGTTCAGGGTCCCATTCTGACTTAGCGACTTGACAAAAGGAAGACATACAAGTGATTTTCTCAAAACCAATTGCACATACCTCGTGTCCCAAAAGAATTATCCACTGCACAAAATCATAATAGCATCTCAAAATAGGCCGCCATGGATCCGTGAGGATCCCGATGGTCCCATTTGACCGCGGTCGGCACTGGACACCAGTCAAATTATGCCCTTATCGGGAGGGCCACGCTCGTTTTGGTCGTGTTACAATTGTAGTAACTATGACCCGGTGCGGACACAAATTGTCACTCCAATGTAGTCTGGTTCGCGCGAGAAAGGTGGAATCGCTGCGCGGGACTCCATGACCTTATGGAGAAAACTAAGTTATGGAAAGAAATTAAAACGGTCTTGGCCGTTTGAAAATGAAAACGAGTCAAGAAAAAAAGAAAGTGAACCGTGTTTCTCCTTCCTCCTATGTTTCTATTCATGCGTGGTAAATTGAACATATTTGCGTTCATGTACAAAACGTTTGTAATGCAGGTCAGTCTACTGCGTAAATTTTAAATACGTACTCTGCGTGAATTGAATGTGTTCAATTTTTTGGAATGGTCGATAGGTTTTATATATCAGATATACTTTTTCGAACCGAAGTCGGCAAATTCATTTAAATTCATATCCTCACGCGCGTGAAAATGTTTTATTTTAAAATTGTTATTGTATATACTATATCTATTTCTATATTTGCACGAGGCCGGTCAGGCACCCTGAAAATGGATATAAATTCAGAAATGGGAATGATTTATTTTTGCTATCCGCTTGTAACACGCAACGATTTGCTCACGCGAACCAGACTGCGTCGGAGCGACAATCTTGTGTCCGCACCGGGTCATAGTTACTACAATTGTAACACGACAAAACGAGCGTGGCCCTCCCGATAGGGGCATAATATGACTGGTGTCCAGTGCCGACCGCGGTCAAATGGGGCTATCGGGATCCTCACGGATCCATGGCGGCCTATTTTGAGATGCTATTATGATTTTGTGCAGAGGATAATTCTTTTGGGACACGAGGTATGTGCAATTGGTTTTGAGAAAATCACTTGTATGTCTTCCTTTTGTCAAGTCGCTAAGTCAGAATGGGACCCTGAACTATATTTGTGGGTAAATTCGAGCGAATTCCGAAACGTGTCGAGCGGTGATAGTGGCTAAATCGGGTCAAATGACTCCTTCCTTGTCAATGTATTATACACGTACTAACACAGTTAAGTAAATGGACCTAAAACTGCTCAAAATGCTTTGTAAGGATAGCAAACAACACCATGTAATGTTTCATGAACTTTATTCAGTTAGTTCGTTGTTATGTATTGCTCAAAATGTTCGCTTCGAAATCCCATACAAAGCCTTATATTTTGAAACGCCATTTTTAATAATATTCAAATATTATGCTTGGGTGTCCTGTGGTTTCTGGTTTGCACTGATTGGCCAAAATCTGACACCTAAGACAACGGGGAGCCACAGCTCCGCTGGAGGCGGAATTTGAACTCCAGAGACGTAGTTGCAAGCTCTCCTTCCTTTTCCCGCCCCGCCGCCAGATCGCCCCGGAGAGCTTGCTCGCAGGCTAAGGTTGATCATGTCGAGTTAATTTTCTCATTTGACGAGATCTCACGACGGCAGCTTGACTTGTGCTCTTTGGAACACGCTACCTCTCATGAGAAGGAATGCACAGTCAGTCTCTGCTTTTAAAAGGCTTTTAAAGGCATATCTTTTTAAATTAATTTATCTTTAGCCAGTTTATCGGTTCCCCTTATCTTGTAGACCAACTTTTATATTTTATCCATTGTAATTAGTAGTTAGCATTTTTATATTTTATCCATTACTTATTAGTAGTCAAGCACTTTTTTAATCTATTTTTTGAGAGTTGTAAATTAGGTTAATTATGCGTCTATAAATATTGTTATTATTATTATTATTATTATTAGTTTTCAGTAAAACGCGTTTAATATGCTATATTACACCAAAACTTGGGCATTTACGCTTGATATATCTCCTTTTATCTAAATTGTAACCATCAAAATACCATAGTAGTTGTTGCCACGATCGTTACCAGTTACATTTTTTTTTCAGATTGCAAAGACGAACTTGATGGTGTAACCCAAGACTGGCTTACGCTGAATGACTACAGAGCTGAACTTATCACAAGAAAGAACGTCCTGGAAATCCTGTAAGGAACACGTTTTATTCTTTTCTTTCTTTGTTTGTCGCTTTCCAAGTGAGGTAAGGGGCGGGGGGTAGGGGTCAGCAACCCAGGAGAAAAACGGGACGAGAAGCGTAAGGGTGACAGGGGAAAGGGGGTGCGAAGGGGGATCCCTAAGGTGCCGGGAATTGGGAGAAATAGGGGGAAATAACACGGCATTGTTTAATGGTTGAAGCCGAAAGAGAGGCAGAGAGGCGAAAGCCAACAAAAATGGAACAGGGGCGGGAATTAAGGGGAAACTTGAGGGGGGAGGAAGTTTGAGCCACCTGTTCTCCGCCTAACCATCACCCCACCCCCCCACCCCAATGTGTCCCGAGACAGAAATACTCTTGTTTTTATTGTACAACACTTAGCTTTCTTCCATCCAAAAAGTGCTCTTTTGAATCTTAAGTGCACCAAGTTAAAAAAACGAAAATAGATGGAGATTTTCTGCAGATGAATGCTATCCATATGGGTTGACACTGAGGCCTCAGAGAAGGATCACTATTGCGTCACGTATTCAATTTAAACCAATCAAAAACGGAGAGAATTTAGTGGTGAACTATTAGTGGGGCGGATATGTGCTGGAATTGTTCACTTTCTGTTAAAAGCACGAAATTTGGTGGAAAGATAGTTTTTCACGTGTTGATGGATATCTGATATAGTGCCACTGCGAAAATTTGACTTGAGCTGAGTTAAGAGGGTGTTTCAAAATGGCCGCCATCTTGAACCGGAAGTGGAACTGTAACTTAATAGAAAAGCTCTAAGTATTTAGGTGTTTGCCTTGAAAACAGTCCTGAAGCAGGCAGAGGAATCTAGTTTTAGTATATAAACAATTTTGCTGTAATTTTGAGCCACAGAACACAAGACTGATACAAATACATAAAATGTTCAAAATGGCCGCCATTTTAAACCGGAAGTGGTGTATAAATGGTAAAATAACCTTTATCTGTCTTGAAAACTCTTTATTTTCCATTTTACAATAATTATATTGCCTCTTTCATCATAATTACATGCTTTTTGGCTATCCTGCTCTTAAAAACGACTTTTATAATATGTTTGAGTTACAGATACATCTTATACATTCAAGTACAATTGACTGCTGGTTATGTCTGAACCAAATTTTTTTAAGAGGTCAAGTTTTTTTAGCAAAGTTAAAAAGGGTGACGGGCCTACGCGGCTCCCACGCGCGTGTTTTAGCCTTTTAAAATGGCTTAAAAATTTAAGCCAGAAGTTGTAACTGCAGTTTTGATTTGTGATCCTCTTTTTAGTGTCTAAAAGAGTAACAGGCCTGCACGCCTCCTGCGCGCGTGTTTTAACCTTTCTAGAGTTTTGCTCTCACGAGTATATCTTTGAGGGAACGCCCTCTTTTGTACGATATTGGGGGCGGTTCCTTGAAAATGTCGTTTTGCAATGGTTGCTGTGTTATGAAATGCCAGCTGTTCATGAGTATTGGTTTTAAGTTAGGCACTGCTGGGTGATATTGTGTTACAGAGGGCAAGATTTTCTTTTTTTGTTTTTGTTTTTGTCGGAGGGCTTGATTCCTGTCTTCAAAAGTAACTTCTGAGAGGGTTATTTGAATAAAGTTTTCTGGGTATCCTCTCACTCTCAAGAAGATGTGTTTTGAAGTTTGTGACGCTCTCTTCAAATAATGTTTTAGAAGAGTTAGTGCTGAGTAGTCTTGGAGCCTCTCCTTTGGATGAAGCCTCTTTTCACTCCTGATGGATGGCAGGTTGAAAAATGGGTGTGCTGAAATGTCTCAGTGGGCTTAAAATGGGTGCACACATCTAGCACCGACTCATTTCTAAATCTTTCACCTTTGTAAACAGTAGGGTCCAAAAAGTTTGTTTCTGTTTCGGATACTTCAGCCGTAAACTTGATAGTTTGATGGTGTTTGTTAGCTTGTTCAATGAACTGTGTGATCTCTTCTCTGGTTACCTTAACCATGAAACTTTTGACGAAAGCAACTGTCATGGCAGTCTCATGTATTTGGACGTAGTTTTTTCCATTAAACTGGAAGGAGTTCTCCGCTAGGATAAGTTTGAGCGTTCTTTGCAGTAGTCGTGTAGGGATAGGAGGTTCGTTTTTTATGTTTATTCCCTCCTGTTGTGGTATATTTGTATATAAGCTCATAACGTCCATTGAAACAAGGATTGTGTTTTCTGGTACCTTCGTTTTCTCTAAGAAATTGATGAAGTGAGTTGTATCTTTTAAATATGACTTTTGTTGTTGTGCTATAGGCTGAAGGAGTTCATCGACGAATGACGATAGTCTCTCTGTTGGGCCGTCACACCCTGATATAATAGGTCTCCCGACTGGGGTCGGTTTGTGTATCTTTGGTAGGGTGTAGAATATTGGAATATGAGGCAGCTGTGGTTTTTGACAAAGCCATGTTTTGGTCATTTCATCTATGTGGTTTCCAAGATTGAGTCTACTAATAAGCTGTTGAACTCTTAGGTTTGATTCCTCTACCAAAGGATTCACAAGAGGTCTGTAGTGTTCCCTGTTATCTAGCTGGGTTTGACCTTCTTTAATTTTGTCCTCATTGTTTAGAACTACAGTTGGAGCTCCTTTGTCAGCTGTTTTAAGGTTAATGTTGGTGTCACGCCTTAGAGCTTTAAGTGTCTCGCGTTCAGCGGGGTAAAGATTATCCTTTGGAGTTTTGAGTTCTAGTTCTGCGAGTTCTTCTGAGTTCTTTTCGCCTTTTTGTTGAGCTGACCTTGGGTGGCGTTTTTCTTTTCTTTAAGTGAATTGATTTTTGTTGGCTTTTTTGTCGCCTCTTTGAGTAAATTGATTTTTGTTGGCTTTTTTGATTTTCCTTTAATTGAGTTTGCTTTGAATGGTTTCTAAGTGGACCTGTATTCGTATTGGGACTCAGAAAAGAGACATGTATACTGTTCAACATGTTTATTCTGAATGTCATCTAGTTTTGACATCATTTCGCCGAACTCTGAAATTTTCTTGTTGATGCTTTCGGCTACCTTATGTACACGCTCAAGCGTTACAATGTTTTCACTAGGCGCCGAGTGCGTTAACTTCTTGAAATGTGGTTTCTTATTTACAACAGTGCTTGAGTTCTTTCTAGGAGCTTTTCGCGTCTTGCCTTGTTTGATTTGAATTCTCAAACGATCGATCTCTCTCTAGTGAAAACAGGTAAGAGTTTGAACGAATTCCTGTTCCTAAACGACATTTTCAAGGAACAGCCCCTAGTATCGTACAAAAGAGGACGTTCCCTCAAAAATATACTCGTGAGAGCAATTCAAAACTCTAGAAGGGCTAAACCATGCGCGCAGGAGGCGCGCAGGCCTGTTACTCTTTTAAACGCTGAAAAGAAAATCACAAATCAAAACTGCAGTTACAACTTCTGGCTTAAATTTTTAAGCCATTTTAAAAGGCTAAAACACGCGCGTGGGAGCCGCGTAGGCCCGTCACCCTTTTTAACTAAGTTTCACTGAAATATCTGTATGTTATATAAATTCCCCAAAGTTTATATTCTATTCTATAAAGTTTGTCTTCTTAAAGCAGTACACTGGTCGGGTGGATACTTACAGTTTGCGTTAGCAGTCATACACATGGCGATCTGAACAAAGATGGCGGATCAGATGCGCAAATTATAGAGCATTCCGTGTATTATACAAATTTCTTCAAATTTATATACTGTGTACATACTAAAAACAAAAAAACATCATAGTTCATAAACAACATCGTTATTTTTTGTTACTTCTCAGCATCAATATTACTTCCAGTTTAAGGATAATTTTATTTCCGGTTTAGAAGAAAATGCTTCCATTTGACCAAATAACCATAGTAATGCATTATTTTTCAAGTTAACCGTCCGAAATTGTTGAAAATAGGCAAGGACTCGTTTTATCCAACATCAGAATTAATTTAAGTAGAAAAAAGGACACTTCCGGTAATACCGCATTCCACTTCCGGTCAAGATGGCGACTGTTTTGGAAAAAGTTCAAAAACTCACTTATGAAGAAAATTTTGCGATGGCACTATATCAAGTATTTACAGGTATAAAAAATTCTATCATTTCTGAGAATTAGGTGGTTTTAACACAAAATGAACAATTCAGGGCAAAATCTGCACATATCCGCCCCACTATATAACAGACGATAGGGTTCAACCGGCAAAAAAATATCCCAGATGTATAGACCTCATCCCCAAAAGAATACTTGCATCAATAATATATTTATGTCGTGTGTTTGTTGGAAAACCATACCACATTGTTGTGGGGAACTATTAGCAAAAGCGCTCTACGCGTACTGATACTTCTGAACTTATCCAGTTTTGTCCTTTTCTCTTTATTTTAGCGACAAGCAAGAGAATGTTGAGGAGACTTGTAATATCTTGAGGTGGGAACTGCGATTGCTGTTGCAAGTGGAAGGTATCATAATGTTTTAAGCTTCCAGTTAAACGGCTTATGTTCCGAGAAGTCGTCGCTGTTTTCGGACGATCGTTCGAAGATGATTCCTCACCCTTTCTGGAAAAACTCCTCTTCATAATGTCAACATACGTCTCGCTGAAGAAAATAAAGCTATATTGAAGTAAATATACCTTTTCCTATCTTTAAATATATTTTTAAGTCGTTGTTAGAGAGACCTTCCCCGAGTATTGAAGCCAACCAAACCGAAGAAATATTGTCCAACGAGAAGAACTTGTGACGGCTTGGCTACATCAGAAAACAACACCCAACAGGACACCCAACAGCGCATATTTTACGTGAATATGTCTTTTTGCCATTTTGTTATTAGACTGGCGTAAAACTGAACGTCACAGAGCTCAGGAAGCAAGACTACTTGACCTGCTGTTATCATTTTAAGGTGAGTAATTTAACCTTATCTTTCACATTTATTTTCTTAACTTGTTCGAAATTTTTAACGCGCTGTTACACGTGGCATTCTTCTTGCAACTTGCAACGGAACGTCGACGAACGCATTTTGAGGCAATGTTGTGAGAAGTGGGAACTACAACTAGTTTATTTTTCGATCGTTAAGCGAAATCTCTCTGGTATTTATTGAAAAAGAAAATTGTTGCAATGTAGACTAGTCGTCATCTTTCACATTTTTTCGCAACATCGCGATATATAACATATTTTGCAGCTTGTCTCGCAATGCTTTAGTGGGGCGCGGTGGTTTAGTGGTTAGCACGTTGGACTTCAGATGTGAAGACCTGTGGTTCGACGCCCAGTCCCTACCATCGTGTTGTTTTCTTAGACAAGAAACTTTACCCCTCATTGTCTCTTTCCACCCAGGTGCATAAAATGGGTGTAGGCTACCTACTGCTGCGGGTAACCTGTGATGGACAAGCATTCCATCACCTGCCATCAAGGGGGGAGTAGCAATACTCCCAGTTGCTTCATGCTTCAGAAACCGGGATAAGCTCCCGCCGTGAGGGCCTTCTTGGCTCGTGTGCGACTTTACCTCGCAATGCTTTCGTCACCATTTCCTTACAAGGTGCCAAAAAATTGCCTCTTGTGAAAAAACCTTTAGGCAAATTTACTGGTAACGTTTCTACGTTTAAAACAGCGACATTTTGTTCCGTCTGATAATTTTCCTTTCCTTCTTGATTTCAGATTCTGTTCGGCAGCTCCAAAATTTAGTTGTAAAATATATATAAATAATTAACAATTATCCTGCGAAATCGCGCGGAATATCATCTGATACTTAGCCGACGAGGCCGTAGGCCGAGTTGGCTAAATCAGGGGATATTCCGCAAGATTGAGCAGGATAATTGTTTTATTATTCAACAAATTCCCATCGACTACCATTTTCAGAACGAGAAAAACTACGGCTCTATGATGAAAGCGCTAAAAGCTAGCAACACATGAGCTTAATTAATAAAAATCAAAACAGAACTTCAAGAAATCGAAATTTACTAGCGTTCACTTAAAAAGACTTATTTACAAAGTCATGTTTGAAAATGACAAGACAAAGTAAAAAAATATTGCTACCTTACCGAGAATAAGTCCTCTTCCTGTGAATTAAAATCTTTTTAACTTTAGTCTTTACAACTTTCCGTGAGCAGGTGTGCTGCTTCGTTCGCAATAGCATTTTCTTGGTTGAGTTCTCACTATGAAAATTCCAAGTCAACCTCTGGATATCCTTGTGAGCTGAAGCAAATACTTGTTGACTTTTTGAGAGCATTTAATCGTGGAAAGTTTCTTCCAGGGAGTGAAAATTTCCGGAGAACACTGCTAAAACTGCCTCGCTTTTCAAAATGGCCGCCAAACAAGCAATGAAAGAAAATCTGCAGTGCACTTCCAAATATGGTCATTTACGTATATCGCAGGATATCTGTCATGTACGGATGACAGATATTGAAGGCTTCCTTACCATATATGGGCATAGTGACAATTTGTTGAATAATAACTTGATATATTTGTAAGATTGGAGAAAATTTTCTCATTTTATATAAAATTGTAAATATTCGTTAACCTTACTCGCTATCTAACGGACAAGGCTTTTGAAACCAAAACAAGGTTATGTTTTTGCACTACCACTAACTCAATTTCAATTTCAGTTTAAACTTGGTATGCTCAACTTTACTATCAAAGTGTTTCATCAGTCTTGCGTCTTTTTTAGAGTGTTTATCTCGAAAAACGTGATCAAAACAAATATGTTAATGACATGAATTAACGAACAAATTGACTATGTAATGCTTAAAACTATTTCAAAGGATGTTTTTCTTTCAGTAATCCCAACAGCAGTGGCATGTTACTCTCCGTTTATCAGTCTCTCTCTTAACCGTAAGCGTAAATTTTTAACTTGAGGTAATTACATTATTTTAAACTTAAATGTGAACAACCATCGCCTAAAGGAAATGACGTCACTTCGTCCGTGAGTTAAGTGTGGTCAGGTATCAATGACGTCATTGTACATATAACCTGATTTGCTGACTGTTTTATTCACCAAATCAAATGCGATGATTCAGGGTCGCACATAATTTGTGGTAACGCAATCGTTCATATCACCACATTGCATGATGACATTGCTTTGATTGTTGCTTAGCAGATTCTGTTAGTCCGGCAGATTGGTGCAAAAATATGATGGAATTGTGGGATTTATGGTAAACGCATCAAATTTGGCACATTGATAGAGACATACCAACAAAACAATATTAGCTATGGAACCACCTGGGTTGATGAGAACAAAGAGGAACTTTTCCTTTACCTGGCCGAGCAGCTTACCACAACTGGAACTGACCATGGAGAAGTAGTATCTACTAAACATGAGTCAGTAGTCTTTAACAATGACCGAACTGACGCCGCAGATCTATCACCTTGCACGCACGAAGAAGCCGATACGAGGCTCCTACTACATGCCGCTGGCGCTGCAAGACGTGAGTACACTAAAGTAATGGTACGCACTGTCGATACGGATGTTGTAGTCAACGCAGTTGCAAAATTCCAATACCTTTCCTTATCCGAGCTTTGAATCGAGTTTGGTGTTGGCAAATACCTGAAATATTTGCCAGCACACGACATATCCCGTACTATGGGCGAAGAAAAGTCACAAGCTCTCCTCGCATTTCACGCCTTCTCAGGCTGTGATCAAATGTCGTCTTTTGCCCACTATGGCAAAAAGACAGCATTACGTTCCATTGACTCACTCTGCTGGTAATAGATAATTCACCCAGCCTCGTCTCCATGTTATAAGTCCAGTGAGCCACCTTAAGGGGATGGATCCCAAATGGGTTCATAGTATTTTCGTAGTTCCTATGTATGAACTTGACCAAATAACTAAGATGCAAATTGAGAAGTGTAGTGTGCCACCTTCAACCCGTTATAATTACAATTATGGGATAGATCCCAGGTGGATCAATAGCTAATATTGTTCAGTAGGTAATTCTCTATCTTTGTGCAAAATTTGGTGCTTATACCATAAATGCCACAATTGTTGCACCAATCTGCCGGACTATGTTTCTTGTTTGTTAACTTTTAATGAACAGTTTTGTTTCGCATTTCCTTCAATCCTTTTCTTTCTTGTACTTTCTTTTCTCTGTCTTTTCTTTAATCTGATGATATCTGATTTCTTTCGGTTTGTGTCTTACTTGGTATGTCCTTGTGCATGTTGTGGTAATTGTGGCTTCTTTGTAATTTTTTCTTTAAGTCTCGCTTTTTATTTACAGTTTTGTGTTATTTTTGTACTGTTGTAGTTCGCTTTGTGCAATTTTAATGCTTGCTTCTAGCATTTTTTAGGTTGCTGTATTTTTTAATTGTAATGCTTGTGTTAAGCAATTTTAGGCTGCTGTTCCGCAATTGTAATGCCTTGTTTTAACAACCTTAGGTTGCTGTTTTGCAATTATAATGCTTTGTTTTAACAATCTTAGGCTGCTGTTTTGCAATTTTAATGCTTTGTTTTAACAATTTGTAGGCTTCTGTATTGCAATTGTAATGCTTGCGTTTAGCAATTTATAGACTGCTCTTTCACAATTTTTATGCTTGTTTTTACGAATTCATAGGCTACTCAGTGTTTTACAATTGTAATGCTGGCGTTTAGCAATTTTGAGGTTGCTGTTATGCAATTGTAATGCTTGCTTTTAGCACTTTTTGGCCACTGTTTTGCAATTTTAATACTTGCTTTTGGCAATTTTATAGGCTGCCGTTTTGCAATTGTAATGCTTGCTTTTAGCAATTCTAGGCTGCTATTAATGCTTGCCTTTAGCAATTTTATAGGCTTTTGGGCTGCTTTTTGCAATTTTAATGCTTGATTTTTTGCAATTTTTAGACTGCTGTTTTGCAATTTAAACTGTTTAATTTCCTGTTGTGTAGTTTGTTTCCTGTTTTTTTGTAACTTTAGAGTTTCAGGTCATTTCTTTCTTTCTTTGTTTCTTTCTTTTTTCTTTTGACTTTTTGTTTCATGTTTTCTTGTTTGTTGGTCTCTTTCTACGGTGCTTCTTTTTCTTTTGTTTTTTGTTTGTGTCTTCTTACAACTTGTAATTTTCGTTTCCTGCCCTGATGAACTCCCTGGCACTAAAAATATATTAATTCATTCACTTTTATAACGTGACAGAATTTGCATAGCAGCGAGGAACGCGTAGTCATTCAAAGTGGCTGTATGTGAACACACGCGTCACTGTGCTTTATGAGTTGCTCAATATCAACGCTGAAGATTGGATGAAACCAAACACAGACATGTCAGGGCACAAGCACAATGACGTCATTTTTTTTTGTAATTTGTTAATTTTTTTTGGCAACAACACAATACAGTACTTAGGACACATTACCTACAGTCACTTAACATACAAAAAGCGTTACAGTACTTACAATACATTACTTACAGTAACTTACTTACAATACACGTTACAGTACTTACACTATATTACTTACAATAGCTTGATTTCTGTACACGTTTCGAAAAATTAAATACAAAGCAAATAGTTGTTAACTAAAAGTGAAGAAGACCAACTAGATATAACAAGGTTATTTTCTACTGAGTGTTCATGACAGCTACCAACTTTTCCCATTTTTTAAAATGAGTAGGGAGTTTATTCCTCTCCCTCACAATATGGAGTTCGATGTTATAAACACGTCTTATCCTGGCAATAAAACCTCTCAATGAGGGTAAGCTTCCATGATATTTCCTTACATAAATGTAATATTTACCTAATAACACAATGCGATTAATTATTAAGAAATCTTCCGTTTTTTCAAAATTCCCTAAAAACAAACCTATCTCGTTTAAGGATTCTATAATGATGTTATTATCTTTCAGCCAGGGCAAGACGTCTTTCCAAAATTCAGAAGACACTTTACAACGGGAGAGTAAATGTTCGATGGATTCTGGTTCTTCATTGCAAAACGTACAATTAGGGGATTGCGAAAGGCCAAAACGAAATAATTTATCATTTGTAAAGACAATGTTGTTAAGAATTTTGTATTGAAATTCTCTCAGTTTGGAATCAAGTGTAGTACGGAAAGGGAGAGAGTAAACCTTTTCCCAGTTAATGGATGTCTCTGAGTACTTGTCGGTTAATTTTTGTTGAGCTGTCGGAGGAGTTAGTTTTTTGCGCAAAAAAAGTCGTGTATTTGTCAAGAGGTGACATCAGAGATAGGGACAGAGCCACAGTTTAGTTTAATATATGGTGTGCAAGGGATGGGTTTTATTTCATTTGTACAGACAGAAGGTCTAATAATCGTTTTCCAATCCGATGGAAGAGAGTGAACGACTCCCATAATAAAGAAACGTTGTTCAGGAGAGATTGGCAAATAGGGGTCTTCGTGCAAGAAAAGATTGTTATCCGTAATAAGGTCGCCGACCTTTACGATTCCTAAGTTAACTAGATCATTTCTATAGACAGACTTTTTATCAATGCAGATAAACTTATTATTTCAAATGATCTCGAGCATAATATCATTAACAGTGACAGGCGTACTACTATTTAAACCTGACCATGCGTCAAAACATTCTTTGTAATATTTCGGGAGCTGAGTTTTTAATTTGACGGTGTCAAAGTTGCAATGCAGAACTAGACTCTCACCAAACAGGTAAATACAACTGTTTAAAATCGATTTCCAAGTATTTGGGTAGTCTTCTAAGAATTTCTTTAAACAAATGACACGTCTAACACTGACCATAGTCTCGATATCCAGCATCTTCAGCCCACCTTTATCAATACCTGAAATGAGCGCACAGCGCTTAACTTTATCTTTTCCATTTCAAATAAAGTTGTAGAAGATCGAATTAGCTTCTTTAACAAGGTCATTGGATATCGGATATCGGAATTAGTGTTCTTATTAAAAAATTGAGATTAAGCGTGTCAAAAGCCTTTTCAAAATCAATAGCTACTAAAATTCCGGGTAGATCCTTCTCTCTAGCATACTCCATCAAATCATCAATTGTTCTGATTGCGTCAAAAATAGATCTTCCTTTAACAAACGCGTTTTGGTTAGAGTGTATTATTTCGGGTAAAACCTTTTCCAAACGTTTTGCCAGCGTTTTAGAAGCTATCTTCGCATCAACATTAATCAAGGATATGGGGCGCCAGTTTCTGATCATCCTTTTATCTTTTCCTTTCTTTTCTATTAAGGTTATTATGGCTTGTTTCTGTGAATTCGAAAGCTCTCCAAACTCAAAGGCGTAGTTCAGACTGTCTACTAATAGCCTTCCGAACAAGGGCCAGAATGCTAGGTAGAATTCAATTGTCAAACCGTCATTTCCGGGAGTTTTATTTTAGGAAAGGTTCCCAACACACTGAAACATTCACTGTATCCTAATTTCCCTTCACAAATTTTCCTCGAGTCATCAGCTAATGCTGGAAATCCCCTAGAGTTATCTATAAACATGGAGGTGGCTGAATCTGATGGGCAACTGCTACCATCGTAAATTTAAAGGTCAACATAAAATGATTCCAGCTCATCCATAATCTTTTTGGGCTTGTTAGTTAGTTTTCCATCCCTGGTAAATATTTTACGGACACTGCTCTTCTTCTTGTTTGATTTTTCTAAATTCAAGAAATATTTGTTGTCTTTTTCACCCAGCTCGTACCAGGTTGCACGAGAGCGAATAATAGCCCCTTGTGTGATGTAGTCGTACAACTGGTCGTATTCTGCTTGAAGGCATTCTAGCTCATCTAAGTTTTCTTTAGAAGGGTTGTTATCGCATTTAGTAGTGCAGTCTCTTAGACTTTCTTCTAGATGCTTTACTTTTTCTATTTTTTTACGAGCCTTGGCTTTACTATAGATAATTGTTCGCTGTCGTATTTTGTATTTAATTAGATCCCATAGGACTCGTTTATCATTAACTTCTTTAAATTCTTCTAACCAGTTTTTATATTCCGAGTGGAGAAGGTTACAGTACTCTTAGTCATTAATAAGAGTAGAGTTAAATTTCCCAAAACTTGGTCCCCGTTCTTTTTCATCAAGGCCGTTAATTGACAGTGCAATGGCGGAGTGATCCGATTTAATTGCGGTCATTAGTTCTACTGACTCAACATCTTCTTGTAAGTCGTTGCTGATTAGCCAGTAATCTAAGCGTCTTTGTATTAGCGGCGTCTTTGTATTATTTTGACGCCAACTGAATCGCGTATCAGAGGGATTACGAACATGCCATATATCTACTAGAATGTTCGATAATCATATCTTCCACATATTGCACAGAATCCTCTCTCTTTTTATTTCCGCCTCGCCCATCTAGGTCTGGATCAAGAATGACGTTAAAATCCCCTCCAATGACAACGGACTTGTCTTCATCTTTTCGTCTTCGCAGTATGGTGTGTAAAAATATTAATTTTAAACCTGTATCCCTAAACGTCAGAGGGATTCGCTCCTTTGAGAAGCGAAAGGCCGTATTTAATTGGCTTCACAAATCTCAGGCCGATATATGTATTTTACAAGAGACCTACAGTACTCCAGAAGTAGTTAACATATGGAAAAACAATGGAAGGGCGATACCTTTTTCTCGCATGGCAGTTGTCACAGTAAAGGTACAATGATTCTCGTGAAGGAACATTTAGATTTCAAACTAATTTCGTCAAAGATTGATCCATTAGGCCGTTACATTTTTTTGGAAGTTGAGATCCAAGATTCGCCTTTCGTCCTTCTGAATATTTATGCTCCTAATAAATGTGCGGAACAATGTGTTTTTTTTAGCAAGTTATCGGAAGAACTTAAAGATTTTGTCACAGATGAAGACAATGACGTCATACATATATCAGCCTCACCATCTCACAGACGTAGAGTCATATATCTTATTACTCACTCACTCACAGATGTGACGTGCATACGTTGGCAATTTTTTTAGTATAAAGATGCATGTTTCTTATTAACTAGATTTTCATCTTGAGCATTACTCTAGCCAGTTTTTTCAAAGTGGGTTTATTGTTTACTCTCTCCAGCTGACAATTATTTCCTAGTCTCCTTTGAGGAGTAGGAGATGCTGCTCGGGTTTAAGTTTCTTAATCATTGTAATAGGTGGGTTAAGTTTCTTTCTGGTTTTTGCTCCGGGAAGCTTTCCTTTGGGTTCGCTGGTTTCCTTTCTCCTTAGAAATTAACACTCTTTAAATTCCATCCGGAATCGAGGGCTCTGTGAAAACATCGTTAAATGAGGAAACTAGGCCAAAAAATGAATAATAACTCCTGAGAGGACTACTACAGCCCAACTGAGTGGTTTCCTATATGGTTCCTATGGCTTTCAGTTGTAACAAATTATAACTACTCGTCAGACACAATAGCTACGGTGTTTGGATTGCAGATTGGTAGATTGTTCCAGCACAATTGACAAATCTCACTAATCTAGTATACGGTTTTGCTTATATTGTGCCTCATATTGCGTCTCACCCATTTGCTCTCAAGCCAAACCTTGCGCCATAAAATCGCGCTTGTGATCTGTAAATCATCAAGTGACCTTGAAAATCAAAGTCATTGAGCTGTAAGATCCTGTTATACTGTTTGTTATGCTGTAAAGTTTGGTTTCAACTTTTCAGTACATCGACGAAATCGTCACTGTATCATGTTTCAAAAACAGGTCTTTCTCATATAGTGGAGAAATGCTGTGGAATTGATAACCAACTGACATAAAAGCATGCGAATCTAAAGCTATTAGGCAAGCAAACTGTTGACTAGATTTTATTATCTGTACATATTTTTAGTGTAGTTTAAGGTTACCGTGTACGTTAAAAATGGTAAATTTACGATTTTTATTTTTTCCATAAAAATAAACGTTTCCTTGGAATCTTTTAATTTCGAAAAAGAAATTTGAAAAAAGAGCGAATATTCGCCAAGAAAATGGGATGACCGTTTTCCACCGGAAGTGAAAGTTTATTTTTGATTGACAGCTAATTGATGCGAGTGCAGCCATCCAGAACGATTTTCGCGGGAAAGATTGTTTATGGGAGAGCCTCCATTTTTATTGTTTCCCGAAGCGTTCTATGTCCGTTTATGTTAATTGTTATATTTTTGTCGTTAGAGCCCGGTTTTCTAAGTTATGACTTTGCTATGGAAACCCACAGGCCGCGGAAATGTCCGTGGGATAACTCCAAAAAGCGAAAAAAGAGGAAAACTCAGAAGACAAGAAAAGCATGAGAGAGGAAACACGTTGTAGCCTCGCTGCATCAGACAAAAGTCCATATCATCGGGAATGGCCGTCAGAACCTTCCAATTACGAGGAAAGTATCGGAGCGAACAGCAAAATATCCTTAGAACGGAAGAAAGAGGGTTATTGAATGTTTGGACTGATTTTAATCGCAATAGTGACAGTGAATCGCCAGACGATTTAATACCAAATAATATTTTGTGAGCGCAAACTACGCGGAAACGTACAGCATCTGTTATTACTGCAATTCGATGGAATACACTGTAGTACCTCCGTTTGATCTCTCTGGCATAGTAGAGCAGCCCTGAACAAGCGACCTAACATGAATACAGTTTACAACACACAATCATTCAAGTATCCTGATAACTGTTACCGTTTACCAGCTCCCGCATAGCGTAAACAAAGAACCGACAAACAAAGAACCGTGTTCTCTTTTGATTTTCTTCAATGTTTTGATTTTAATGCAAAAAGAAGAATTTTATTATTTTAGATTTGTTAATACAGTGTACATGTAGCCCGTGGTATATAGCCAACGCTCGGAGACGACCTTTTGATCTCTTCGCAGGGAACCTCGCTTGCTGTCACAGCTAATAGTTTCACTCATTTGTACATTGGCCTATCAGATCCCGCTGAAACCGCTCTTTTGTTGCTACTTTATTACACTCTTTTGGAAAGATACAAATATGTCTAAACAATATTGAAATCTTTTGGATACCAACAATTGCCTTTAAAAATTCCCTATTTGCCGGCGAGAAACGGACAAAACAATTGTGTGTCGAACACGCGCTATGCGATTGCTTGATAACGCAAGTAAAAATAAGCCCTTTGAGCATTATTCAATTATAAGCTTTGCTAAGCTTGACACTACAATAACTACCCATTCAACCAATATAAGAAGCGCAGTTCAAAAGAGCTGCTGCAGTTGTACTGATTCAATCACAGCGCTCCACAGCGCTCAGTTTCACTTCGCTTCGCTTTTGTGCCCGCCTTGGCCGCTTCAGTTTAGGCCCAGCTGGTTGGCTTGAGGTTTTCGCTCTTTTGGTTCTCCCCATCACGATAATATCAGTTAAGCGACGTCCAACATTGAGACAAATTCGACGAAATGGTAAGACGGTTGATGTTAGGAACACTAGGATTTGCATGAAGAGAATATTGCGCGAAATTTCCACGGGAGGTGACGGGAAGATAAAATAGCACCCACTGATTGGTCTACTGTCGGCAAAGGTGTTTGGAGGCGGTGTTTCTTTTGAGCGCTATTTCTCGACATTCATTTTTCGCTTGAAGGTGTCACTTTAAAGAGTTCCAACTAAAAGGCGATTTGTTCGATTTTAATCACTTGGAGAGTCGCTAGTTTGACGCTTCTTCAACAAGAACGTGTCGGGGAATTTGATAATTCTAAATATTTTTTCGTTAAGAACCATTTCTGTGCCGTTACTCCGTATGTTTTTCTTGCGATTTAGAAAATGTTTGAAAGCTTTTGAACGCGGCTGAATAAAGGAAAACCCCAACACTGTTTTTTAGCCCTTATGTGCCGGACTTTCACCAAGCAAAAAAAATTGCAAACTTTAAAATTCCCTTTGAGCTCGAGCTTTCAAAAGGCGATCTAGACCTTCATATTCAGACTTCGCGGAAAACTTACAAATTCGTTTTCGTGAAAAGTTAGTGGCATATTCAAATAGCCAGTTTTATAAGCTTTAATTTGATATAGGGCTTGGGGTATCTGCGGCGAAACTGAGAAGCGCTACATGCGTAAGACTGAAGACACCTCTGAAGGTACATGGTAACCTTAACAGCATTTGCTTCTGTTTCAATACGGCTTTCATGTAAAGAACTTTTGTAAACTTACAAAATTACGGTATTCAAATAAAAGTCAATCAATCAATCAATCAATCAATCAATCAATCAATCAATCAATCAGTCACGTGTAACCTTTCAAATGACAGAATATTTCTGTGACTTTCAGCCGAGCTTGTCACTTTTGCTGAAGAAGGTGGTTTTGAACGTTTGAGACAGTGCAGTAAACATTGAAATAAATACCACTTAGCAGTACTTTTCTTTGATACTTTGAGCTTATTTTTATCAATTATAGAATAAAATTAGGTATGTTTTCCATTGAAATTGGGCACTCTGGGTTAAGTGTGGTTTGGGGACTACTATTCTCAGTAACTGTCAATCTTTGAGTAGCCTCGCAGCTCTTAACAACCTCTAATTTCATTGGACCTTGGTATCACGCAGCTCTATTGTTTTCGGGGCTAGGGTCCATTGTTTTGTTGTTTGGTGTATTGTTTTCTCAGCAAATCAGAGAAGATCTTGTAAGAGCTGCAACATCATCGCCCCAATCTTTAAGCGATGCGGCAGGTAGAGAGCGTGTACTAAACACGAGGCCTTAAGAAGTAGGTCCAACGGCGATTTTTATTATTCACTACTTCTACTCCATCAACAACTTCAAATAGTGCAGCCGGCTGCAAAGAATGATTTACAAAGAACTGTTATTTGAGTACGTTGATTCATGCTGTAGTACAATAGGAATACACAGTGTTTTATGACCGGCATAAAATCCCTTATTATTAGCAACAGTCATGATACACATTCTGTAGAGTAAAAAGAAAGAGTACTTCCTTTAAAAATCGTTGTTAGTTTTTGTCTAGCCCCCAGCTTACATATTAATAACAACGAAAAAGGTAGGTTATAAATGCACATTCATCTCACCTCTAGTGTAGCAACTATTGCAACTGGTCCTCTGGCTGAGAACGACAACGAATGACGACGTAAAGGAGGTGAAAAGGCAAAGAGTCGGTAAAAAGTTTGGAGCTGGAGACCCTAATCTTAATTTTCTGTTCTGAAGTAACCCTTGCTCCTTAGTGCTCATTTCATGTTTCAGTCTAACGTCGATCGGTGCATGTTTTACCCAAGTCCAAAGTAAAATAAAGTATCACCTCTCCTTCTTGAAAACTGTAAAAGAACTCCGAGACATTAGAGAATCCACGTGATCGAGCTTGATTTCAAGTTGAGGTGAATTACATTAGCTAGGAGATCCAGTGCGTGGTGGTATTAGTTGTTCAAGATAAAAAGATTGATTTAATTTATTTTAGCGTTCACACTAATTTTTGTGTGGCTTCTTTATCATAGTATTTCTTTAATGTAGAATGTTTTTTTAAATCGATCACAAAAATGAATGTTCAGATAAGCTTGGATAGCCCTAGGATACCTAAATAAGAACTTAACTAGCAAAACTGAAATTACCATTTTCTTCTTAAAAAACTACGTTTGTTCTCTATTTGAAATCAAACTCAAATCGAAGTAAACTCTACCCCCAACTCGCAAACTCCCAATCATAAATTGTCCAGTTCCCATGCCAGACATTTGAACCAGGAGCTAAAATTACTGTATTTAAGCTTTATTACTCAATCGTTTTTATGCGCATTAAAATAAAAGTGGCCAGGCCATTAAAAGATAGTGTCCAACGTTTGTCCTTTCTTCTAAGGGAAAGGAGCCACACATTGAACAGATGCAGAAACAATTTGGCTGTTGCAACACCGGTAACCAAATGGAATGTAAGGTGAAGCACCACATCTTATGCACTGTGACCTCAACGGAGCCACATTGGTACCATGGCAGCATTGATGCGTTTGTGGATTGTATTGAAGGCCACCGCACTGGAACTGCTTCGGAAAGGGACTGCATGGAACGCTTCTGGGCAAGACTCGATTTTGGCAGCACTGCTGGGTATGAGGAACGTAGAAAGCCTGTCCGCAGGGTAGCCTGTTACAAAAGGCATGCAAGGGGACTATCTGGTTGAAGCAACACTTCTGCGTCTGTGGATTGTATTGAAGCCCACCACACTGGAACGGCGTCGGCCTTGGAAAACATGGTACAATTCTGAAAAGGACTCGATTGTGGCAACATTGTTGAGTGTGAGGAACGTAAAATGATAGTCCACAAGGAAGCCTGGTACAAGGGACATGGATTGGAACTATTTGACCAAAGCAACATCTGTGGGTCTGCAGGTTGTAGTAAAGTCCACCACAATGGAATTGCGTGGGAAATAGTGGGCATGGTACATTTCTTGGAGCTACACGATTATGGCAGCATTGTTGAGTGTGAGAAACGTAGTAGGACTGTCCACAAGGAAGTCTGGAGCAAGGGACGTGGATGGGCACTAGTTGACCAAAGCAGCATTTGTGTGTCTGGCGATTGTACGGAAGACCACCACATCGAACTGGTATCGGAAATGGAGTACAAGGTAGGCTTTTGGGAATAACTCGACCGTTGCAGCATTGTTGAGTATGTGACACATATGCAATCTGTCTACAACGAAGCCTTCTGCAAGGAACTTGGACGGGGACTATTTGACCAAAGCAGCATTTATGGCTTTGTGCATTGTACAGACGTCCACCGCATCGTTTTGATGGTAGTGGAGTGCACGGCGTACTTTTGGGAATAACTTGGCCGTTGCAGCACTGTTGAAAATGTGAAATGTAGGCAATCTGTTTACAGCGCAGCCGAGTACACTCGGCAATTTTTGGAATAACTTGATTGTAACAACACTGGTGACTCTTACGACTGTAGACCGAACTACCGCAACGAGATCTTCTAAAACAAAGAGTGGATGCAAGCCTCTTCAAGACGATTCGGCCATGGCAGCATGTGTATTGCCAAGGGTTGTAGACAATTTTGCCTGCACAGCAGCGTTGCCAGCGGCGACGATATGGGCGGCGTCCACATCTCAGGAGGGATCTCTTCATGTCACTGGAGTTGTTTCCATCTGCAATGAGCAAAGAAAATATGTTAAGTTGATATGTTTTGATATCAGAAATACACAATGGTGATACATGGACCTGTAGTTTTAAATTACCGCTTTTATGACCAGTATCAACAGACCTTTAAAGGGGCTTTTTGCGTTTAATTTTGGGGTGAAAAATGTGCTGAAATTTAAATTAAACACCTATTCTCGCCCGCGAAATGCTCTTAGTCATGAAGAGAGAGAAACTGAATGATTTTCAAAGAATAAATGATAGTGTTTTTTCCAGGAAACAAAGGAGAAATTTGACATTAGCTTATTGTTTTCAAGTTGCAATTCATTTCCATCCTAGGGATCCACAGCCAGACACGCCTAATTATATTTTCAGAGAACTGGGGTGCGTTTCTCAAAAGCCCCGAAACTCTTCAGGCCGATTTCGGGCACGATAATTAACACTGTATCTTGGAAACAAAGACGTTTCTAAGCATGAACATTTCTTAGCTTACAGATATGTTAAAATAACGGCATTGAGGAATGAGTTGTTCATATTTTCAGAAGTGGCTTTTCGGGGCAGAAATGGTTTCGGGACTTTCGAGAAACGCGCCACTGGTGAAGTTATTTTAGACGAAACTGAACCAGAAGTTTTGGGCTTCCTCTTATCGTAATATGTCTTTTAGATTTTTGAAGTAAACCAAAAACTCTGTGACAGTGCCCCTTAAAGAATCATTCATAAACGGAGCCAACGTCATTCCTATCAAGTTCAGGCTGTAGCGATGAGGATAAGACTTGTGGCAAAAGAATGAAACAGTAACGAGAAAGACTAGCAACTTCTAGGGATGGCATGTTTTGAAGAGTCTTTTTATGTGACCTCGATATTCTTTTTGTTTTTACAGAAAATGGTTGCTGAATTATGGATAGCCACTGTTTACCTTCGTCGTCCTCAGGTTCTAGGTCAGTTTCTTCACCAGCAATGTCTTCACTTTCTTCGGTCGAAATTTCATTCACGTTGTCTTTGTTGTACTCTGGAGAAGTAAAATGTTTTGGTCATTCAGTGAATAATAAATAAAGGGTAATAAAATAAACAAATTTAATATTTAGTGAATTGATAAAGTACAGTTTAACCTTAGATTGTTTTTCCTTTTGTGTCACACACGTCCATGTGTCACAAATGTACAACATAAGAAGTCAGTTTCCGGACTTCAGATAACATTTATAAATATTTTGGCAAGTCAAAGTGGTTTAAAAACGTTCACTGCTATTGTTGGATGTTTCTTCATTGTCTTCCCTTTCTTTAGCAAAAGTTTTAATCAAGTCATGTTCTTTGATTTGAAAGAAATACAAGCAAAATTTATAGATACGCAGTTCAAAGTGCCCCCCACCCTGCGTGATGGAATATACGGGTTTTGTGAGTATAATTGACAGAAAAGATTTATCTCCAATTACTATACCATCATTGGAGACTTCATCACTGTCTTCACCTTCTTCTGGCAAAGTTTGGTCTAAGTTGTCTTCATTGATTTCTATGGAAGAGAAAATTCACAAACTTGTCGCAATTTTAATTATTCTTAAAAGATTAAAATCAGAAAATGGATTAATGTGAGCATTGAAGTTATTACCATACAAATTATTTGTCTTAAGAGATCTCGCAACTTCTACCGATTTTGTGACTTTTCGATAGAAAGTGAGCTTTTGGACGTGAACGAGTGGTTATTGAGATTGGGCGAATCTTCAACAATTTCAATATCAAGGTAATGGTTCTCTTTTATTTTTGTTGGATAAAAAGTAAATATATCTAATATTGCTAAGCAATAGTTAGTCAAAACTGGCACTTAGCAATATCGGCTGATTGCTAATATACCTAAAATGATAACTTAAACAAAAAAATTTGAAAAAGTTTTGGCGCAAATAAAAGAGAGATTTCTTCCTTCGGCTATAAGAATGAAAGAATGTGGACAAGAATTAACTGGGGTAACAAACGCAGAGTAGCTCTTGAGTAATGTTATTTGGATGTTAAGAATTAAAGGTAGATGACGGCATATACCGATTTTTTCCTATTTAATGACAATCCGTTACCTAAGTACGTTAAAACAGAAATAAACTTTTTTTCCAGAACGTTTGATCTACCTTCGTTGTCTTCGGAGTTGTCATCCTCCTCTACACTGTTTTTATTCTCTTCCGTCAAACTCTCATCTTCATTGTCTTCTTTGGATTCTAAAAAGTAGAAAACATTTATTCCTCTCTGCACTCAATAAAGAAGCAACTATTCCATTCTCTATCTTTTTTGGTTAGCATAAGGAAAATATTATATTTAAATAAATTTTCAAACTACGTTGAACTGTTGTTTTGCCTTCAGTTATCAAGGTATTCTAAAAAAGATAACTTAAAGAATTTCAAACACATACCTAGAGGAAAGGAGATACAACCGCTATACTACCGTAGATTAAGTTGGGGAATGTTTTTGCATTGATCAAAGCTTTTATCTAATTTTTCAATTAGTTTTCTTTGTAAACTGAAAGATTAGTATAGGCTAATACGATTTGCAATTTTTTATCAAAAATATCGTTCAATATTATGAGGGTAACTAACAGCAAAAACAAAGATTACCTTTATTGAAAAATCAACAGGAACAGAAGGAACTATGTAATTATGTTGTGTATTATGAGCTGAAAATAAATTTGAAAAACGAAAAATGTAGCCTGACAAAATATGTTTAGTTGTACTGCGTAAATGTTTGATTTCTTACCGTTGATTAGCTCTTCTGTTAACGTGTTTTCCAAAAGGTCTTCATCGTCTTTAACTGGGTCATCATTTTTGATTCCCAAATCTTCGTTGGAAGAAATGTTCTCGTCTTCAGCATTTGTTGCGGGAGCATAAGAAGCAGCCAAGAACAGGATAATCAATGCACAAAGAAGTCGATCCATCTTGACGCAAGACCGCTGAGGGTGCAATGTGACTTCGACTAGAAATCTTACTCCCTTAAATACAGTTTTCACTCCGGATTATATTTTTATGAACGCTCAAAATAATGAAAATTGAAGAACTCTCTACTTGAATATTACTATTTGTTTTAATAGACTCTTGCGATTGTCGTCATTAGGCAAAAAAAGCAAGAAACGAATTATTTTAGCCCGTTATATTACTCTAAATTAGGGCCAAGTCCTGTCCGATTTATGCAGTCCATTCCTCTCTTTCTTTAGCGAAGGAGTCCCTCTAAAGTTTAATCAATTTAAAGTTCTTGGAAACTTTAACTATTTGTTAAATGCATTTCACACCTATTAAAAGATAATAATGTCTGTTTACAGTTACTACCTATGATACACAATTTTACAGTTAAGAAGCTGTTTACGAATATGAGCAGGTGGCAAGAATAACCCCATCGATGACTAGCAGCTCTTAATAGTCTAATTTATGAAATTTTAGATTAAAAATAATTGTGCAATATAAGTTCCAGTCACATGCAGCTGTAGAAAATTAACAGAGTCCTTCTGTACGTTTGGTATGGACTTTCATTATAAACCACAGTTTAGGAAAAAAGCTGTTTTTAAAAGTGAGTCCTTAGCCGTTCAAACAAATTGGAATCAGTAAAATCAGTAAAATGTTCATCGATGTTTACGATATTAAGGAATATTGTTTTATGATCACTCACTATAGACGGTTACTATATTTCCTGTTTTTAATAAATCACTTCTGAAATCACTTCTGAAATTAACTATGATAGTCGAATGATACTGTTCATTTGAAATGAAATAGATGTGCCCTTTAAAGAACACCTATCTACCTTAGAAGCGACTTTAAAAGCATCATGAGCCTACAGTTCATTTACGAAACTTTTTGTTTGACAGTAAAGCTCACGTGCCAACACGTTCTGAGATGAGCACAACAGAATTAGTCCGTTTAGTCTGGTACTCCAGTTTCTGGAAAAAAAACCAAAGCCCTCGATATCAATATCTTGTCACGACTGTTTTTGACTTTTGCGTCCGTCGACACTTAAAACCACTTTCACAGCCACAATTCTGACACCATTTGCGTCAGTAAAAAGATTAAATTGGGAGTGCTGTAGGTTGCGTTAATATACAATGGCACTGACATTGTTGGTTAGTAAAATACGGCAGAAGGTTAAAGTTTAATTTTAATCTGTTTTATATTTAACTATTTAACCTTTTTGCAGATTATGTCGTCTTGTTTTGCTTTCACAAACACTTGACTTAAACAAGGAATGTTTCCCTACAATTTGCGTCAACTGCGTAATAAAAACTTTTTTGGCATTAGGTTGCGTAAAATGCTGTCGTCATAAATATCAGTCCCCGTGACTAAGATGTGTGTACTGCATTGGGGGGCTCAAAACTCCATCGGTCTTTTTTTCTATTCACAACTTTTTGGTGCTTGCCCTTTCCGGGCTAAAAAGCAAAATGATCGAATTTTAAGATTCAATGCAGTTTAAGCTTGTGTAGAGCGTTATATCTTTCAGTCTTTCATTAATGAACACTTCACCCTCATGTATTGTTATCTGTATCAGGAAAATGTTTGTCATTATTTTATTTATTTTGTTAAACCCATAGCATAGGTCGGTCAGTGGTATTGAACATACTTTATCCGAGAAGGATTTTCGAACTTCAGTATTTGGTTTTGTGACTGTGAAAACTGAATACAAGATAACATTGAAACAATGACTGCGGCTGAAGATGGTTTTCTAGATCAGACGATGCTCAAATGAATTTTGGCATAATATTTTGGTACATTGGTTTATTTCAGAATGGTGTTGTCGTTTGTCCAATATTCTCAATGCCAACTCTACATATTACGGTCACCAAAACTAGCTTTATACGTTCTTTTTGTGCTTTATCTACCCTACGTTGTAATATTTTTGTCATTTGCAATGAAAAAAAGGCGAATTAAAATCGGTTCTTTGAAGCCACTGATAGGAAATCGCGTGTCTACCGGAATAAGATGTGTGCACATAGACTAACATGGTCGCCGCGTTCAGAGCCCCTCAACTGTGATTTTAGCTAAACAAATTCGGAAAACTGTCAGATTTTGAGGGAAAGCTTGTGCCTTAGGGAATCCTATAAATTGATTTTATTAAGTCACATAAATATTCTGGCTGTTTATTTTTTCTACTTTGGAAACTTCGGGACTGGGCCTTTTCAAGTACTTGTCATGCATTGTGTATATTTTTGCCATGGAAATAACATCTGGCATGATTCTTAGTACATGTTTCTTAAAATCGAATTTTTCCCCTTCCTTATTGCTGGTATTGAAAAAGTGTATTGCGAAAGAATCAGTTGGCAAACCTGCTACTACATGTTTGGTACTTAACAAGGAAGAAAACTATGCAGTCATGACTGCGACGGTAAGAAGTCGCAAATTACAAGCAAGTGAGACAGTGTATCCTTACATTTTCTTTCTGTGGGTCTGAGTTTTTGCTGGTTTTATCCTTGCGGCTTTAAAAACCGCCTGAAAATAATCGTAACTGAGATGATTAAAACAATCGCATTATTTCACACTGCTAGCTAAAGAACCAATGCAAGTTTACTGAGTAGGATAGAAGATAGTCGGACAAAGGAACAAGACTTGAGGGTGGTTGAATATCTAAGAGGAATAAAATACGCCACTATAAATCACGCCACTATAGGCCCCTTTACGTTTCCATCGTCATGGTCCAGCCGTTCACGGAAGCACTGTAATTATCTGTGTACCATTAGTGAAGATTTCCTTACGAGGCTGTTTAACTCATTGTTATCCTCTGTCTTATATTATTATTGTGTTACAGTACTAGGTGGTAAACTCAAACATCAAACAGCCGAAAAATAGTGTGCACGGTCTTCTTTTAGTTATGTATTCCCGAGGTTAAAAACCAGAAGCTTTTCAAATAAAATAGCTTTTCAATTTGGATATTAAGTAATTTTTAGCTCTGATTTTTCGGTCATTCCATTTCATCGCGTTTCATCGCTGATTCTCCCTGTGATATTACGTTTGATCGCTAATTCCATTAACTATATTTGATTTAAACGGGCAAGTACATTAAGCAATTAATCTCAATATTGAGATGACGTCATTATGTAGTGTTGAAAAGCGAAAAGGTGCATTTCAAAGGCCTTGAAGCAATAGTAAGCAGTGTATGATTACACGAGTCTCCCAGCAACTGAAACACAATACCGAGAATGTTTTGTCTGTTCTGATTCTTGCCAATAATAATTAGTGGCCGATGTCATTTAAGAATTTTAACATCACCGAAACGTATAATAACTTTAGGCTCCATGTTCCGCAGACTTCACATAGTACAAATGATCATGACTCAAAACTTGCTTTGAACAACAGGGGAGGAAACTTTTATGTGAGTGTTGTAAGGTGCATTGGTTTTAATTCAACAAGGCCAATTAACACAACTGGAATGGTCATTAAGGTTTTGAAACCGATTTCAAAATCTTATTTCTAAATCGTTTTGTAAGCAAAAGTCGTCAACAGGTTATAGTTAATGTACTTGAGGCAACTTATTTTGTAAGTTTGGTAGAGCAAATTAGTAAATGTAAATCGTGTTATAAGCAGAACGTTTTACCTCGCCAAATAAGCACTTCAATCCTGTTACAAAAGCACTGTGAGTAGCTTCTTGGGCCTATTAGATGGTAATACTTGACATGAAATTTGCCTTAAAAAACAGTGTTTCGATTTGCTTGTTCCATGCGTTCAGATTGTTAGTAGCCGTGGAAAGATGGCGCCCAGGAAAATTTATTGTGAAGGGACAAAAGAGAGGGGACCAAATTTTTCCGTCGAATTTTATTCTTGCACGTAATCTTCCCTTCTCTCACAACAACGTAAATGACTGGAACAGGCCGACTGATGCGAGAGGGCATTATTAATCATATTTCCATTTTTTGTTCTCGTTTTCTTGTTTGTTTTATTGCTTGAACCTAGGGGGGCAGTTTCGCTTTGAATGAATCTGCCTCGTATAGCAAACGTAATAACGCGATTTTTGATTGTTTTATTTTGTTAATTTTTTAACTATGTGCGCTTTACATTTAGAAAGTAGTTAACTCTGGCTCCCCCCTTTTGCCCGTCCTGACTTGAAACGCTTTTGCAATCAGAACAAATACGTCGAATTTTTATCCTATCGAGAGCAGCATCACTATCAATCGAGGTCGGCTTACAAGAGTTTTGCCGCGCAAGGTTTGATTCGAATTCAATTTTGATTGAATCTTAATATTCTTAAATAACAAATAAATTTTAGGGGGGTATAAACAATTAAAAGGAACCAAACGTTTTCGACAAGTATGTCATCATCAGGGTTAAAAGGCCGTTCGTGATTTGCATGGTTTTTATACTCAGGTTATTCGCGAAGGGAACAACTGCGCAACACAGCAATTGATGACTGTTTCTCGAAAAAACGAAAAGACGAACCAGACAAACTCCTCGACCGCTTAAACAATTATCATCCTAACATCAAGTTCACCGTTGAAGAAAACCCTGATCACCTTCTGGACACTGCGTTCAGCTACGGCAACGACGGTTTTGACTGTAAAGTCTACAAAAAACCGGGGAAATTACCCACACACTGGTCATCAGAAGTTCCAACCAAATGGAAGAGAAATTGCATTACAGGAGCCCTACACAGAGCCAAAAACATCTCCACAAATCTTGATCGCGACATAAAAGAAATCAAGACCACTTTCTCAAATGCTGGTTACCCCAAGAAATTTGTATCCTGCACCATCGACAATTTCATATCGAACAATTCATCTGAAGATGAACCCTTAATCCCGCATTTTCTCTTCGAAGAACGGAAAAAGATTTGCATCAAACTCCCCTACTGCAAGAAGAATGAAATCGCAAGCAAAAAGTTTATTTCAAAACTGAACTCCTTCACTAATTTTAAGTATATTTTCATCATTCTGTGGCAAACAAATCAAAAGTCTATTCAGCTTCAAGGACAAAAACCTTCACAAGTCCCACGTTATTTACGAAGGAGAATGCTCATGCGGAAAAACTATGTAGGTGAAACAATGCGGAATTTTTGAAGTGCGAATAACTGAACATTCAAATATCTGACACACCTCGGAACCAGCACGTCACCTTTTGGAAAACCCAAGCCACTCATTCCAGTGGAGAGTCCTTTGTTCAGCAAGATCTTACTTTAAGAGAAAGATCATCGAGGGCCGGGCCTAATTATCCAACAAAGGAGCCCAACTTTGAACAAACAAGTTAATTGCTATGTTGCGCAGTTGTTCCCTTCGGGAATAACCTGAGTATAAAAACCATGCAAATCACGAACGGCCTTTTAACCCTGATGATGACATACTTGTCGAAAACGTTTGGTTCCTTTTAATTGTTTATACCCCCCTTTTCGTCCCTTTTAGCCTTGTATATACATCATTTTACCTTTGAGCGAATATTATGTCAAATAAATTTTACTTGGCGTAAAAATATGGAAGGATATTTGTCCGTGGACATAAGCTTTTCTGCGAAGTAAACAGTTTTCTAAGAGCAAATTATGGTCGAGGAAAACTTACAGAAGAGGCAATTTTCAAAATCTAACACCCGTACAAACAAAGATCATTGTCTGATTTATTGTTCTTTAAAAATCTTTCCTGAAAGTCGTGCGCACATTAAAAAATTTTATGCATTATATGATGTTGAACTTTTAGTGTTTTCAATATTATTTTATCAATAAGTATGTTGATGTCCAGTCGTCCAAAACACGCTCTTCCGTTCTTAAAGGTCACAATTAACGTCTTAGAAACACACTTTGCCAGGGGATATCACCTAAAAAATATAATGTGATTTAGTTAGGGTGAACCATTTTGACAAAGCACACGCAAGCGAAAATATTTGATAGGTTAAATATAACTTGTGATATTGCCTTCTTCGTTTTAAAATGTTCTCAATAAACGCTTTGGTACTATCTAAAACGTACTGAAGAAGACCATTAAATTTATGTTCTGTTTTTGCCTTTGTTATGGTTACTGTGGTTTTGGTTTTACGGTACTTATGAAGAACTAAACAACTACGCGTCACAAAAAGTTTCAGCGGGGCGGAAACCAACCTCGCATAGCTTCTTCGTTAAATGCATTTTAATTTTTAATTCAAAAAACTGTATTTCACTGTGTGTTACCAGGACTTCAAAAGAAGTAGGTTAAGATTGCCAGCTCAGGTATTAAAACAGTTCGAAGCCAATAGAATGATCACTTCTTTCTTTCATGTAATTTTTGAAAGAAACTCTCATCGAACCTTTTACTATACAAGTATGCCTTAATTCTTTTAATATCACGATTTGCGAATATAAACTGTACAAAAAAAAAATAGTATAAGCTCTCAATATTTGCTTCCTCTGCAAAACAGTAATGACGTGAGCCAAGACAGGGAAATGGCGTTGATTTTAGTTGTTCAATTTACCTTTTTGTTGCACTAATCGTTATAAAGACTCATAAGAAGGTACTATGACATTGTAAAGGAGTGTTGATTTTCTTTGTATTTTCCACGGGTACAAATCGATGCAGCATTCCCTGAGGCTTGTCTACTGGGCCTAAACATTAGGACTCCAAAAGGCAAAAATTTTGAGCTAACGTGGCTATAAGCTCCGCAGTATCACCTGCCCAAGAAGTGGTTTCAAGCAATTGTTCGACTACTTTTGTTCAAAGTCGTGTCTTTCGCTCTTTCTATCGTGATAACTTCTTATGGCAAGCAAGAATGAAACGGAGTGCGGTCTCCGGATCAGGCGTATCGCCCGACTCTAAACAAGCACGTGGCGACAACTTAAATATGGCGGCTTCTTCTCCGCTTAACGAAGAATCCATTCAGGAGGAAATAGTAATCTTAAAGACATCCACAATCTTCTTAAAAACATCCAAGGCGCTATTACTGCGATGCAAAGCAATTTTGAAAAGTTAGCCAAAGACAACAACAAACTGTCAAGTGATGTGGCTGAACTTCGAAAGGACATCGCGAAGAATAATGGCGAAGTCGAAAAGCTAAAGAAAGAATTGATAAGCCAAAACAAATATGTCGCTTCTTTGGAACTGGATCTTGAACGTGTTAAAAAAGCTTCAAAGCAACAAGGAGTGACATTGATGACTTGCAAGCGAACCTTGACGAGTTGGAACAGTACTCCTGTAAAAACTCTCTCGAATTCCATGGCATTTCCGAGGATGTAGGTATTACAACCGATGAAGTCGTTTGCAAGGTGGCTCAGGCGGTCGGTGTGGAGATGGACCCCTGAAAAAATCGAGATTTCCCATCGCTTAAACACAAAAAAAGGAATCAAACCAATTATCGCCAAATTTGCTAATCACAAGGACAAGGCAAAGTGTTACAAGTCGAGAATCCGTCTAAAAGAGGTAACTCTCTCCACCATCTTCCCAGGCTACTCGGGAACAAGCCTGGCCGATCAGCGTATTTTCATAAACGAAAATCTAACGGGGTACCGAAGCGAGATGATGAAACTTGCTATTGAGAAAAGAAGAGACGGGAAGATTCTAAGCACTTGGTCGCTCGACGGGAAGCTATTCGTCAAAACTTCCCCCACTGGAAGACCAAGACAAATGTTTTCGATCGACGACGTCAAGAAACTTTAACTTTCACCCATCCTGTCATTATTGGCCTCACTTTTACCGAAGGGGAAATGTAAGTTACTAACTAGTATAGATACATTTTTTGTCTTCGTTGAGTAGGTGATACAGAGTTGAGTAGTTCAGATTCTTGCCCCCTGAGTTGTAAATTAATTGTTCCCCGTTACGGTTCTAATGTTATTGTGTGTTTTACTTGGAACTTTGTTTAATGTACATAGTTATTGTACACAATTTTTTCTCCTCTGTGATCTGTCTTAGGCAGTTTCGGTGAGGTTTGTTTGGTTTAATGCCATCGATCGATTTGATTCTGACTGCATAAAACAGGAAGAAAAATTATCGGAAACCGGTGTATTAATGTGTCGCGCGTTTTATTCTATTGTTTTGTTATGTTTTGTTTTGTGTTGCCAAAGATGAATCGAGTTGCGAATGAGCAATATTTATTTTGTAATACATTCTATATTCCTTTCCTTAAACGATTATGGTAATCCATCTTTAGTTATTTGAAAGACCAAAATTGCCATTTTTATCTCTTGCAAGAAACTTTCTCAGAACCAAAAGACGAACTTGCATGGAAAAATGAATGGGGAGGTGACGTTTTCTTCTCGCACGGATCAAATCACAGCAAAGGTGTTTGTATTCTTGTGAATCCTTCTGTTGTCGTAAACGTAGAAAACAGTTACGAAGATATTGACGGTCGAATTATTGCAATAGATGTAATTTGCAAGGGAGTAAATCTATCTATCTGTAATGTGTATGCTCCTACCAACAGTCAACTTCAAGGGAAATGCTTGCAGATTCTAAACGAATTCATGACTTCAAACTTAAACATCACACAGTTAATTGTAGGTGGAGACTTGAATGCCACGTTAGATAGCATTGATAAGAAAGGTGGCATTAGTTGGAAACCAACGGCTTATCAGAATGGTATTATCTCAATGATGGAAGAACTGGATTTAATTGATATTTTTCGAAGGCAGAAACCCCATACAAAAAGCTTTTCATATGAGTCCAAATTTTTGAAAGTCAAATCGCGAATCGACTATTTTCTTATAGCAAAACACCTCGTTCAATACGCCCACAACGTTGAAACAAAGACTGCAATCACCCCAGATCACAAAGCAATTAAACTCAGTTTAAAGCTATCCCGGGTGACAAGGGGCCCAGGATTATGGAAATTTAACAACTCCCTTTTAAAAGATAACAATTACTTGACTCTAATTACAGACAGCTATCCAATCATCAGTGAGAAATATGCCAACATATTGATAAAAGACTAAGATGGGAACTGATTAAAATGGAAATTAGAAGCATCACTATTTCTTTCGCCGCTCGCAAAGCAAAAGAATTTCGCAAACAAGAATCCGACCTTCAAAAGCGCTTAGACGAAATCGACAAAAGTATTAGCAACAGCAGTGATAATCAAAATATCGAACATAAACTGAAAGAATTCGACAGGTTAAAAATGAATTAAATCGCCTCTATGAAATCAAGGGCAAAGGCGCAATTTTTCGCTCCAAAGTGAGATGGGTTGAACTAGGTGAAAAGCCAACCAAATACTTTTTCAACATGGAGAAAAAATTACAATAAAAAAGTTCTATCGGAACTCAAAAGGTCTGACGGGAAAATTATTGTCAATGATCAGGATATAATGACTGATATCCAAACCTTTTATGAGAATTTGTACAGTTCAAATATTGACCACAGTAATAATGCTTTTATTGACTTTGGTCGTGATTTACAATTCGCGAAATTATCTGATGAGAAGAAGTCAAATCTTGATGGTGAAATAACGTTAGAAGAGTGTGAGAAAATCTTAAACACCTTTCAAAATGGGAAATCACCAGGGGACGATGGTTATACAGCTGAGTTCTACAAGCAATTTTTCAGTTTCTTAGGTCAGGATTTGGTAAATAGTCTTAATGCAGCTTTTGTTATCGGCGAAATGTCTGTGTCTCAGCGAAGAGTTATCACGCTTCTACCCAAAGAAGATGCAAATTTGTTGTTTTTGTCAAATTGGCGTCCAATAACGCTATTAAACGTAGACTATAAGATAGCGTCAAAAGTTATCGCTAAGGGGATAGAACGCGTTTTACCATCTCTTATCCATCCAGACCAGACCGGTTTCATGAAAGGGAGATGCATAGGACAAAACATAAGGCTAATAAATGATATTATCCAGCAAACTGAGCTACAAAAGATCCCTGGGATACTGCTACTTCTAGACTTTCAAAAAGCATTCGACACCTTAGAATGGCCATTTATTCAATATACCCTCAATCTGTTCAACTTTGGTAACGGCATAAAAAAATGGATCTCTACGTTCTATACGAATTCTGAGAGCAGCGTCTTGAACAATGGTTTTTGTACAAACTATTTTAAATTGTCGAGAGGGGTAAGGCAGGGTTGTCCCTTATCATCGTATCTCTTCATCTTAGCTGCAGAAGTTCTTGCCACAAAGATCCGACAAGACAAAACTGTCAGAGGTATCACAATTTTTGGAACAGAGTCGAAAATAAGTCAATTCGCTGATGATACATCAGCCTTTTGTGATAAACTATTATCTGTCCAAAACTTGATCGCAGTAGTTAACGATTTCGGGACATATTCAGGACTGAAACTAAACACTTCTAAAATCAAAGCGATATGGTTAGGCCCATGGCGTGATAGGGAAGATCGGCCCTTCAATCTAAAATGGACAAAAGATCCTGTCAGAACCCTTGGGATCTTTGTTTCTTACGATGAAAATGGGAATGAGAAAAGAAACTTTACGCTTAAGGCTCGAAAGCTTAATACTAATCTTGATATTTGGAGATCAAGGAATCTCAGTCTATTTGGAAGCTGTTTGATAACAAAAAGTCTCGGCATTCCTCATTTAGTGTACTCCACTTCAATGTTAGTCATCCCCTCGGAAACTGTCTCTTCAGTTACAACCTCTCTATTTGACTTTATCTGGAGGAAATATGGAGGTAATAGAGGTATGGAGGTAATAGCTAAATCATTAAAACTTGCTTGGATTTCTAGATTTTTAACAACCGACGTGCTGTCAAGGAAGGAGAACTTAAATCCCTGTATGAAAGTGACAATGGACAAGACATGATACTGTTTAATAACAAAGAAATTCTCGTTGGGAATAGGCCGATTTTTCTGAAAAGCTGGTTTGAAGAAGGAATTGTCTCTATTCAAGATACTGTCAGTAAGAATGGAAAGTTTTTATCCTTTCAAGAATTCAAACAAACATACAAAATTAAGTGCAACTTCTTAAACTATTATCAAATCATATCTGCAATTCCGAAACATCTACTAGAAAGAGCAAAACATGCTCAATTAAACAAGTTACTCTTTCTTGATAGTGTGAACTTTCAATTGTCACCTTCAATATCGATCGATCTCACGAAAACAAAAAACAAAGATTATTACTGGCTTTTTATGAAGAAAAGTACTCCTAAAGTAACTGCACTTAGTAAGTGGGAACGAGATCTATCATCAAATGATATTCATTGGAAAAACTACTTTAAGCAAATTAAATTTATGTGCAAAGAGAACAAACTTAAAGAATTTTACTTCAAACTGGCTCATAGGATACTTGTCTCCAAAAAAGAACTTCACCTCTTTGGGAGTATCGAATAACTCGGACTGTACCTACTGTGGCCAGCCTGATTCGATAAGTCATACTTTCATCGACTGCCACCTTTCTAAACAATTCTTTCATAAAGTTTTACAACACTTCAATGAAGAAAACGCCACCTCCTTTACGCAAAGTGATGAAGAACTACTCTTTGGTAAATTCCTAAACGCTGTTCAATTGCAACGACACCCTCTACAAAAGAAATTTAATTACTGCATGCTATTGGCAAAGTACTACCTTTACAATCAGAAACTTAATCAAATAGAGCCTGAGGTAAATGAATTCGAAAAAAAACTCAATTTTAAATACCGCGTAGAGAAATTTATATAAAAATTTAGACTAGTTAAAAGTCTTTGTTAGCTAGTTAGGCTTCATCGGTTAAATTTTGTAACTTGATGTATTTTGGCTTTTTTTTTTTGCTAGTGCTTTTTTTTCACTTTCTGTAACACGTGGGATATTAAATAAATGTTTAAAAAAATGTGTTTATTTTTAAAATATACTAAGAAAAGATTAAATATATTAGGTTATCGAGGAACTGAAAACGCATTATCCGCATTCATCAAACGGCCCAAATTTTAAAAGATTTTTACGAAAGTGATCATCTTGGATAGCTTTAAAATCCATATATTACATGCGAGACCAAAACCTGACAAAAATGTCAAGTGCCCCGGGGTCGTCCCGGGGATAGGCAAATGCCCGACCCCCGGGCAGTGATAAAATTTCAAATGCCCCACCCCCGGGCTTGAAACATGAGCAAATACCCGGCTAATGCCCAGGGGGATGGGCACTGCTGGAATTGACTTGTGCATAACGCTTTTTTCGAGAGGAATTTTTTTTCAGGGCCTATTGTTTTCAGTAGCTGTACACATATCTCTTAGACACATTATAAGATATGCCGTCATAAGCACCATGTGGGTTTTTAAATAGAATGCATGTTTTTCACCTTTTTTCGGTGAAAAAAAGCAGCAAAGTGTTTATTTGTATCATATTTTACATGTCTAGCATCTTCTCAATACTGGTCCCAGGTACGCACTTTAAAACCAAGTTGCCGTCTTGTAGTGTTGGCAGCAACAACGCATGGACTCCATGCGATTTTTCAGTGTTATTACTAACGTGTTTTGAAAAAGGGTCATTTAGGAGCAATGCTGCTTTGACCTGTATAATTTATCAATTTTTGGGGTGGATTCTTCTCAATCGTCATTTCGTGGATGACAACTTTGGCGCCGTGAAGAGTCGTCTGTTTCCACAGGTTACTTTTTCTCAAGGAAACTCGGCATTAAAACCCATGCACTAATTTATGTCTTTTAGTCGGAAAACCAAGTTGGTAATCGTTGAGAGTCACTTGTCTGTTGAATTTCGCATACGCACGTGGCTAGATGATTTCGATTATGAAAGGTGTGTCGCAATTTCATTACTGCGCAAGCAAAGTAAAATTGGAGGAAATGTTTGAGTTGTAAATGCTAATTTGTTTTTACAGTTTTGCAAAGACAGTGTGATTTCAATCAATAAATTCTCTCTCAATAGTTCATTTTTATCGAGAAGAAAAAATTGTTACACTTGCACACTTGGCACAAAATGCCATGTAAAATTTCTTGCGATGCTGGCTGGTTTTAGTAGAACTTTATAAAGACGAAGGATCCATTTGTGAAAACGTAAAAACAATTATCCTAAAAACAGGCCCAGCGTTGCTACAAATGACTCTATTAGAGCACTGGAACTACTGAAGAGTGCTTCTGGCTCCGTACAGCTGCGATGGAAATAGATTGTAACCCAATTTTGTTAAGTTCCTACCATGCATCTGTCTAGGATAAATCCTAGAAAATGTTATGTTTGTTTCTCCTTCAAGAAATCACTTCTGATTTATTCGTCTAGGTTTGAGGAGCATTTTGCGTCTAAGAAAAGCTATATGTTTTCTTAACTTTGGCACAGGAAAATCACCAAGACTTAGCCCCCTTAGAATAAACACTCAGATTATAAATAGTCCAGTGGTTACAGGTTTAATATAACTAGTTAAATTGTTAAAAGTAGTTAAAAAAGAGACGGGAGTTTGATCACTTAGCGACATCAATAATGGTGTAGCTTTAAAGGTGCTGATAATCTCTTTCATAGCCAGAAAACCTAAAATCAATGATAATAATATGACCTGAAAGGGCTGCTCAACGCTTCCGATTTTTTACAAAATGCTACCCTTAGATTTTCTTCATTGCATCAAAAGGGAAAAGCAATTGCACAACGGCATAAACTGTTCGATAGCAAAAAAATAATCAGTAGCTTTCATTTGAATGATATAAATATAGCAAAACTTGGAACTATGTTCTTTATCTCTCACCTATCAATCTGGTAGGAAAAGTGTCAATGCCCGTCCTTTTGGTAGAGGGCGAAGCCATTGGGAATTTTGCAAGTCCCTATAAGTCTTTCGTAGCTGGCTACAATTCCCAAATTTTATTTTAAACAGAACTATTGTTCGTTGCTGAACTACATGAAAAGCACCTTCTGAAAACACAATAATTTTCAAGAGTCATTATATATTATACCAAAGCTGGAGTTAATATTTTACTGTCTTATAATCTTTGGGGATCATAAGAAATTGTAATTGTAAGAATTCCTAATAACCAAATGAATCCTCCGTAAGGAGTTGACCTCTTATTAACTCCACTCCACTGAGGTACTGATTTTACTGTACACTAATTAATTTACCCTCTTTAATGCAAAAAAAAACTAGACTTTTTTACTTCATTTTTAGTTGAGTTTACATTCTTCAAAAACGCTTATAGTACAGCTGCCAATTTCTTTTCAGAATCCTTTATACTTAACATACGAAAGTATAGCATTGACAAATAAAAAGAATGACTCAGTATGCTCTAAGCTACCCAGAAGGAACAGGAGAGCCACAATGAATGGACGCGAGGATTATTTGGCCGTGACAGCACCGGAAGCCCGACGGAACGAAAAATGAAACACCACACCTCACACAAGTTGACGTCACAGGTGATACGATGCTTCCACGGCAACATTTTTGACGGGAACGGTCAATAAAGTTGCCACCGCATAGCTGCTGATGAGGGCCAATATCAGGACACCGATGGAACCTGGAAACGATTTTTCCATTGCAACATTGGTCTGTCAGTGGATTATAATTGAATCCACCACACAGGAAGGGTATGCAAGGTACATATCTGGGAAGTATTTGCCCATGGCAACATTGTTGCCTTTGAGGGTTGAAGAAGGAATGGCCGCAAGGTACTCGATAGAAACAAGGGTGGCTGATTTGAATAACTCGGCCATGGCAGCACTTGTGTGTAAGTGGATTAAAGCGTACTCTACCACACTGGGGTTGAGCGCAAGGCAGGCTGCCAAGGATCACTCGACCATTGCAACATTGATGGGTAAGAGGATTGGGGTGCAAGTAACCACAACGCGACCTGGTGCAAGTGGACTGGAGGGACACTAGCCGACCAGAGCAGCACTTCTGGATACTTGGATTAAAGCTAATCCCACCACACTTCTGCTGTTGACAAGGAACCGATTTGGCAAGGACTCTTCCGTGGCAGCACTGTTGGATATAGGTGACATAGTGATCTCGGCCACAGCGCTGTCGTCTACATTTGTGTCGTCTTGGTATCACTTGACCGTAGCAGCACCTCTGGCGTGTGCCATCGTACAACGAACGACCACATCTAACTTTGCGACACAGGTATGAAGCCATGCTTTTTAGCATGATGCGTCCATTGCAGCATGTTTTCCGTGATGGGTCGTCGATGACATATCCCCCGCAACAATGCCTGTTGGTGTGGTAAGGGCATCGTCGCTCTTTATACGGCCTTATAATAATGCCGCCGTGGTTTCTCTTAACTGCAAAAATCACATCAAATAATAAGGAATGACAGATTTACGATTTAAAGATCCTTTTAGTCATTTTAGGATGTTTACCTCGTAGTTAATTAGCACACAAAAGAGAAATTGTATCAGTGCTCGTGTTGTTCCAGGTTTATTGTATTTGAGGGTAATTGATGGAGGTATTTTCATTCACAGTTTCGGTGGATTTAGGTCCGGTACTCGAATAACTTTCATGAATAGTTCCCCTTGCAGCTGAGCCTGCAGGCTGCTAGATCCCAGCGGTTAAAACATGGAAGCGAGGTAAATGGACCTTCACCAAAATGCTTCGTTGTGATTAAAACCGTCTAGCTGGGGGCTCAACATTGCTGAGAGGCGTGTATATGTTGTGGTTCAATTTTATTCTTGGTTCAATTTTTATTTTCCTTTGTTTTTGTGTATGGTAATGCATGATAATGAGTACAAAACAAAGGAAAATAAAAAATTGAATCAAGGATAAAATTAAACCGCAACATATATAAGGAGGGCAAATCTCAAGTCTAAGCAAAAGAACCAATACGGGGTCAAGTGTTTCTGCAAAAAGAAATTTTAAGTTAAAACACAGACGGTCGTGATTGGCTGGCATTCCTTTCACATGTTCTCTTTGTCGCCACGTCATCATATAAACGGTAAGCTCTTACTTTTGCCTCAGTTGCTTGACATTCACCTGGCTGCAGCTGCGATAATATGAAAACTACGAAACATTTTACTCCTGGTTATCGTTTGTGAATTGCCTCTTGTGTCTGTGCTTTAATATAAAGCTCTCCTCACTTATATCAGGCATACACTTCTCTCAGGATTGACGACGTTTAGAATACAATTTGCAATAACATAATGTTGATACCCGGTCAAAAAAGCGATCATGTGTCTAAACTAATGATCATTTTCTAAACAAACGTCCTTGCACCTCTAACTTGGTTTCTTTTGTTCGAGCAGGATATTATGCAAAGTGTTGTTTGAAAATCTTTTAGTCCTGAAACAAACCTCATGTTAACAGGCTTAGCTAATATTTTGTAACAATTTTGCCCCATGCGTTCCAATCCAAGTAGTGCCAACACACAAATCAAAACAAGAGACTTATCGTTGTGGGAAAGTACTGCTCTGTAGTTTTCTTCAGTTTAAAATCTAAAACTATCACGTTAGCTTGACTCAGATACTGAGATCATCTATAATAATTTTTTGGAGAAGAACGCGATGTTATTGAATATTAAAATACAGCTGACTTGCTTCGACATAAGGCAGTGAAATACCATTACTAACCTAAATTAGGTTTATTTCAACCTTGTAACCAGTTGAAATCTTTCTTCCTCTTGGGAAAGAGTTTAAGCTAGTTTAATAAGTAAATCATAAATACTAACCGTTTTGCCTGACATTCTGAGGCAGATCCCTCTGACCTTGAGCCGACTCGTCATTTTTTATCACAGCCACTTTCTCATGAGACGATAGCTTTTCCTCTTCACCTGTCACCGTCAGCAAAGCGACACATGCAAGGACAACAACGACTCCGCAAAGAAAACGCGCTGCGGCCATCTCTGTGGTCTGTTCTGCTTCCTTACCGCAAAACCTCAACTCTTTTATACGCACTTTTTATCATTTTATATTTGAACGAGCTTACAGCGCACAAAATGAGGATGTGCGGCACTTGAAAGAAATTATTTTTGTGAACGACCAAGTTAATATTAGAATAATTTGAGTACGTTGGTCGAGTTAGATGAAACTCCACTTAAACGAAGGCTCTATATTTTTGTATATTGTTACTCTGTTTATTTGTTCTGTCATGTTGCTCCGTCAACAAATCAAAGTGTCCAAAGCGTTAGCGTCGGTGATATTGTTAAAGAGGGAACAGGTTACTCATTTTAGACAATTTCATCATCATGTAGTGTTTTTGATACTAAAAGCAACCTTGCAGGTTTCGAAACGGTAAGTAAGTTACATTTGCTGGAAGCCTCTAGAAAACAAAAAAATCACGTTTTATGAAATTTTGCTCATATTACACGGGTCTGATGGGTTGGCAGCCGTTTTAGGTGAGATTAGTCAAACACGGGCATATTGTCACATTACATTTACCTGGATTTACAGAACTAGAAACGGCCACGTTGTGCTTACAGAGCCTGTTGTAAACACACGAGGGCTTTTGGAAGCCGAATTCGAAAGAAGCCTCACCTGCCTATGGGAATTAACCAACTTAACTTTCGAATTCCTCGTTTGTGCATTTTGCTGTTCAAACACCAGCCAAAGCATGGCGGAGGTCTCGAGTGCGGCTGGCACTCAATTATATTGACCAACCGATGAGAGACACTGGTTACAGA
>OZ034978.1:40935625-41173125 GCA_964030785.1 Siderastrea siderea | reverse complement strand
AAGCGTATCAATCAAAACGTAGGATACACATCAGTAAGAGCATAGAAATAATCATTCGCGCGTAGCGTATTACTTAGTCCCAATTTTACGATGACACACACTCATTCAGATTGACTCGCAAAACACATGTTCAAAATGACCTGTTTTAAACCTGTTTAATGAATTAAACAAACGAGAAAATAGTTTAATTACACTTCAAACGTATCAAAACGCTAATAATATCGCGCTTATTTCGAATAAATCGAAAATACATTTTCAACGAAATGATCTGTTTCAGATCTATCAAAATATGCAATTACAGTTCGAAACATAAAAAAGAAATCAGCGTTTCAAATGTTCTTGACTTGATCTATGAAGGCTAAATGCTAGGAAAATAGCTTGTCAAACTTTAATTACAGTTCAGTTCGTATAAAGAAAAAACGTTTTAAATGTTCATTACTTAACCCATGAAAACTTAGATGCCGTTGAAAAGGTCGTCAAAATTAGGCTGAAAATCCGTCTGCTGTGTCAGTTGTTCTTCTAGTGTGATGTTTTGCTGGGCCAGCTGGTGCTCTCGGAGCAAAGCTTGATAATCTACCTGGCTTGGCTGCTGGTCTGACTGAGATACTGCTGCTGTTGTTGTTTTTGCGGTCGCTGCTCGCTTAGGCTTCTTTGCTGTTTTTATTTTTAACTTTAGTGGTTTCACTTGTGGCGTGTTATGTACCTCGGCTACAACTGAAGATTGTAGTGACTTTGATGCTTTCGAAGCCCTCTTGCGTTTTTTAGTTGCTGTAGGTAACTCATTTTCATCAACTACTTTGGAATCTTCGGCTTTTTTTGTTCTACTCTTGGGTATTTCACCTTCTAAGTACTCTAGCCATCGTGTATTGGCTTCCTGCAGCTGTTGCTTCTTCTTTCGGGCCAGATGATTTCTCAGTTGAACATCTGTAAACTTGTACTCCACGTTTGCAAAACCAGGAGGAACTGTAAACGGTGTTTGCCTAAGATTGACGCATATTTCGCGAAACCCCTCGTAACTCTTCTTAGCATCACCCATCACGCGACCAAGATGTGCCAAAACGTTAGCCTTGATCACTTCATTGACACATCTTGATGTGGTAGCATCGGCGACTAGACTCAGACAGAAATTCATTTGATGGTTCAGTAAATCTAACCACTTTCGATCCATCTTTTCCTCTTCAGTTTCAACATTTGCAGTCTGTACTTGTTCCGCTACTGGGGAAACTGTGTTAACTGTAAACGCCATGGGTGAACTTTGGTACGTTTGTGTGCCTTGTGAACTGATAGATGTTGGAGCAGCCATGACGAGTTCGATAATAAACCAACCGAAAAGTGTTTTCTCAATTATGTTCTTAAGAAGGCGCGCCACACTCTTTGAGCACGTAAGGCTGTCGGATAAATCAAACGCTTAAAAAACTGTCAATCAAAATGAGGGCATGTCCGATAAATCAAAAGCTCTCAACAGCATACTCCTGAATAAATTATAGGTTTTGTCCAAAACGTCGTCGGATAAATCACAAGTTAAGGATGACAATCAACAGTTGCTGTCGGATAAATCAAAAGGTTAAACACTGCCAATCAAAGTGGGAGTAGGCCGGATGAATCAAAAGCTCTCAGCAGCATACTGCCGAATAAATTATTGCATTTTTCCAAAACGTTTTCGGTTAAATCATAAGTTATAGATGTCAATCAAAAGTTGATCTAAGCCTAACTGAAACTCAACAAAGAAACTAAAGCACGTCAATCAAAAAATAAAGCTGGTTTATGAACTATATAATAAAAGTAATATGGATTTACAATTTTACACACGAGTTGTAGTTCAACTTTTACAGTTACGATAATGGAACACCAAGGAGATAACGTGTTTAAAAAACCAGAGGAGCCTCGTCCAAAAACACCTACTCCTTACGAAGAAGCTAGCGAACGACCTGCTAAAGTACGTAAAGTATCTGCTAAGAACCCTCGAAAAATGATGGCAGTTTTAAAAGAAAAACAGAGCGCTTCTTTCCTGGGTGAAATGGTCGCTTTACACGATGCGCGATCCTCTCCGGATGTGTTTTGGTGGGAAGGTGACATTTTGGTACCACCTTCATATAACATCTCCAAGTATCTGATGGTAGAAGACACGTGCTTCCCTCCCAGTTACACGCCAATAGACATGCAAGCCAGACTCGTGGATTGGGGAAAATTTGCTATAAGATACAACCCGTATTTAAAACTGGATAGTCTTGATGAGCAGACCGTAGAAGTTGTACTGGTACGACAAAGCATCCATGTAGCCCCCCACGCAAGGCTTACCCTCGCATTTATGGATACAAGATTCCCTCAAGTCATTGAGCTCCTGAAGAGAAGTTACAAGCCCTCCGAACATTTTCAAGGCAAAACGTTAAAACTTTGTACTCTTCCTTATAATAGAATAAGTGACGGGTATTCTAGAAATCCGTATATGTTAAGTACAGAATATGCCACTAGCATGATTAAATATCTCGTTGAAAATGGCATAGTAATGATCGAGGGGCAAGAATTAACTAGCAATCACAACGTCACGGAAAATAGAAGTCATTTTTACTCCGTTACTACCAAAGGTCGTAAAATGTTGTGTGAATGTATCGGAAGAATAGCGGAGTTCAATTGCTCCAAGAAAAGAGAGCATTACACATTGTTCATATCCAAATTTTTCACTGGAAGGGGGTGGAACGATAAATGTATAAATCCCAGCTGTTTGAACAAAGGTATCCGAGACAATGAATACGCATCAATTCATGACTTCGGATTAGTCCGAGAGGAAGCCTTTAACAATGGCTTCTCTATTTGTGGAAAATGTGCTAGAGATAAATTTTTCGATAAAAAAGCACATAAGTAAATTTACTCTGGGTATCCGACAGTTTTTTCAATGTACTTCTATTTCAATACTATACTGCTTGCTTGAATGATCTAGACCAATGAGCAACAGAGTAATATATAGAGATACCATTTACAATAGCCATAGTCAATTAATACCTTTGTACACAATAAAAACATTTGCACAATAATGTATTATTGTTTCTCATTTCTTCGCTTTCGCAACCATTCATACTTTCAGTTTCCAACCATCTACCGTCGCCATCTTGAATTCATTATCCATCCGCTTTTGTCCCACTTTTTCCCCATACATTTCCTTTACCAAATGAAAAAATGGGAAATTGAGTCTATAAGCACCCCCTTTACTACTACCATAGGTTATCTTTAGACAAAATATGAAGAACCCTGATTTTCCACTGATGTGCCACTCCTCACCCGGTCAGAAAAAAAAGTCGCTCTTAATAAACTTTATTTTCAATCTATTTTATTCTCTGCGTTGATTTACAACAAAATTATGACGTTGTCTGGTGAAATAACACGGAAAAGAATCCGAAACAAGGGTTAAACTTAAGATTTTGCAGAGCATATACCACGGATTATAAACAAACAAGTAAATACTAAGCTTAACTTATATAATCACTGATTTTTTTAATGGCCAAAGACAAAAAAAAAAGAAGGAAATTAGGAGAGACAAAAATAAACACTGGAACAGTCGGTCAGTGGACACTCCGGTAGTAAAAGCATCGGAAAAGGTCCTTCAATTTGTTATAGACACTCGAGCACAATTCTATCCTACCTTTTATAAGTCACGAGCAACTAGACAAGAGACTGCAATCTTTCTGGTCCCGAATCAGAAGGAGCACACGGGAATTGCAAACAGTAGTACGATTCGTTCGATCAACACAAATTTTCCGGCGAATTGGTTCTTCACTTGAACGTGACAAATTGTTCTCCGTATCCCTAAGCTTCGTGGCACATTTACGGTAAGATTCTCCATAAAAAGAGCCTTAGATTTTCAATGAACAAGCGAAGCAACATGGCGGACAAATGACCCTCGTGTACTACTCTGTGTCAGAACACACGAAACGGACTCAGAGATTTGCTGCTCGTTGATTGGCCAGAAAAATACAAAAGATTTCTGGACCCAATCAGGAGCCAGAACGGGCTTGACCATTAGGAACTACTCTGGAGAAGCATTTTCCCCAGGGGCTCTTATCTTTGCCCTTGACTTTTCTATGCCCACTTTTTTTTCGCCAGTTCCGGCTTTTCCTCGCCCCACTATCTGCCCCTGGATCTCCGAGGATGCAAAGGAAGCAGAGTGTTTACGGTTCCAATAAATGAGATTTATTCCCCGCTAGAGAATAAATAATTTTATGCACCTTGTTAGTTACAGTTACAGTTCCCCACTGGGGGAGGGGATATTACATCCAGGATTATTAGGATCCGGCTATTTGAGTGAAAGAAGCCAGGATAACCGCCCTCTTTTCCTTCAGCTCTCCCAGAAAGAAGCTCATTCACCCACCCTTCCACCTCTCGGGTACTTCCCCACCTTTGCTGGGAATAGTTCATATAGTCAGCATTATCGTGATTTCATAGTTTGTCTTTGTAAGAATAAACGGCCACGTAGGTGGCCACAATATGGCAAAGATACGTGTATTTTTGTTCCTCCCAGCAAACCGAGCGCAGCCGCTGCAAGACACGAATTATAATGCATAGAATGCAAAAAGAACAGAGAGCATAAATAAGCAAACGAATTTTCGTATTTGAATTTTTGATTTGGTGTGTAATCCAGCCAGTACACTGAAGAGAAGAAAGCCAGTTAAAATATTTGACCTGATAAACTCTTGACTAAGGGGATGAAGGTGTTTTAGTCAACTTAAAAGACAACGATAGAATACTTTAAGTTTTGAATTGTGTAGCCAAAGCCATCAGAAATGAAAGAGAAAACAGTGACATCGCAATTGTGCCCGAACAATACCACCGCTGAAATTTGGTAAAATAAACTTGAAGCAATCGACAGAGGCACCCAACGGATGGCCTCGGAATTCGGATTTGATTGTGCAGAAAAACTGGAGTTTTCTTTAGCGAAATGCCTCTCAGTCAGTTTGTTTGTGGCAAAATTAATTCCTTCTGTTTTCAATTCGCAGCCGACAACAATATTGTTCTTAGCGTACGCAGGTTAATACATAGTAATTGTTGTCATAAGGCCCACAGTACCTCGGAAATCTTGTCGCCTAACATTGCCTGCGACTTTTTAAGTCACAAATTAGAATTTTCCTCTTAAGAGTCCGACAGAACGACCTGTGTTAGCTTATAGTCCAGGAGCTAGAGGCTAAAAAATGACGCTTCGCTCAACCCAGAGTACTGAAAATGTTTGGCGACTGATTTCGATAGATTAAACCCTCCTGTTTTTCGCTAGGTAGTTTGTGGTTTCGAATTGTGGTATACGTTTTGAGTTATAGAGATGTTTCTGTGAGTCAGCACGAGTCAAACAGGGCTCAACATCACAACGAGGCTGAAAATTTGGACTCAATATCTCCAGAGGACTTTATAGAATAAGAAAAAAAGATACCCAGATATCTCATAAGACGCTGTGAAATTAATCTTAACAAAAGCGTCCCTGCTTTGCAAAAAAGTCTATCTTGCCTTGTTATAGCGTCAATAACTTATTTCCATACGTTAAAATTACGAGTTGGTAGCGGGTCGTCTTTAGAGGTTTATAATAAGTCCTTTCAGGATTATAAGACAGTGTTTTGTGTATAAAACAACCACCGAGAGCGAACACGTACTTGTTTGCAAAACTTAAACATTTTTGTAAAATTCACCAACTGCTGTTTTCTTCATTGAAATATAACGATGTACTTTTATCTCAAATTTGCATGTTAAATTTTAATATTAGTGTATATAGTTTGATTGTTGGCTAAAGGAAGAATCATGAAAAATACTTGATAACGACATAACATAAGAAGAACACTACACACCCGACCACCTTAGCTGTGTTCCAAAGAAAGCCATTTGGCCCTTAATGCCAACCCAATGTCTTCGGTAACCACTCCAACAGAAAAAGATCAATTGAAGCAGATGTAAACTTGTGAGTAATGTAGAACGCACAGACGAAAAGTGTCAAAAAATAGGGGAAAATGTCAAAAAATGCCAAAATTCATGCGGCAAGAACCCGAGGAAGCTGATCAACTAGGGTAATCTGTTCCAAGTCGGGGCCGATTTTAACGCATTGGTGTTTCCGGAAGCTCCATGTTCCTCTGTTGTGGGTTACTGCCTAATGCTTATGAACTCTTCAACAGAACTCAGCACTATTTACACCGTGCTCAAAACGCTACAGAAAATGTGCGAAAGCATTCGCCAGAAAGACGCGGTCGTCACGTTTGATATGGCCATGTATGCAAAAGTAAAGCATTTCAGTGGTTTCTATGGGATGAGTTTAAGGATACAGTGATTCGTCTGTGGGTGCCACATTGCTCTAAATTTCTTAGCCCTTTTTAGAAAAAAGTATCAAAACTCGGGATGAGAGGTTCTGTTTATCGAATCTGGTGTCTACGGGGCAGGCACAACGACGGCCTGAGCAGTCTGGGCTCACAAGCTTGTAATGGAGGCCCTCTTTTGCTTAATGTGCCAATCGTTCTTTAGCTGGCCATGGATGAACGGATCGAGAAGAGAAACTGAAAGGGGTAAAGTTGCCCAGAAGGGTGATGTTTCCAAGCGTACATTGGAAAACAGGAAAGGATTTCCCGAGAGCGTAGAAGACTAAAATCCGAAATGAAGGTATTTTTTGGCCATGTTCAGTACTTTCAGAGGTCTCCAGGGAAAAGTCCGATTTCAAGTCTAATCTTTTTCGCCTTTTGGAACAAGTACATTATTATGTTAATGCTACTTCTGCAGTTTACCAAAGCCGAAAGAACAGGTGACTGGCCCTTACGCCTTAGAGCGACATCTGAGATGATTCCTTATTTTTTAGCTCTAGACCGACGCAGCTATGCAAGGTGGAACCCAGTTTACCTTACGGATGTGACTGCACTAAGTTCCAAACATTCTCTCGCTTATATGGAATTTATGGACGGAAATCATTCTGTAAGCCGTTCAAACCCTCCATTATAGAAAGTTTCCACTGACATGGGCTTGGAACAAACCCGTAAATCGTGATTCGAAATCTAATGGCGGAATCATTGGAATCAGTCAGAATCCACAAGCAGTGCATCGGTCCGGTGGTCTTTAACCAGCCACGAACGTGCTGCCCTAACCACGGCCTTTAAAGAGATGTGTTGCCTAACTGAAGATAAGTAAAACAGCGCACACAAAGGAGGGACATCCAACAAATCCATTTTCGAAAGACGCCGACCAACTTTTAAACATCGGAACTGGCGTTGTCTTGCCAACGGAGATCGCCAAGTGCTTAGTAAAAAGCACAACAGCGGGACGTTCAAAGAAGTTCAAAGTTACGAGCTCGCCTTCGTTCATATCTCCCTTGCGCACCCTGATGGATCTTTACGTAAGATTTTCAAGAGTTTCCTTTTTTCGATTTTAAAAGCTGACGAAGTCTTGGAAACAAGACTTCCGATTCGGCCAGGAACGCCAGTTTCACACTTAAGTGACAGTATGGTACTAACTCAATCGACAACGTCTTCCAGAGCAGCAAGATTTGGTGCCCTTGCCTAAAACTACTTCGAAGTCGTCACCTCTCCACTTAAAGAACGTGATTACCATAAGGTGAACATTGTCTTTGATCAGTATTGGCCAGCTTCTATCAAGATTGCAGAGTGGAAGAAAAAAGTCGAGGGAATGCCTTGGAAATTGCTCTTAAGAGCGACTTTCAGTAAACATCGAGCATTAGGCGGCAGAAGTTGGAAAATCGATTTCTTTCATATATTGCACATAAAAGGGTATTGGTAAACCTAGAAACCTGACGTGGTTCGTTTTCCCCAGAAGCGCTTTATTTTCGAAAAAAACGAGGAAATCGATTCTCGGGTTTGGGAGGTCAAAATCACAGGAAATTAATCTTCAAAATCAGTACTATAAACTTGCATCGCGCTGGTAAACTAAAGCGCGGAAAAAAAGATAGCTTCTTCTTATTAACAGAACAAGTCTTTTTCATTAACTAGACAGTTACAAAACAGCAGTAGCGAAATTTAATGAGCACAAACAATTCCAAACTGAAAGGCAGGTTCTGACGTAGAAACTGATTTGGAACCTAACTTCTGTGAAATAATTTAACATGTGCCATAACTCCAAATGGTCTCAATCCTCGTTCAATAGACAGTAGAAACATTGAACTAAACTATACCTTGAAACTGGCTTGGGTTATCCATGCTGCTGTCTATGGGAAGACATGGAACACAGCGAATTTTAACAGATGGGGCTTAATGAAGTTCAACTTTGCCGCATACCGAAATACACCAAAATTTCCGTGTTAAGCCACACAATCTCTCTTTTCTTCGTCGTTGCTTGATGCTTGATGATGGCTTAAAACTAAAATGTTCGGTTGATCTCAAAAAAGGTAGAGTAAAAAGAAAAAGTTGAACGATACTGGTGTTATGGTTGTGAGCTCTCTGTGAAAACCACTAGAAAACGTGACATCTAATATGCTACACCTGTGACATCATATACCCAAATTTGGTTAAACAACTTAGTCACGGTATTTGGTAACGCAATGCAAACAAATGTACAACTCAAATTTGCACACGAAGGACCAGAAGCTTGGAAACGTGAAAATCGCCCATTTCGGGCTTTTTCCCCCCTCTTTTTGGAACACTGGAAATTAACAAGAATGAAGTAGAGCGAGCCCGTTTGGTTAAAGAAGCAAATTTTCCCGTGTTTTTGTGTACTGCAAAATTCAACTTCACTAAGCCCCATTTGTTAAAACTTTGCTGAGTTCGAAGTGGACGCAAACAAAATAGCATGGATAACCCAAGCCAGTTTCAAGGTATGGTTTATTTCAATGTTTGTGCTGTCTATTGAATGAGGATTGACACCATTTAGAATTATGGCACATGTTAAATTATTTCACAGAAGTTAGGGTTCCAAATCAATTTGTACGTGATCATCAAAACCTGCCTTTTAGTTTGGAATTGTTTGTGTTCAGTACATTTCACTACTGCTGTTTCACAACTGTCTAGTTAATGAAAAAGACTTGTTCTGTCGATAGAAAGTGCCTATCTTTTTCTCTGCGCTTCAGTTTACCAGAACGATGCAAGTTTATAGTACTGATTTTGAAGATTAATTTCCTGTGATTTTGACCTCCCAAACCTGAGAATCGATTTCCTCGGTTTTTTCGAAAACAAAGCGCTTCTGGCGAAAACGAACCACATCAGGTTTCTAGCTTTACCAATACCTAATTATATGCAAAATACGAAAGAAAGAGATTTTTCAACTACTGCCGCGAAATTGAGATATTGCCTTGATTTTTACTGAAAGTCGCTCTTAATAACCCATCTACACCAGTTCCTAAGCAGTGGAAGAAATACATTTCCAACCCAGGAAACAAGACTTACCTCGTCAACCTCAGACAGTCTCCACCTTCACTTTGAGAGATGCAATTATCAGACACGCGTTCATCTCGGGAGAAGAGCCTTGGTAGCCACTCAATACTTGCCATCACTTGTCGGACATGGATGGAAAAGCAATGTCGACCCATTTAACCCAGTGCTAATAACTAAAGGGCCAGCTCCAACAAGCCTCGTGGAACTAGCCAGTTGTCGTTGTGATAAATTGCAATGTAGAGGCAACTGCTTATGCAAAAATGTTGGACTCGCATGCACGGAGGCCTGGCTCTGTATGGGGGATGACGAGTGCCAAAATCCAAACGGGATGACTATTTTAACAAGAGACTCAGAGGAGTCAGATTCTGAGAAACATATTAGTCCTAATTTTTGTATATTTTAATAAAACTTATTTTTAAAGAATTTGCTGCATGTAAATGGACATCTAGACGAAATTGCGTTGCCTATTTGACTGCAAACGTTCTAGCTGTCTTGAAGATTTCTTTTAGAAAACGTTTTGTCAGTGTCAAAATATGCAGGGAATCTTATTGCTGAACCACCTGTATCAAAAAATGTGACAAGTTATACTTTAAATACAGTATCACAGTATAATTTACTATTTGTGCCTTCGTAGCTGTAATATACTATAATATACGCATCCACATTATTAGCTGAATAAGGTACAATTTTACTTGGAAGGAGTCAAAATTTTTGTTTTTAATTCGGAACTATTCCGTCTCCGCAGAATATGTATGAAAGCCAATCGTCAATTTTTAACTTAACCTATTTTAACATTGACAATAAATTTGATTTAGATATTTTCTGGAGAGCAAACTCCATCAAACATGCTTCTATCTTCACACTTTCTTTTAGCATGAAATCGAGGCTATAGTAAAAGCTGCTTGTTTAACAGCCAGGACCACGATTTTGATTTCAGCAAGCGATGCATTTTAAAAATTGCTTTGTTTGGTTTATGAAGAGTACGTTAAAAATGAAAAAGCTTTTCAGATTTTCATGAGGGAAAAAGGTTGTTAGTTCCTATTCGACAATGAGCGAAAGTGTTGTGACACGTCAAATAAGATGAGGACATATGTCGCATGTTTTTTTTTTTTTACATAACTTTGGTATTTTGTCAAAGTCAACTCCAGAGAGTCTTACAAGATAGGTGATAATATTTGTTTTCTTATTACAGAAAGTTTTCTGGAGATATTGCTTCCCAATCTTCAGCCTTGTTTTGATGTTAAGCTTTGTTTGACTTGTGCCAACTCACAAAAACATCGCTACATAACTCAAAACGTACACCACAATTCGAAACCACAAACTACCTAGCGAAAAAGAGGAGGGTTCAATCTATCGAAATGTTTCGCCAAACCTTTTCAGTACTCTGGGTTGAGCGAAGCGTCACATTTTAGCCTCTAGCTCCCGGACTATTACACAAATATCCACTTAAAAAGTCTTGAAACAAACTAAGAAAACTGAAACAACGACATTTGAAGTATTTTGCTTCAATTGTCGACGATGCGGACAACTCCAATTCTACTGAGAAATTTTTTCTGCAAAATATAAGGCACTTTTACGCAAAGTTTAATTATAACGACCATTTCTTGCATTTATTTAAGCAATTACCATCTTAACTGACGGCAAAAAGATATTCTACTTGTGTGATGATCAAGTGAGGGGTAACCTTGTGGACAGACCGGTCCAGCAAGAGCAGGTAGAAAATTTCCTAGTAAATCTCTTTTTAATAGTGAAAGGCGCTACACAAACTTCAGTTAGGGAAAATCACCTAGACATAGTTACGCGTTCTTTAACAACAACACGGTGGCTTCAAAACGGAATACGGAAATTTCGTGGCTATTTAGATCTGTGTCTTTCGCCCAAGCTCGCGGCTCGTCCTTCATGCTCGAGTAAATTCTCTGTAACCTTCACAGGAATCATTATTCTTAAAGCGAAAAAAATCCACTCCCGCGTGTTTTATCTCTTTCACGCATCTTTTCGGCTCTCTCGGCGACACCTTTTACGCGAGACTACGAACAGTCGTAACTTTTTTTCGGCTTGCCGAGATTCTACAAACGACCGAATGTGATTGAATTAAAAGCACTGAAGTCAGCCGTAGGACTAGGAGGGACCGCGTGAACGTGTTCCTTCTCTTAGTGTGATTCAATGCGTTTGAAATTGACTGTGTAGCAAACCTTGCACTTAAGTTTAAAAGGTTAGGAAAAAAATCCATTGACTAGCTAGTTTTGGTATCACAGCTCCAGCAACAAAGATGCTGCTCCTTATAACGAGCATATTTGTAACATTGCCCATTGTCACATCAAAGAAATTTTAATGAAAGAAATTGCGTGAAACTTTTATGGAAAGTAGTCCTGTGTTTACAACAACATTATCGAGCTCTGAAAGTGAAGTATCAACACTTGAAATGTTGGGTGGTGTGGTCTCACACGGCCAGGCGAGCCACCTTGAAAATTATTCGCACAGTGACAACTTAAATGAACACACAGCGGGTTCCACCTGAGGTGTCGATCTCAAAGTCTTCACACAGGTACCCCAAGTTCTATGGAAAATTTAGACAGTGTGACCTTTGTTCAGCGTTGTGTGAGTTTTGTAATTTGAGCGTCACGGCGACCGTTGCGTAACAGCAAAATTATAAGGATTTGTATGGGAAAAACAATTCCTACTCCAATTTAAATATACGAAGGTAAAACAAATCCCTACCTGAACTGCTCTGCCCGTTTATCTGTCTCCTAGGTGGTTTCTGGAGCGATTTACAGCGATTCCTGTGAGTTTTGGTATTGTAGAGAGACTGTGCAATGGAACTAAAACTCACTGCATGGAATCGCTCTAAATCGCTCCAGAAACCACATAGGAGACAAGCAGACAGGCAGAGGAGTTCAGGTAGGGATTTTTTTTATTGCGAACTCGTTTGTATTTTTAAATTCAAGTAGGAATCGTTTTTCCCCTTATTATACCACAGGTAGCCAAAGCTTGAGTTATGACTGAAAATTAATAAAATTTTATGAAATAAACGGTGTTTTTTTGTTTATATCTTACGTACTTGCTATCTAGGGCAAAAATTCGCTCTCCGAGCGAGAAAAAGCGTCTTTCTAATTTTTGCTCCCAATTAGTATTATAATATTATCTACATCTACATCTACATTTATTAAGTTGATAACATCGTTTAAGACATCACATCAACTATATAAAAAATAGATACAAAATAAAAATGTAAATAAGATATAAAAATACTTAGTTACTATTTACTTGTTTACAAGCTTCCCTAAATTTAATTTAAAATTCGATAATGACTTGCAGTTCACTAAGTCAGCGGGCAGTAAGTTCCACTCTGTTATTGATCTAGGAAAAAAAGAAAACTTAAAAACGTCCTTAGATACTTTTGGCATCCTATACTTAAAAGCATGGCTATTGCGTGTTCTTTTTTCACTGTTTGGTATTAAGTGATTTTCCGTAGTTATGTCTACTAGGTTATGACTAAGTTTGTACATTAGAGTCAGTCTGTTTTTCTTTCGTCTTGTTTCTAGCGTGTCCCATTTCAAATCAGATAACATGTCTGTCACGCTGGCTGTTTTGTTGAAGTTTTGAAGGCAAAAACGGGCAGCTTTTCTTTGAACTCTCTCCAGGGTTGAAATATCTTTTTTGTGGTGTGGGTCCCACGAGGCACTTGCGTACTCCAATTTGGGTCGGACGATGCTGGTATAGGCCGTTTCGCGTACTTTCCTGGGGCAGTTCCAGAGATTTCTCTTGATCAGCCCCAAGGATCGACTTGCCTTGCTTGAGATAGATGAGATATGTTCAGACCACTTTAATTTACTGTTAACAGTAATTCCTAGGTACGATGCAGAGTCAACCTGCTCAAGTTTGGACCCACAGAAAGTATATGTCCGTTGAGGAGGACTTTGCTTATTTGAAATGCAGATGATGTTGCATTTAGAAGGGTTAAATTCCATTTGCCACTTGTTTTGCCAGATTTCTAATTTATTGAGGTCGTCTTGGAGATTGTCGCAATCTGAGTCTTCAACCACCACACCGTATAAAAGGGTGTCATCGGCAAACAGCTTAACTGTAGAGGTTAGACCGTTTGGCAGGTCGTTGATGTATGTTAGGAACAACAGTGGGCCTAATACTGACCCTTGTGGTACACCCGAGGTCACTGGGGAGGAGGTAGATGTTGCACCCTCACAGATGACAGTTTGTACCCTCTTAGTGAGGAAGGATTCCATCCAGGACAAAAGGTTACCATGGATACCGTAGTGCTCCAGCTTCATTAGTAAGCGTTGGTGTGGGACTTTATCAAAGGCTTTCGAAAAGTCTAACACAGCAGCATGAATAGATTTGTTTTGTTGTAGAGAACTTGCAATGTCATGAATAGTAAGTATTAATTGAAGTTCTGTAGATCTTTTTGATCTGAAGCCATGCTGACAGTCTGATAGTATGTTATAATGATCAAAATGTTTCATCACATGGCTGTGTACAATATGCTCGAGGATTTTCGATGCTATGCAGGTTAGAGATATGGGTCTGTAGTTGGAAGGATCGGACTTTTTCCCTTTTTTAAAGACACCACATACATTTGCCGATTTCCATCTACATGGTACGGTTCCACTCTCGATAGAATCCTGAAAGATATTAGTTAGGATAGGAGCAATCTCGGCTGCATATTCTTTTAGAAACCACGGTGGAATGGCATCAGGTCCAGAAGCTTTATTTGTCTTCAATAGCGATAACTGCTTAGCAACTCCATTAATGGTGATAGACAGACAGTCAATAGCTGGTATTCTGTCATATTCAATATCAGGGATGTTTGATAAGTCTTCCTGAGTAAAGACTCTTAAGAATTGATTGTTTAACAAATCAGCCTTTGATTTGTTATCGCTAATTATGGAACCATTTATTTCGAAATCTGCAATCCCCAGCTCTTCTTTATTCAGTTGTTTGATATAGGACCAGAATCGCTTAGGGTTTTCTTCAATAGCTTCCCCTAAATAATCAGAAATATATGCATTCCGTGCTTCTTTGAGACTTTTGTGCATTTGTTTTCTAGCCACACGGAATGCCTCCCAATCATTATGATTTCCAGATGATTTTGCTTTATTATAGAGCCTTTGTTTACGCCTGGCAAGACATTTCAAAGAGTGATTGAACCATGGTAGATTATATCGTGAGCTAGTCCACTTTGAGGGGATGCAAGAATCCATTATACGGTGGATGTTGTCTTCGAAGCAGCTCCATTTATCGTCGATTGAATTGAAGCCCCGTGTATCCATATGAAGGGATAGATTTGTAAGTTCTTCTTTGATGCGAGTAGAGTCGGCTTTCTTTCTAATGTATATTTTGCGTTTGACATTTTTCTTTCTTCGACAAGAAGTGTTCACAGTGAATAACACAATGTCGTGATCACTTAAACCTGGGACGATGCTGGTATTTTCAATGATGTTAGAATTATTGGACAAAATTAGATCTAAGATATTTTGTGTATTCCTGACCCTTCTAGTTGGCTCTTTGACATGTTGACTCAGATCGTGATCATCAATAATTTCTAACAGTCTGTCAGAGGCAGGAGATTGACTTGAATATTCAGTATCCCAGTTAATATCAGGAGCATTGAAATCACCAGAAACAATGATGTTATTTTTATGCACGTTGTTCCCAAGTTTTAACAGTGATGCATCTAGTTCATCAAGGCTTGTGACGTTTGTGGAATTTGGTCGATAGTATGATCCAAACAGCAGTGACTTTGTTTTCTTGTCTGTTAGCTGACATTGGGTCCAAATAATTTCGCAGTCGGTGTCCAGGTCCGAACGATGTGTTACTATAATGTCGTCTTTCACTGCCTGGAAAACGCCTCCGCCGTGGCAGTCATCAGGGCGATCTTTTCTGAAAATTTTATAGCCCTTTGGAAATATTTCGTTACTTTCGATGTTCGAACTTAACCAGGATTCAGTGCCAAGGATGATGTCAGGTTTGTATTGGTCTACTACAGCAGCGATGTCTGCAATTTTGTTTTTAGCGCTCCGACAGTTCATTGTCATGCAGGTTAGTTTCTTTCTGTTGTTCTTTGGCACGTCCATTAGTCTTTTGTTATTGTTACCATTCAGCAGATTTTGCTTTAAGCATCTTATGCTGATAAGATTGTGCCTATTCACTCCTCTGGGACAGCAATTGTTGGAGCCGAGGGTGACGTTTTGTAACACAGTGGATGGCCGTATTGCATGGCTGCGCTTGGCTTGCGATGAAACAATGACCGGTATTGTTCTGTTCATAGTGGGCCCAGGATTGAGCTTAAATGTCAGATCGCCAATTAGTTCCATGTTGAAAGTGGCGGAGCTGTTTGGATAATAAGAACATGGTCTTTTGTGTCTTTTCATCCTGCGCCACTTTGATAAATTCCTGTGCAATAACGAGTCAGTGATTGTGTAGCTATTCACCCAGCGATGTGAAATGCTCGTTGTGAATAATACATCCTTGTTAGAATAATTAGATGTATTGTGAAGCAAAATTCCAGCAGCTATTTGGGTCGAACGGAAAGGCGCCGATGGATAGAAAAAATCCCTTCTAGGAGGCAGAGTATTCAGCCTTGAGTCGCATTTTCGAGGCCAATTTGTAGATTCATAGCTTCTGCAGTCTCTTCCGTTCAGAAATGGTTGCTTGGTCCAGCAGAGAGCGAAGCAGAGGAGAAAAAGTCCGGAGCGATCACATACACGTCTTGCCCTCATTATGTCCTTGTTGCAAGGTTGCACACTAATCTGCCATTTCACCATAGGAAGCCCAAGCATAATATTTGAATATCATTAAAAATGGCGTTTCAAAATATAAGACTTTGTATTGGATTTCGAAGCGAACATTTTGAGCAATACATAACAACGAACTAACTGAATCAAGTTTATGAAACATTACATGGTGTTGTTTGCTATCCTTACAAAGCATTTTGAGCAATTTTAGGTCCATTTACTTAACTGTGTTAGTACGTGTATAATACATTGACAAGGAAGGAGCCATTTGGCCCGATTTAGCCACTATTACCGCTCGACACGTTTCGGAATTCGCTCGAATTTACCCACAAATATAGTTCAGGCTCCCATTCTGACTTAGCGACTTGACAAAAGGAAGACATACAAGTGATTTTCTCAAAACCAATTGCACATACCTCGTGTCCCAAAAGAATTATCCACTGCACAAAATCATAATAGCATCTCAAAATAGGCCGCCATGGATGCGTGAGGATCCCGATAGTCCCATTTGACAGTGGTCGGCACTGGACACCAGTCAAATTATGCCCTTATGGGGAGGGCCACGCTCGTTTCGTAGTAACTATGACCCGGTGCGGACACAAATTGTCGCTCCAACGTAGTCTGGTTCGCGCGAGAAAGGTGCAATCGCTGCGCGGGACTCCGTGACCTTATGGAGAGAATTAAGTTATCGAAAGAAATTAAAACGGTCTTGGCCATTAGAAAATGAAAACGAGTCAAGAAAAAAAGAAAGTGAACCGTGTTTCTCCTTCCTCCAATGTTTCTATTCATGCGTGGTAAATTGAACATATTTGCGTTCATGTACAAAACGTTTGTAATACAGGTCAGTCTACTGCGTAAATTTTAAATACGTACTCTGCGTGAATTGAATGTGTTCAATTTCAATCGTCGATAGGTTTTATATATCAGATATTTTTTTCGAACCGAAGTCGGCAAATTCATTTAAATTCGTATCCTCACGCGCGTGAAAATGTTTTATTTTAAAATTGTTATTGTATATACTATATCTATTTCTATATTTGCATGAAGCCGGTCAGGTAACCTACTTATTAAAAAAACAAGAAAATATACACCCTAAAAAGGGATATAAATTCAGAAATGGGAATGATTTATTTTTGCTATCCGCTTGTAACACGCAGCGATTTTCTCACGCGAACCAGACTGCATCGGAGCGACAATCTTATGTCCGCACCGGGTCATAGTTACCACAAAATTGTAACACGACCGAAACGAGCGTGGCCCTCCCCATAAGGGCATAATTTGACTGGTGTCCAGTGCCGACCGCTGTCAAATGGGACTATCGGGATCCTCACGCATCCATGGCGGCCTATTTTGAGATGCTATTATGATTTTGTGCAGTGGATAATTCTTTTGGGACACGAGGTATGTGCAGTTGGTTTTGAGAAAATCACTTGTATGTCTTCCTTTTGTCAAGTCGCTAAGTCAGAATGGGAGCCTGAACTATATTTGTGGGTAAATTCGAGCGAATTCCGAAACGTGTCGAGCGATGATAGTGGCTAAATCGGGCCAAATGACTCCTTCCTTGTCAATGTATTATACACGTGCTAACTCAGTAAAGTAAATGGACCTAAAATTGCTCAAAATGCGTTGTAAGGGTAGCAAACAACACCATGTAATGTTTCATGAACTTTATTCAGTTAGTTTGCCGTTTTGTATTGCTCAAAATGTTCGCTTCGAAATCCAATACAAAGTCTTATATTTTGAAACGCCATTTTTAATAATATTCAAATATTATGCTTGGGTGTCCTGTGATTTCACCCGCACAAAAGCAGACCTCTTTTCACTAAATGAGCTATATTTCTTGAAATGCGCCATTTCCACTCACAATTTCCTCAAAACTGAAAGAATCCATAGTCAAATAACAACTATACGCCGGAAAAGTTCCATCTTTCCCAACATTTGTCACCATAAACGGCAATATTTTGAGCTTCTTGTATAAGAAATCAAATGTCGGTATTCGACTGCCGACCTCTGCGCACAAATATATGCAAATATGCTAATCTCATCTCGCTGTTCTCTTCTCACTGGACAATTCGCACAATGGCATGGATATTAACTTTATTATGTCTTTGTAAGTATAGATATTTTTAACAGGGTAATGAATTTCAATGACATTTATCTTTCAAACTCTGCCTTGTCATTCTGAAAGCGTCAGGCATGAGCTTTGTATCGATATCAGTGCGTAATATCATAATTTCCATTTTTTTATTTTGTTAACTAGTCAAGAGTGTGAGAAATTTCGTGTAGCAAAACCGACTACAGACACAAACATAACACACTTTTAAACGGTGAATTTTAAAATATTAGACTAAAAAAATAACTTTAAAAGTGAGTGTCAAATTCTGAAGTCAAGTCGCGGGAGACAATATTATTAAAAAAACATCGTTTAACTACGGCACGACTTCTGTATTAGCGGAGCCAGCGCGCTAGCGCGTCAGCGGAGCTCCATTGCTAAGGAAATTTGGTAATCTATCAAGCCAAAAAATTTTGGTAGTGACGTAGTAGTCACGTGACCGTCCGTCCGTACGTCCGTCCGTCCGCACCACAGGGATACCAATACACTTCCTACACTGGATAGAATCCTGTGCTGAATCCCGTGTGTTTTCGGCGCGAAATCGCATGTTGACCCGCGTTGTAGCAAAACAAGCAAAGACAACAAAAGTCAAAAACAAATTTGTTAGTGGAAAAAAAAAGTTCAAAAGAACACTCAGTTGTCTTTTTGGTGGAAGGGGAAAAGTTCAATCTAGGCGAAAGAAATTCGGCGATAAAGGTCAGGCAAAAAGTTCAAATTTGCCTCGTCGGTTCTGTTCAAACTCGGTCGGCACACCGCTTGAGTTCGCAGCTTTTCGCAGCAGTTTCGACGCCAAATATAGCAGAGCTCGTGCTTTTTGGTTTTTTCTGTCCACAACCATGGTTTTTACGGCGTTTCGAACACATTTTGCCAGGAAAAACACCAGCATTTTCATGCCGATAGGCAGCTTGTCACGAAGAAAGAAATAAGTATTAAAATTAACTACATAAACAATGTTAAACGCCCATGGCCTAGTGGACTAGTTACCGGCATCTCACTCCGACGAGCCGGGTTCGACTCTGAGCGGGAGCAAGAATTTTTTTCTTTGTGTTTTTTTCTTTGTTTTTTTTTTTTTTTATAAAACGACTTGGATGAGAGTATTTTCACAAATTAATAACTGCCAGCAAAAACAAAACAAAAAAACAAAAGCAAAAAACAGACAAAACAAAAAAGGGGGGCTCCACTTTTAGGCTTGGCTAAATCTATATATTATTTAGTAACTGTAGCTAATGTATTCTTAAAACGGTACCTCAGTCGACTTCGTGTTAAGCTTGCACCTGATATGAAAAGCAAAGTAAGGCTACTTTTTAGATGAATCGAATAAAAAAGAGCCGAAAAACGAGAATTTTTTTAATGTGTACTTGATATCAATATTTTCCACTTTTCACGGCTGGCTGACAACAAGATAGTTACCTTTTCTTTTCACTTTTCATGATTAGCTGACCTCAAGTCAGTTAAATTTTATTTTGCAAAATAATGACGATAAACAAACCAAGCTACTGGAATGTAATGCTCATCAAGTTTGGGATTAAACGGTCGCACCTCAGAATTTCACCTACTGTAACTAAAACTTCGAGCTGTATAGCTACGTAAAGTGTTTTATGGTAGTGAATTAATTACACATGCATAAACACGAAATACATCACAATATCAAAGTCCCGTAATCACACATCTATTTACAAGACTCAGAGCAGTAATTAAATGTTAAACCTAAAACTGAAAACATTTCGACACGTGATAATTCACGCCAGCAGCTCCTTAAGGTAACTCGCAGAAACGGCCGGGTAGAAACCGTACCCAGCCACTAAAATTTGTGTTTTAACCGTTTATCTATATAATTCGAGAAAGCAAAAAAATGACACCAGGTATTTTGCTTAAATGTTCTCCTTGAGTGGGTCTGCAACAATATCTTTGCAAATCATTAACAACCCAGGCACGTACATTTGTTTCTTACGTCTATCTACACTATTTTAAAACTTCGGACCTTGTTGATTTAAAACTGCATTGTGCAATTTTTATTTTTACATCTCCCCGTAAAGTTGAACGAGTTAGTTGTTCTTGTAGTTGTTTTTAGTTTAAAGATCAGTTTGTAATGATAACAGAATTTTCTTTCGATAAATACCAGAGCCTTAAAACAGGAGACTGCCAGAACTGACTATAGTGAAACAAAATGATAGTAAGAGTATTTTAAAGTCGATGAGCGCATGTAAGGCTTAACTTAAAATGTGGTCAAAAGATTGTTCAATAAGCAGTTAATAACTGAAATCCGAAAAAAAAAACAAACAACGCTTGGCCCGCAATAGAAGAACAGTGTTACTAAATTGTACATGTTAATCTGCAAAAGATAAGTTCCTTGAGGAGAAAATGAACTTAATAATTTACCTGGAATACGCTCAGGTTTTTTAGAAGCTTGTGGTGCAGAGAGAGATAAGGCAGCTAAGGGTGTGCTGTTCTGAAATTAGCAGCGAAGTGCACACTCTTTGGCTAGAAACGCTAAGTTGTCACCAAGTAGGCGTGGCCAGCAAAGTGAAGAAAGTAACAAGCGAGCAATTTGGCAACTTTTGTACAGTATCAAAGACATTGTGATTTGTTCAGCACTATGACCTATTGCAATCTATCATATCTTAATTTGAAGTCACGTGAAGAGAAAACTTACTTGACCTAATTGAGTGGGTATGAAATGCACCGATGTTAGCCCCCCCCCCTCCCCCCGGGGATGGCCATCTAACTAGCAACCTTGAATGTGCCTAAGCCACACCAGAAACGAGTTTGTTCCAACCATACTTCGTAGAGGGGACAGAAACAGAAATGTTTTGCATTGAATTAAATTTGTTTGAGCGCTTAAACTATTACAGTTAAGAATGGTATGATCCTATTCACACCGAATAACAAAGAATTTGCTTTAAGGACGAAGGCGTAAGATGCAGAAGGGGTGTCACCGTGTCAAACTTTAAATTTTTGAGAGCCAATCACACCGTATTTGAAACCAAATTAGGTCATGATTTCACTTGGCGCTGTTGCATTAGTAACAACGGTTTTTTCAGTATCCGAGCAAAATGGAAAATTTAGAAAAACTGTTACGTGCATAATACATGTCTAATGCAGTGCGACGCAGTTGAGTGTGCAATGCCTGTATGAAGAGCCCAAAGCAAGCGATGTGATGTGCTGTGCTGCGTAGCATTCCGCAATGAAATTAGTAAAGATGCAAAGTGTATGCATGAGTGCTCCCAGCTTGGCTCCGTAGCTCAGTTGGTAAAGCGACAGTGACCTAATGTGGAGGTCGTGGGTTCAAATCCCGCCGGGGTCAAAGATTTTTCTTTGATCCTGGTTCTCATTTCTAATTTCTTCTTTTAGGCCTATGGCCGGGGAAAATTATGTAGGGCAGTATTTCTCACTTCTAGCACTCATACATACACTTTACATCTTTACTAATCCCAAAGCAAGCGACCCAACTGGGAGGTGTTATTAGACATTGGAACAGGGAAGCAGAATGAACTGCGATGTTACCAAAATGACCCAGAATGTACCGAGTGACATTGGAGTGAAACGCAACGCAACAGAATAGTTAACAAACCGGAACGGCTAATTTTAATGTCATTTAGGTGGCCGTCTGAAGATGAGTCCACCTCATTACGATGTTTAGTATCGCCTCTATTTAGTATTTAGTGTCGGATGTGGATCAATACACGCTTATAAAGGTACAGGGAAAGCCATATGCTTCTTATCTGCAACTATATCGCATCACTTTGTGTATTGAACTTCATGTCTTTTTAAAAAAAGCTACAACAGTAGTTATCAGCCATGGTCACTGGGAAGCTGATTTAAGATTGAATGCGTAACAAAGTTCTTGTGTAAGTTTTTCAATACTTCTGGCTAGGATTGTACAGATTTTTCAACTACATATTTTTAATACGTTCCTTGGAGAAGGTTGGTCCGTTTCTCGCCGCCGAAAGTCCGATAACTTACCGGACCGAATAAGTATTTTTCTACATGTATAATTTATCGGTTGGTGGTAATTACTAGTGAGAACTTGCAGTGTCTTCCATAAAATTAGAAAGAGTTTTAAATTTAGCTTTCAAAATAAAAATGGAGTCTCTGTCGAACACACACAAAATAGTTTTCGGGTCTAGTAAGTTGTCGGGAGCTTCTCGTTCGCTAGCCTGTAATGCAGCCAAATTTCCCGCTCAAAACCTAAACTGCACCTACTTGCTACCATCTCTACACTCACTTGCAAACTTTTTGCCGAACGACAATTCACTGCATTCGCCTTTTTTCTTTAATCATAGACTGTTGAAGACGGCCTTTTTAGACATAAATTTGTTATTAGGTGGCTCTGTGACAATCTGCCGGTTCTTGAGTTCCTCAGGTTCTTTAGCTACCCACTTGTTCTAATGAGAATGCGAATAAAAGCGCTAATGCCGTTTTTCTTTAATCTGTGAAGTTTTTAATTTTCTGAATTATGAAAAGTCGTGTGATTTGACTCGTAAATGAATATGTCTTCTCTAACAAAAAGGCAAACCGTAACTGAATTGCACAATTTTCATAACAGCCATAGTTACATAAAGGTAAATTTGGTTCCTGTGATATATATTTAAAACAATACTTTAGAAGAATCCCTTTATGGTGGTGTGTCAGGAAGAGTAACCGGTATCTTAGTGCATACAATAACCATAACCACTGGGCTCATGAATGTTATGGCACCTTCACAGATAAAAAAAGCCGAATGGAAAGGGCTTAAAGAGCTACCCAGTTCAATTCAGTCATGCCCACACTTTACCTTACTGACAAGATAGAAGTGAGAAAAACAAGTTCTCAGATGCGTTTAAATACGGAGCCCTTGGTTCATGGACAATTATGTAATGTGTTCAAGAAAGACAATAAGAGTATAAAAAATAATGGAAATGCAGAGAAGGGACATAAAGTCTCCCCTTCTCAGTGGAAACAGTTAGTTAATGCTGTAAAGGGAGCGTGAATAAATCGCATGCGACAATGGTAATCAAAAAACGTCTAACCTAAATCGGAAACAAATACTTGTAGGATCCCTTTTTGTGGACATGCTTTAAATACCCCAAGTGCTTTAGAAGCTAACCAGCCCACCTAAGTGGTATGTTTTGATACATTTGGAATCAATATTTGCCAAAAAGAAGCATGTAAAATTGTATTTCAACTTGCCAGCCTCGTTTCCATGCTGAAGGAAAATACCGAAAACTAACTTGCGTGTCACGGTCCCCCGAATGATCGGATCACATTTCACCTCAAAAATTGGTTATTTATGCGAGAAAGAGTATGTGTGCCAAATTTGGTACTTTCTTCCAGTCTATAGCGATGTTTCCTTAAACGACCTGTCTATTTTATTTGTAAGGACTACTAGTAATTTTAGATATGTGTTTACTTTTGCCTCAAATTGTTCTTGTAAAGTATTCAGTAACTTTCGTTTTTGAGATTGTAATTAACTGCATTCTGGTAAAACTATGTTAGCATCCGTCGCCATAATTTCAATTCCAACTTATAACGGTATAATTTTATTGAGGAGGCCTAATTAACATAAGCTTTACAGTTTCCTTTAGGCCTCCTCGCCACTGTCGCCATCATTCTTTCTTCTTTCTTTTTTTCCTTATTCATTATCTTTGCATTGTTGTCTGTATTGTGGCAAAAAATAAAACAAAACAAAAAATAATTTGCAGACATAATGCCTCTTAAGGTTCTCATAAATCTTATCTTTTCTAGCGACATTAAACTTTGGTCACAAAACGACAATAACCAAAACGAACGTGTAGCTGAAGATTTCTCAAGGTATGGATTGTATAAATCCCATTAAATCAATTCATGTTCTTGGAAAAGAGACTGCAAACATCTTAAGCCCCTGTAACGTGCTCATGTCCTTTCACAGATAAAAAGAAACAAGGTTGACGAGCTGTCGGATTAGGAATTCATTTCGAAGACCGTGACCTCCAAACGATCTTTCTATATCTCCAAACTATCTTCTGAGAAACGTCATTGCAAACAAACACACAAAACCACAACACGAAAGTCTAGTTGTGCTGCTGAATTTAATTTAAGACATTTAATCTTTCAGAAGGTGCAGTATCACACGTCAAAATCAAAAGATCTTCTCTTCAAAACTATTGCGACATCTCCATATCTGAAAAAAAAAATTAATGATATAAATTAGAACTGTAAAAATGGTAAGACCCATTTAACAGCTCAAAAAAGTCAGTGTGATTGACTTGCAAAAATAATAACATGGCACAGATTTAAGTGAAGACTCAAGTTTTGACTAACGCTACCCTCCCTGGATTACGAGTGGGGGACCCCAAATGCAGGTGGTCTGTTAGCCCTGTTCCCGTAGAGTTTCTGGGAACTTGCCGCGACTCAGCCCCCCTGTGAAATAAACCCCTACAATAAAGTAGGCTTGCTGCCGCAAACAGCTAGTCGTGCTAAGAAAAATGCCTCGTTTTCCCTGAAAGTAGATTCTGCAAGCTACTTCTTACCACCTGATGTGATTTCGCCAGCTAATCGAGTCTTAAATTGGTGCTCAGCAGCTATTTTCAACTCCCCTGCAAATCACCGTTTCAAGAGAGAGCACTCTTTTTTTCGGCACACACATGCACTTACGAAGTAACTTTAATAGCAAAACTTCCTGAAGAAGTCCTCTATAGTCGGACGAAACGTGTAGGAGAATAAACAAGTTTAACAATTTAAGTTTGCACAGTGCTGCTCACTAGATTAGCTTTAAAAAAAATTGCCTTTGACTTATAAAAGAGGGGTTCACCGTATATGTAAGGGGTACCCCCCAGGAAGCTATTGCTACACAATAATATATTGTAGGAGTCAATAAAGGAGTGAAGTGCGTTGAAAAATACTAAGTTAGAGGATGAGGTCATTTAAGTAGCGTCGCATAAATATGTGAAATCAACATATATTAGTGTAGACTTCAACCTTTCTTAGAACAGTTAGACCCTGCCTGTTTACAAGTCAGCCTGTAATTTACGTCAAACTAATACATTGACACATGCCCAACAAAAATTTAAAAAACACAAGGTTAAAACGCTAGTTTGTCGGAACATAGAAAACAATAAATTGACATATTTCCTTCTAAACTGAAGAAAAGAGTTTCAGTTCTTCATTAACTTCCACAGTTGTAAATATTCGAGTTACATCCGATCTCACCACCTTAGCCGAGACTGAAACAGTTACAGTACTGTTAGTGATGTTGCTATGTTTTTAAGACGTGATCGAATTATGCGCACTGCAGTATATTTTTTTAAACCTGACTTTTATTTTCTTTCACATATTTACGAATGCGAGGAAAACACCGACGGATGTAGTCAGCATTGCATTAATAACGCCGGCGGCTTTGAGTATGCTTGTAACAGCAAATATAGACTGCCGAAGCGATAAAAAGACTTGCGAAAGTGTGAGATCTTAAAAGACCGCATAATGTAATCATTATATCTCTCCTTCGAGATCTACACAGCCTATGAATGACGCATATATAGCTATAGAGTTCGAAACCGGTTAGGTTGACTCCTATGAGTTCCTATAATGTAAGTCGTATTGAAATACGCACACACAAACATTTTTTTGATGAAAGAATGATCTATTTGTCCTCTGCCTATGTTTCAAGCACGAGATGATCCACAGCTAGGTTAGCAACACACATTAATGTATTCTTCTTCAGTCTAAAACTAGTTTAATTTAGAATCGCTGGGTATAAATATTTTTTGTGTTTGTATGTTTTGTCCTTCTGGGTAATAAGGTTTTGTTTTGCAACGAAAAACTACCGCCCATGGGGAAATTCTTGTTTTTTCGAGCAATTAATTCACAACTTGGTTTGCCACACACTTTGGCCTGCCAGCAATTTTTTGTGTGATAACTTTTGAACAGAAATTGAACAGATTCTTCAGCAGTCCTCAAGAGTGTCAGCGTAAGAACAAAGTGAAAGTATTGTTAATGGCAATCGTTATGAAATAAATAAGAATTTTAACATCAGACCTCGAACTACAAAGAGTATCCATTTTACTGTGTGTATTCAACTAAATATTCTTCTGGCACTGGCGACCAATGTCTTTCCCCACGAATTTCATAGACGGCTTTGTCATGAGACTCTTTATGTGGAAATCTTTCCCTCCCCAAAACTCGAGTTTTGTGTTCGCGTATTCTCTCCACTCAAACGAATTAACAGGGTATCTAGAGTTTTGTTTTTCACACATCAGTGCACCAACGTATGTGAGGCTTTTACAAAATTGGCGGTATTTTTCTTGTGCTGACTCAGCACGTAACTGCCATCAGAAAAATTTCAGTTGTCTAACTTTACGATAGATTTTCTCAGGATCCAATCGAAATATCGAAAAAGCCTCAAACACTTTGTTAGCCTATTACTCCTGGCTGATACAATCTAGTTTGTTTGGATGTCCACGATAACGTAACGCGAAGGCTCGTAATCCACTTAAAGCAAACTCTGTTAGGTTTTTACAAAGTGCTATTTCAGATTCTACATTTCATAACCTTTATATGTAGCTTTCCAGGATTAATTTACAACAATGTTTACAGTAATCGTAACATTTTTGGGATGCGCGTGCTCTTGAGGACGGCGCATTCCATTGCTATCACTTGAGTTTATATGTATATTTAACAATTATTCTACGAGGGCGCGCTGGATATCAAATGATAGATTACCAACGAGGCGCGTAGCGCCTCGTTGGTTATAATCATTTGTTATCCAGCAAGCCCGAGTAGAATAATTGTTTTATTAAAAACTTAACCACTATTAAAAAAAAAATTCAAGAAAGAACGGGAAAAAATGAGAAAAGAGATAAAAAGGGAACAAGAATCGATCACATGACTGGACGAAAAAGGCGCCAAAACCTTGCGAAGTGTTGCAGCGTTTCATTGCGAAGCTGAATGAGTCAATGTGAACAAAGTAGCAAAAGTTTTGGAAGAAATCCTCTAATTATTGGCTCTGAAATATGGTAAATGTTTTATTTTCCTGAAATATTGTTGTAATCATCGTTCAAAGCGGATTGAAGCCGTACAATTTCACCATATTAGCTGCTGGAGTTGAAACGGAACAACTTTGTTGTAATCTGTTCGCACAACGCGGAGCCATCATGTGCGAGTTTGATCGAGCTGAAGACAGAACTAATTTGAACTTGAAGAGGTAACTTCTATGCAGCTCAGAAGCAAGATTACTGTTGTGAGGAACATTAGAATTCACCGTTATAGTTTGTTAAACGCAAAGCACAAAATGTAGTGGTTCTCTGTTTAGAGGTTGCGGACGGAATGGTAAATTCAAACAACTGGAAAAGCGATTCAACTCTGTTTACATGGCATCCGATTTCTACCTGAGCATTTGGGCCTGTTGGAACACACAGATGCAACGAGTGCAGGTAAACCAATGTCAATTTTGCGTGTTAAAGCCGAAAAAAAAATCTCGCCCTTCGTTCCTTCTTGGTAGTTTGCAGCTGTAGTTTGTTTAGTAAGCTTACTTGTTTAGACTGCTTCATGATTTTCGCACCCGCCGACTCGCCATGACTGTGTGATAGTTTTTATTAAATGCTTCTGCCCATTTCACTGTGTTTTTTTTTATGTCTTGTCTTGATATTTTGAAGTGGAAAGCCTTCCTGATAAAACCTACCGTTTGTTCAATTTTAATGACCGACGTGACGATCGAAGAAAGAAGTTAATTGTAAACACAACGCTTAATGCTTAAATTTCTATTTATGCACAGTTCCTTGAAACAGTTTTGACTTGTGTTAGACGACGCTGCTGGTGATGCTTGTTGGTGACGCTGTTGGAATTTCTGCTTAATTTAAATTCGCTGTTAAGTGATGTTTCTCGTCCATTTTTCTCGCCGGGTTGCTCGCGAGGAAAAAATTTTCAGCTCACTTTGTCATTTTGTTGTTGAATGTTCAGCAGGTATATGAGCTGATAGCCTAGCTCCGTTCAGCCAATCAAAATGCTAGAAATCTAATATACCTAGTCCAGTTTTTAATAAATCCGGATGAACACGGGATATATATCCCGTATACGGGTTTGCCACAATCGCTTTTACCGCGTAATCTAGGGTGGATTCGGTTGCAGCATATATGTACAGCAAAAACTCTGAGAAACGGTTTCGTTTGCATCGAGCTTAGGTTACGCATAGGGGGTACGCGAAAAATCAGTGGCAAGTTCCAGCGTGCACTCGTACTTCATTGGCTATTTTGATGCTGTCACCTATGATTACTTATCCTTATGGAGGGAATTGTCTGCTCAAACACTTGCATTTTCCCGTGCTGCTATTATGCAGATTTATCTTCAATAAATGCGAGAAATCGATACTCTTGATTAATCGCATATCCTATACGCGTACCCCAAATGCGACAAAAATAAACAGGCTGCCGAATTTTCCACGCTATTGAATTTTTATTAACACAAATTTGCAAATAACGTAAATATGTTTGCTGGTACCAGCAGTAAATTAGAAATACTCTATCAGTTGAAGTACTTCCCCTTAGAAAAATAGAAAAAAGGACACAGTCATCTTCACTTTATACCATTTTCTCATCTTCCCCTCGGCCTGCGCCTGCCATATTCTCAGCAGCTACTTCCACCACTATCCTGTAAATTGCAATTGGATACTTTTCTTGCTTTCCGTGGTTTCCTGGGGATTACCGACACTTTTATTTGCAACCGGGTATGCTGTATTCGTATGCGGCAAATAAATCCACCCTTAACCCTAGTTCGCCTGGGCTTTTTTTGAGTTTCTGAGCCTGGGGGGGCACAAAGTGCCCCCCCCCCCCTTACAGATCTCGAAAAGTATTAACGCTCTTGTGATGAAACTTGGCACGTATTTGGTACGTCATTAGCTTAACAGATTGGCATTATGACGTGTCATGACGTCATAATGGCGTCACAAACCCGCCATTTTGAATTTGAGGCCGGCATCTTGGATCCCAAACCTGCAGTCATACAGTTGACAATGACGACATCAAAAAATGTATGAATTTGTTCTAGGAAACATACTTAATCAAAATGAGCACAAAAAAGCAAAGGATTATCTTCTTCTTTCAAACTAAGGGTAAAAAACTGAAAAAACGACTGAAAAACGACCGAAAATAGTCAACATACACTCCTGAGAAGACGGTTGCTATGGAAACGTCACTCATCATAGACACGTCATTGACACAGAAAAATATTCTCTGATAAATTTTAGGAAAGTCACGAGATTTGGTGATTATTCGGCCAGCCGTTTAAAAGTTATAGTTCCTTAAAGTCAGCGCGGGCACAATGTGCCCCCCCCCCCCCCCCCCAGGCTAAATAGGGTTAAGGTCTGTTAATACAGAGCACGACCACGAATTCGAACGTGAACATGGAGTTCGCATTGGATTGCGTATGAGCAATTTGTATGAATCGGTTTATACCAAAGGCGACCTCGAACGCGGCTGGAAATTGGTTCGTGCAGAAAGTCGCAGAGATTGCCTCCAGAGCGAATTTTTAAACGATGGTCGCGTGAATTATTTCTTGTCAACCAATCAGTTCTTTTGTTCTCGTGTAACTCGGCCCAGGGGCGCGTTTCTCAAAACCCCGAAAAGTTTTCGGCGCTGAAATGACATTCGTAAAAAAAAGAACTGTTTACTGTACGAGATGTTATTTTAACAAGTGTTTAAGATAAGACACATTTAATTAACAGCAAAGTTTCACTTTTATATGATGTATCTTGTCACGCAAACGTGAAGAAATGTACAAGTGACGCATGATGTGACTACCACACTATCAGTTGTATCCACAATATTGTTAAATCTTGTTTAAAGCCGCACAAGTTTACGGTCATCTCATGTACGCGGACCGTTTATTTGTCTTTGTACCAGTTAACCTAATTACAAGCTATGCGAGAGGGTTTGCACTCAAGCCAGGTTATAACGTAAGTTGACTATAAAGACGTTTCTCAGGAGGTGTGGTCGACGGAAGGAACTCCTCGCCCATCCACGTTCCTTACTTAGTCTGTTAGTCTCTTCACTACTCAGTCTGTCATCTCTATTGGTTAGTCGCTCCAACACAGTTCAAAACCTATTGTGTTTTGTGCACGGCTAAGACTAAAAATGGCAACAAAAACATAAAACAAAGAAATTTGTCGGGCTGCATTACCATTTTTATGGAATTACGAAACACCAAAATAGCAAAAATTTCACATCGCAACGTATTGTTTTGGTACATTTGCTTTACTATTGCCTCCTAAAACGTAAGATGCCAAATCCAAGATGCGACAGGCTAGAAAGTGCTTCACACCATTCAATAGCTTAAATGCTTCTTAGTTAAATCCCTTCGGTAGCTCGCTACGTTCTGCACTTACCCCTTCCCCTCCCACCCCCTAACCACGCCCTTAATCTAGAAACAAACCAAAAATAATTAAAGTGACAGCTAATGAATGAATGATGGAACGAACGAACCAACCAACGAACGAACCAACGAACGAATGAATGAAAACACAAAATATAATAAGACTTACTTACCTACGAGTTCTTTACACCTGTAGAACTCAATACGCATACACAGGCTGCCATAAAATTCCTGTGGAATGACTCGAATGTACCTGGCTTCAATAGGTTCACCATCGGCTGATAGCAGGTCATTGTACACAATAGTATTTTTGTCTGTGTTTCCCTGGAATATCTTAATAAAAAAACAAGAGTCAATACTTTTTACTTTTTAAAACTCTATCTACGCTTTAAAAGTTTAGAAACCGCTATACAACATAATTTCTGGTCTGATCATGGAAGAAAGGGATATTTATAGCTTATTTTTATTTTACATATGTCAGTGAAGTATGATCGCCCAGACGATCATACTTCCACGACTTATGATATGATTCCTGGGTTCAAGCCATTTACAGTATTATTTTACAATAACCGTGTGCGTGTTGAGAGGAGAGTGCCAGGAGAGTGCCGCAAAGCAGTATCCCTAGGTAGTTTTATTAAAAGTATTCATGAGCAGAATGCAATTAAAGACATTGATTTTAGTAACCTGTACAGTGAGACGTTTTAGATGTTTTTAATCGTTTCATTGTCGAAACATCCGTGAACTTGTTCGAAAGAATTAATTTAAAAGTATTTTAAGATTTTTTAGTGTCTTATGCTAGCGTCTTTTAAACTTATTTTAGTCGAAAATTTTGTGCAATTATATATTCTATACACGACCCCTCAAGCTACTAAGCTTTAAATGTGATCCTGTATAAATATTGATTGATTGATTGATTGATTGATTGATTGATTGATTGATTGATTGATTGATTGATTGATTGATTGATTGAGGATATGTTCGGTGAACGTTTGGAGCCAAAGGCTGACGTCATATGCAACGCAAAGCGAGAAAAAGTAAGCAAAATTTTTCGCAAAATTAAATTGTCAGGATTGTCCCGATTTCTTTTAGTTAATGGTCTCCGAGGAATTGAGCTGTCAGGTTTTAGTTTACACATTCAGATTTCAGATGAAGAACAGGCTCAAAAAAGATTAATAAAATGGACGAAAAACAGAAGAGGTTGTTGACGCGTATTGCACTGGTTTTCGATCTCTCAAGTCCTCTTACCGGTAACTTCGGAAAATAACAACAACAAGAAGAAAAATTCAAATCGACGGTATGTTTTCATGGTCAACATTCTTGTGGACCACAAAATGACGTAGATTGTCTTTGAAATTAAAGAATATGTATAGCTTATTAGTGTGTAGATAGATGGATAGGATACGATCGACTAGAAATGGTGATATCAACAATCACATCGCTGACAGCCGGAGTATCAGGCTTTCCGGGGGGGAAGGAGAGAGAGAGAAGGGGAAAGGAAAGCCTGACACATCAGCCCGGTTTTGAGCCTTCCGCCCCCTTGAAATATGATACACTTCCCTTAGATAAGCAGCCAATCAAAATTATTTCCGGTTGCACGCCATGTCAATTAACTGTCATGTGTGTACTTGCGCGAAATGAAGGTTACGGCCAAGATTGGTATGTTTTTCTGTCGAGTTGTTCGCATGGGTTCTGAGCAAAAATTCTGCAGAATTTGCCAAGAAAACTTACTCACTAAATTCGGCTCTTGTGCAGCTTCCGTTTCCTATTTTTAGAGACATCTAACAAAAAATTTTCACGTGTGTGAGGTGGAAAACAAGTCGTATTGGGAACGTTGTTGCGGAGTGTTGGAGTATTTGCTGTCCCCGGGTTATCGTGAATCTGTTTGCAAGAAATACGATCAAATGGTTGTAAACTATTTATACAAGTTGTTCCAGGAACTGCGAGTTGTCTTTGTGGAGACCTCGGTTAACTCAGAGGAAAATCTTTCTGCCGTCCCAAAACTCCTGAGAAGACTGTGACGGTACAAGTGATGATTAGAATCGTAAGATTCGAAACCGCGGTCTTGCTTGTAAACTTATATTTAGCTACATATATTCTGTATTGGCACAAAGAAGTCTGTCGGTTGATTGGTAAACAAACTACATTTTTAGACTCTCCAGTTGTCAATAACGGCTACATTAAGCGATGAAACTATATTAACCTACATCAAAACGTACTGCATATGGTATCAAAAACTCATAAGGGGATTTTATTCATGCTTTTACCAAAGGCGAGATACATATAAAAAACTGTCGAGACTGGATATATTTACAGAATGCATGCTGCGTGAAGCAAAACATTATGCTCTGAAATCGCATAAATCACAACTGTACGGAGTAATAAAAGCAAATACCAGAGATCACAACGGATATGGAAAAATATTATTGCTTTTACTAACCCAAAATGGTAGGTATTTTAAGAAGACATGCCTTACAAACTACAGGGCACGTTGAAATAAAATTGTCTGTTACATATTTTCCTCCGCTGAATACAAACTGTGACCACCTTTCGTACCTTTTGTAAAATCCCTCAAGAGAACTACTCTCAAGAGCAATATGTAAAATAAAGGCTGCGCGGCTTTCAAAGGTTTCACAAGTAGAAAATTCAAATTGTGTCTAAATTTCCTGACTCTGGCGTGACTCACGTGATGCACTCCTTTGTCTCTTGGCCAATCAGCGTAACATCCAGATTCTGGATGCTGAACATCATAATTTACTGACTTATGTTATGACTCCTGGGTTCAAACCATTTACAGATAGGATACTAGGTGAACAATAAGGGGGGGATGTCATAAACTCTGAAAACTGACATCCTTGATGTCTAGTTGTTTAGAACTGAAGATTACGTTGATTCAAATATTTCCTATCAAAGAATAAAGTAACTCGATCGAACGCTCTAAAGATAATCGATTTAAATTGTGAAAGAGAATCAAGAAGCCGCAAGAAAGCACGAGTGACAAAACGGTTTAAAACTAAGAAATCCTCGAAATCTAGAAATCTAAAATTTGTGTTTGCATCAACTACATTTCCGCAGAGTGTTCACCGCAAAAATTGCATACCTTTTCCTGTTGAAGAGTGTATATTCCTACGAAGGTGATACCATCAATGCTGTACCGTACTTTATAGTTCTTAACATACATTGGATAGGATGCATTTCGACCCTGAGTTGCTATTCTTCCAATTTTGTGCGTTGTCCCTAAATCAATCTAAAATAGACACAGAGCAAGACAATGTAAGGGTTATAAATGATGAGTTTTGTATTGTTAGTTTTGAGAATGGAGTAATAGAAAACGGTGAATGAGAAAAGAAATATAAATAAAATAAATGCATTGTAAAGGTCTGTGCACAACCGTTTATATGGAAGTTAATATTTGTTCAATTTTCTATTGTGCACCTGGCCTGGTTATGAAAAGGAGGCTTAAGGCAATTCGGAATGACTTAGCGTTTGTCGTGTTTGCACGTTTTGGACTTAACTAAACGACATGGACAATTGATTTAATTTCGCGCCACAAAAGTTGCTACGCCTTTCAAGCCCCAATATCAACTTGCATATTCTCCTAAACTTGGGAAAATTGTTTCGCAACCAAGACACTTTGATTGTTTACCATTAACAAGAAAAGAAAGGATTTTCGGTTGGACTGTAAATGGTGAGGCTATTTTGGTTTGCCCGACCGGAAAATTTCCAGAATAAACGAACGTCTTGAGACGTACTAGTGGTATAGTAGGGATGTTTTAGACCCCTTTATTGCAGGGGGAAATCTCATTAACGTGCCGGGGAATAAATTAAGTAGGTGACGTCATGAATAAACTGCGGTAGATTCTCATTAGCGTTTAACCGGTTTGACTGGTTTGGCAATCATGTCATGTGCTATTTTTAGCTTGTGGCGGTCTTGATTGATATAACCGGTTTGACAGGTTTTTAGTTATTTTTGGATCAATGATGTCATAGTATATTTTTATTGTTCTGAAGCCTATGAAAGCTTTATTTACTAGCAAGCGCCAACTCGCATCTCATTTGCGATTCAAAATCACTAAACCGTGTCGTTGTTGTGCAAGCTTCCATTTCTTGCCGCTTTCAGACAAGCATTGTTCTTTAACAACAGAAAACTATTTTCGGTTCACTGATTGATAAATTGTGCATTTTAATGATAGCGCCAACAAACCATCCACACAGAGATTTTAAGAGAAGATTTTTAATTTATTTCAACAGACAACATTTTTCCTATCTTATTTATTTCTTTGAGTCAACAGTATCCTAGTTTTCTCGTCACGGCCTCTATTTCCTCCTCCAAAATATATTTTTCCTACTCCTCCTCCTCCTCTTCCACAAATTTCCCTCCTCCTCCTCCTCCACAAATTTCCCTCCTCCTCCTCCTCCTCCTCCACAATTTTATTTCACTCCTCCTCCACAATTTTGTTTTACCTCCTCCTCCTCCTCCTCCTCCTCCTCCTCCTCCTCCACAATTTTATTTCACTCCTCCTCCACAATTTTGTTTTACCTCCTCCTCCTCTTCCTCCTCCTCCTCCTCCTCCTCCACAATTTTATTTCACTCCTCCTCCACAATTTTGTTTTACCTCCTCCTCCTCCTCCACAATTTTATTTCACTCCTCCTCCACAATTTTATTTTACTCCTCCTCCTCCTCCTCCACAAATTTCCCACCTCCTCCACAGTTGTATTTTGCCTTCTCCACCACCACCACCTCCACCACCGCCACTGCCACCGCCACCGCCACCGCCACCACCACCGCTACCACCACCGCTACCACCACCGCTACCACCACAGCCACTGCCACCACTGCCACCGCCACCGCCACCGTCACCACCACCGCTACCACCACCGTCACCATCACCGCCACCGCCTCCACAGTTGTATTTTGCCTTCTCCACCACCACCACTGCAACCGACAGAGGAGGAGGAGTGAATATCCCTACTAATCTACTCGTACTCGAACGGAAAATTGTGTTTCATTTTGTCTTTTACTACCAGTTTCAGGCCCTGCACCAATAGTCAAGCTAGTTCCAGATTCTCTCTGTTAATTAGAGTGAACTGAGCCAATGGCACTCGCCAATCTCAAACGTAATTTCCCATATGGGGGTCTTGCTTGCCATTTGCACAAACCGCGGACCAACCAGTTTCCCCATGTAAATGGTAAACAACCTCTGTCATTGGTAATCATTTCCTTTATTCTCACGACCTGCATATTTGATCATTTAGTGATACTGTAAGGAGAAATTAGACACTGGTCACTAATCAAACTTGGAAGGGAGGGCGGTTCAAGGCAGGTTTCTGCTCTTATGCTACTGGAACCATATTAAGCCCCGGCAGTTGCAAGACACCAGGCTGGCGAACAATTTACCTACCTCTATGTAGCGGTAGGCAACATTGTCATTTTTGTCTGCACACCATGCCCCGACTCCTGGAGTGATGCCTTTCCCTTGGTAATTATTAAGTCGTCCTTCCGATGGCCCATGCCATCTGAAATATTAAAATTACCATGTATTTGTTACCCTTACGTCGTTTCGATTCAAGCCTCAAGTGCATTACGGGTATGTTTCCTCCAATGCGCTTGCAAGAAGACAATATTTTTGGGTTGTTTTATGATGTTATTCGACTTACCCGTTTATCGAAGAAGACGCGGTCATTTGCGCATCTGTAATTGGTCCATTATTCCCAGGCTCAAGACCAACAGGCTTATAAACCTCACAACCTGAGAAACAAACAAACTATGATTCATTATACTGGGACGCCGCGTGGAAGCGCGGTGGTGTAGTGATTTGGGCGAGGGTGGCTTGAGACTGACTCTAAGGTGTGTGACTTTTTTTTTCCTAGGGACGCTGCAAAACCATATCTTTGGCACTCTAAACGCATCAGGAGAAAGCAATTGGTTTTTGTACTTTATTGAACTGAAAATATACCTTTCTCCGACAAAAGAGATGATTAAAAAAACCGAATCTCAATGTGAAATAATTTCGTAAACAACATTTCAATACCAAAAAATCTAGGAATTGTAAACTTATGTACCAGCAAAAGAGTTTATGGATCCAGTTTGAATAGAGTAATTATGCTTGAAAGCCAGCAGCCGCGGTTTAAATTTTGCCATACATCTTCTGTAAAGCCCTTAATGTACTAAGAAAATATTTACAGGGAAATGTATTAAAACTTAAAGACAAAAAAATAACTACTCGCTCTGTACATCAGCTACAGCCCTCAAAATAAAGAAGGGAAAAAGACTGCGCGTTTACAATTTATACCTGTTTCACAACTGAAATTTTACAGGAATCATTTGCCATCAGTTTCCTGTTTTCCCCATACTACATTTCGGACTTCTTTTCATCATCGCCAATTAATATGGCCAAAAATTTTAAAAGAAACTGTTATTGTTCGCGCCCTCGAAAAATATTTAACGTTCAGCCTAGCAGGAAAGAGGTGAAAACCTTAAAAAGGAAAGTTAATAACAAAGATACACATAAATGCACTGCCCCGTTGAACTATAAGGCCCAAAAAACAAAGTGATAGAAGCCAGTTTTTTGCAGATTTTTTTCCGAGTTGTCCACATGGTTAATCCTATACCTCGTAGGTCGACGTCTCGCCCTTCCCAATTTCTTCCGGCATAGACAGAAAACATATCAAACCACTGCTTTTTGCCAAAAACACGTTTTGTATTTTACGCTAGACGCTAAAAAAAATAACATGAGTTGCTACACAAATATATGCAAAGAGCTCGCACTAAGACTAAAGAAAAAACATGAATTTCACTACTGAGAAATCACGAAACATAAAGAATATAGTGCAAAAAGAAAATAAGAAAGAAAAACCGTATAGACGTTGGTTCTAAAAAAGTCTACGAAGAAAATTTAGAATTAGAATTAGTTGATCAATTCTGTATCACGCATGATATTCGTCATTAGTCCACGCCTAAATTTGCTTTATTCCTTTGGATATACTCTAATTTATCCTCTCTCGTTCTAAGTAATTAGGCATATTTTACTTCAGCCAAATCTCCGTTAATGCACTTGCGATTTTTATTTTGTCTGCTTAATTATTTACATTTTTCGATTAAACCTTTTCTTTCCTTCGTGACGGCATGAGTTAGTAATATATTCCGACTCTTCTGGAGATGAGATGAAAAGTAGGCGCGTAGCCGATAACCCTCTCATATCCAAAAAACCCGAGTAGAATAACTGTTTCATAAAATTCTCAACTTACTTCAGTAATGGTCGCTGAATTGTGCTGGTCATGTTTTGTGGAAAACTGAATTCTTGCTTCATGAGAATATAGCGCAAAAAGATAGCAAGAAAGGAAACCAGGATAGTCGTTGGTTCTGAAAAAAATCTAAGAAGAAACTTTTTTTTTGTTCACCATTGAATTAGTTATTCAAGCCTTTCACAAATAATGTGATAGATGATGAAACCTAATAGCGAAACTCTTTTGATATCCTTCTGTACTTGAAAACCTATATATCAAAGTAATTTTTCATAACTAGTATGATATCGAGTGCTAAATGTTTTTTTCCCTCCACTTTTTATTTCACACTCGAGTTCATACATGTATTCCAAGACAGAAAATAACATCATCAACAACATCACTTGTGTATATCTATTGTATCTTATCAGGATAAGCCCAGATTAAACTGTCATCATACTATTTATGTATGGTTGCCATCTAGCCTGAATTTTTTCTTCTGTATTGTTTATGAGGTTATATACTTCTCAGTTCTAAACTTCGCCTTTACAGTTTCCTTGAATACGTTAAGGTTAGGATGTACATTTTGTTTTTCTGAGAAGAAACTTTAGTAGCGTGCGAAGGATTAGAAGTAGGAGCAGTTGAACTACCCACAATAAAATAACAAAATACTGTATAAGGTCGGCAAAAAGAAGAAACAACAACAAAACACATTTATTTGGTAAAGATAAACCTTGCGAAAAACTAAGTGAAAGCCTTGTATCATACAATTTCATCCTTAAAGCGTAGATTAATTGTTTGATTCGGTAACATACAAATAAATGATGAGAAATCAGAAGAAAAAAGAAGAAAATGATGATCACCCTCGCTATTAAAAGCAGTTGATAAAAGAACACCCTGAAAAAAACTTAAGGCATAAACAGTAGTAAATTGGTCCCACATAGGACTTTTCCTGGCTTCTGATTGGTCGAGAGCGATCACGTGCCGGAGGAACTTCCGGTGACGTCATAAGTCACTACCGGTGGAAAAAACCACTGACCAGATGTGAAAATAGGATCGTGGGCTCATGCAACCGGAAGTCACGTGTTTTAGAATGGGAAACCGCTGAGCAATGTGAAAAAAGGATCGTGGGCTCAAGGTGGGTTAAAACCGCTGAGAAAACGCGGGCTCTAAGTCCAAAGTCCAATTTTTGGAACGGGGGTAGCCCTTGGAGTGAAAACAACACAAAATTAATAAATAACGTTTATTGTTATACTTTTGTTTTTTACAATAACTGAGAAAATGGTTTTCCTGAGTGTTCCTTAATGTTCAATAGAGGGTCCCCACCATTGTTTTAGACATCGAGTTATTCTTCGCCATTGATTGTTGTCACGGATCCATTGTTGTAGTTGACGTCGATATGCTTGATTTCTGATCAAAGGTATGGCAAAGGAACTGTAGAATGGGGGTGGTGGTGGTGGCGCCAAATGTTCTCGATCACAGTGATCACAATCGACGATCTTGTTTGGGCAATGTCTTTCACTGGTAGCCATAGGGGTAGTTGTTGAAGGTGCGGGGATCGATGACTCTTTTGTCGTACACCAAGCGATACCATTTGTGTTGGGGATAGGTAGCCAAACTGTAGTTTTTCGGTTCCCGGACAATGTGGTGACTTTTGGTGACTTAGATTTCGCGTGGTTTGGGAAGGGGTCTTTGTATTTCATCTTGGACATTCTGACGCATGACGTCGTAATTCAACTGGGTGTGTCCTTCACTGTTGAGTCGGAAGCCTCTGACCTTGCACTCCACCTTTCCCTTATTGGTAGTATACCCGTAGTTCTTGGGTCCTCCGCTGACAAATTCTTGGATGTATTCATCGTCAGCTAATTCGGAGGCGAAGTCCCCTAGATAGGAACCCAAGGTAGGTTGGAATTGAGTGGGTGTTTCCTCCAGGTAGATGACGGAGTCGGTGTCAAAGTATAGGACTCTTTCCCCTAATCGTTCCAGGGCGTCATACAGTCTAAGGCGGGCGTGGCAGGTGGTGAAGCAGTCCACAAAAATGTTGAGGTTGGGTGAGACGCGGATGTCCTCTTTTTTATTTTGAAAGTGGACCTCAACCATGTCGTCATTGATAACGGACACGTGACGTACGTCTAAGGTATCGGTATCCAAGAAACGGTGGAAGGCATGAGGATCATCAAAGGCTTGGATTTGGGTCTTGTTGAGGCGTTGTCCAAACTTGCCCCACATAGAGTTGAGCATGAGCTTGGCTAATGTTCGTAGGCCGGGGTTCTTTTTGATGTTGTTGTATTCCAACTGGATACCCTCCTTCTCGTTGTAATCATGAATGTATTTCCTTTTTTCTTCTTCGGACATGTCTTGTTTAGGCCACCCGCTAGCTTCTTGTTTGATGCGTAGCCAGGTGTTGACATAATCGGCGAAGAGGCCCTCACAGGTTTGTTCAAAATGCCAGACTTCGTAGATGTATTGGACTTGGTACCCCAATTCGACGGCTTTGACTAATTCGGGACTGCACCAGGTACTGGTGAGGGCCCGTTGTTCGTCGGTGTGAGGGCAATGATAGGATCTGTCCAAAAGAGGTTTGGCCATTTCTTCTTCCACACAACGGGCACAGAGTGGAAAGAGCAGTTTGTCGTCATGACGGTAAGGCAGCACGGGATGGTACAATTCACGGGGAGGCAGGACTTTGCATTGGATTAGTCCAAAGTACTGAAGCACGTCGGTGTGACCAGGTTGAGAAATAAAAGTGGGATGTCCTTTGGGGTAGGTGGAGGTTTTGTTCACCCACGGGTACAAGGAGGTGACATCGATGTAGTGGATCTTTTGGCCGGGGGTGATATGATGGTAGAGTTTGATGGCATTGGTACGACCTCCACAGAAAGCGTCCCGAGGGTTAAGAGGTTGGATAAAGTTGAGTTCCCGGACGAAGGAGTCGATCTCTGGTTGGGTTTTTAGGACGTGCTTCCATTCACATCCCCACATTTGAATGACGTTGTACCCTTGCTTGGTAAGCTTTTGGACTTTGTTTTGGGTGGCGCCATAGACGTCCTGCATGGTTCGATCATAGTTGCGGGGATGTTTTTCGTAGCGATTGGGATAACAGGTAGGGCATCCGTGGGTGAAACACCCTTGAAATTCGTAGACGGTGTGGGTGTCGGGGCAATAACCATCCACATGGATCTGGGTCCCGGGGATCTTATACTCGCCGCCATTTCGGACATGTTGTACGTACTGGTGATGAGGGTCTGGATTGGCACTGGCCAAGAGATCGTGGTCCTCGGTGGGGGTGAGATCTTGGAGGGCGCGTTGACGTAGTTGGTGATCGCACCAGGTTAACCAGTGAAGGGCTTGGATGGACTGATTGATGTTGTTTCTCCAACCCTTATGACCGGTGGGTTCGCTGGCAATACTGTTCGGGATCATCCGGTTCATACGTAAATCTCGATTACAAGCCGAGGCAATGGTGACGTGATCGAAGGGATTGAAGCCTGTTAAGTCTTCAAACATGCGTTTGAAAGTGAGACATCCTTGTTTCAAGAGTCGTACATCTGAGCTGCAATAGTCCAACAACTCTTTTTGGAAATTAAACACCACACCCTGGTCGCGTTGTTCTTGATGCCAGGTTTCGAAGGCTTGTTTGCCTTCGGGGGACATGGTCTCAGGCATGTAGTAATCGCGTGAGGGGAGGATGCCCACGTAGTTTTGATGCTCATCACCGGGTACGTTGAACTTGTGTGGGAAATACCCTTTGCAGAGTTCTGTCAAGCCAAAGGTTTTGGGAAACGCGGAGAGGGGCATCTGGAAGAAACTCATCGAATCAATGAAGCGGATGTGGTCATGTTGGACTTCTAAGAGTTTACACCCGTTGCGGAGTTGTTGGACGATCCGGTTGTCACTATAGTATTCTTGGATGATAAAGTACCCATCGTACCCTTGAAAATTATGAGCGATGACATTGACTTGACGGGTATCGTAGAGGGTCAAGGTATCCAACCATTCCAGAAAGTCACGGATACAAGTGGGACCTGGGAAAGGCTTGGGTTCATTGTTGTCTTCGGTTTCGGCCACGACGAGATTCGCAATGTGTTTTTCGTGGGGTTGCATGGCTTCGATATCAAAGAAGACGTGTAAGGGAGGTAGGTCTTCCTCCTCGTCCTCGGAGGCATGGGGTTCCGCGGCGGCGGCGGCACCTCGTTTGGCGCGAGGACCTTTTTGACGGGTCCTCTTTCTCTTCTTTTCGTCTTGAGGTTTGGGGGCTCTTTGTATGAAACAACGGTGGTCGTCGGCGTGGACGTACTGGTGACAAGAAGGGCAATCCACGTGGTAACAACGGTGACGTTGAATGCGGGACAAGCCCACATTTTGTTGATAACAGTCAGGGCATCGGTGTCGTTGAGAGCGCACGGAGGACTGGGGGTCCGTGGCGGGTTTGCCAGCATGGGTCTTGCTGGCATGGGCTTCCAAACACGCGGGTCCGAAAAAGTCCCGATGACACGACTGGCAACGTTGAGTGGCTTTGAGGTGTCGGGGGTTGGCATAAATAAAATCGGCACAATCTTTCTGTCGACAGGCTCCGCACAACTTGTTTTTGGTGCATCGATGCAGTCCCTCGGTGTTGTAGGGTTTCCAACAATCCGCACACACATAACTGGACCCGAAAAATCCGGGTAGACGAGTGATCACGTCGTAATGGTCTTTGTTGTGCAACAGGATCAGTTGTTTGTCTCGTAGGGGTCCAAACGTCGTGATGTGAAACGATCGCTGCGCATCCACCAGGATGATCTGGTAACCGGCCAGGGAGGGGGCTTGACTGAATTGGGTCAAGGCGTCGTAACTACATGGACCCCATGGTACCTTGGCTTCATCCTGGAGGTTCCAAGCGAGACGTCTCTGCAGCGGACCCTTCCCCCGCTGAATGGATGCCAATTTCGGGTGCTGGTCCACGCGAGCTTTGGCGACCACGAGGGCTCTGGCGCAACAGAGTTGATCGTCGTTGGTAATCCGGATGATCGATTTGGAATTTTTTCTCAACAGGTTCATTGCGGGATGACCTGGTTTCCCACGACGGGGTTTGCTGGTGCCTTGAGGAGCATGATGGACTTGAGTGATGGATACTTGAAAGGAGTCATCCATTTCAAATTGTTCGTTGCTGTTGAGGGCTTGGGCTAAACGTTGGAACAGAGCTTCCACACGCTCTGTGTCTCGACGCCATTCACCTGCACGTAATCCCCAACCCTGAAAATTATTGTGCAGGCGATCGGATGCTATTGTAAAGTAGAGTCGATCTTGATCGTGGAGGTCGGTGGTGGTGGTTAACACTTGATCGACGGCTCGACGTAATCCATCTTGGAGAGCTTGGGTAATGTTTTGACCTGGAATCAAGGTCCCCCTTTGACGTAACTGGGTCTTGAAATGACGTTCTTGTACCCCCATGCGATCACTCTTCCGATTCACAAAAGGTTCTAAGTCAAAATGGAAGGTAACTTGCGCAGAGGGATCCAATCCACCCCCACTTTGTTCCCATTGGTCCAAGGCCTCTTCACAAATGTCGTCGTCACTGTTGGCCATGTTTTCGGTGCAAATCAAAGGTCCCACACAGGAATTTGTGTCGTCTTCTGAATCACTTATCTCCAAACCAAGCATTGACATGATCTCACGACGTGTAGCGAGGTCGCTTGGCCCCGCCACATTGTCGTCTTCGTGAGAGGACATGATCAGATGAACTCACTGGAGATCGGGGCTCTGTTTTTATGGAGAACCAAAATGTCACGTGGGAGGGGAAGGAGCCAATCACCAAACAGGGTGCCCCTAGAGAGGGGGCACCCTAGGGAGGGGTGGGACGGGGTGGGGGGACCCCCCTCCCCCCTCTCTAGTTAGGACCCCTGGTGCATCACGGGAACGAATGAGAGACTATAAAACAGATCGCCCCTTGAGGTCAGTCATCTCAAAGATGGACTCTGACCATGAGAAGCTTTTAGAAGATTTCGAGAAGTTTGAAGTCCAAGAAATTTTAGATGAGGTTAAGGAGTGGGCGATGGAAGACGAAGACATCCGGGAGTTTGGGGAAGCGCTGCTTGAGGAGAGAAGGAAAAGGAGGCAGCTCGCCCAAGCAGCCCAAGCAGCACGGCACACGTACATGGAAGAGCACTGGAACCCGGGCTGCTACCCGCAACTCACCACCGAGTGGTACATCCGGGGCCTCGACTTCTGTTGGACAAACTGGCACCACAAATTCAAGAGGCCCCAGACACCCCCGCCAGCACCGCCCCCCTCGCCCGAGGTCTCCCGAAAGGTGCGGCCAATGCGGTCACCAAGCCCCCACGAGCTCCCGACAAAGCGACGACGATGATGATTCGGAATTGACCAAGCTCTTGGCCTTTCGTGCGCGACGACGGGCCACTCAAGCCAGGTACCGGGCCAGGCATCCTGAGCGAGTAGCCGAGCAGAGACGACGGTACCGGGAGAGGTACCCCGACCGAGTAGCCGAGCAGAGACGACGGTACCAGGCCATACACCACGACCGAATAGTCGAGGAGAGACGACGGTATCACAAGAAGTATGACGCCCGACGTCGTGAGGCCGTGAGAAAGTACTATGCCGCCCATGCAGAACAACTCCGGGAGCACAAAAGGCAATTTTACCGATCGGAAGCAGGTCAACGGTGGCAGAAAGAATACCTGGCGAGAAAGCGTGAGAGCTCGGCCCTCTTACGTCAACAAAGAGGACCCGCGACCCGAAAGAGAACGTTACAGAAAATCCAGGCGTTAGGGCCACTAAAACTAACGGTCACGTTGGAGGATTTTATGACGGACTTTCATGATTCCCTCTCGCCCAGCCCGGAGGATTCTCTAGATCAACCTGGTACCCTCATGGACATGGATTCAGAGGTCTTTCATCCTCTGGATCATTCCGTATGCGACGAATCGTCCCTTTCTTCTTGTGACATGTGGGACGATGGGAAGGGATTTTTAGACAATTTACTCGATGACTTGCCGTCATCATCGGACGACTCTTTGTTGGACAATTTACTCGAGGAGCTCGAGGACTTGCCGTCGTCGTGGTCATTGGACGACTGTTTATTTGACTTTTTAACCGAGATGATACAGGAGGAGGGGGAGGAGGATTCTTCGTTTGATTTGGATGATTTTGTTATTTAAAAAGAGACAGTGCCTTGACATTTTCATTTTTTATCACTTAACATGTAACGGTTCAAAAACACGTGGATCATTTTGTCTACACCACAACGGGTTCTGTCTCCAAAATCCTGTTTGAGACTCAACACGAACTACAGAAGACTACCGAACTGCAGAATAACAATACCAATGAGACATTTTCATTTTTTATTTTTTACTCAACATGTAACTGTGTTAATTAAATGTTTACAATTTTAAACGTTTCTTGGCTTGCATGATTTTCTTGACCACCCGTTCCGTCTTGTTTTTCTTGCCGGGTAATCGATCAATGGCTTGGATCATCTTGGTATCGGCTTTCCATTTATCTTGCAAATTCTTGGCACGACTGTAATCAATGTCGTGTTGCTTAGCAATCTGGTCCAAGCGATTGATGCCGGGATCCCCACGTTTCAGACGTTTGGCCAAATGGGTGCCAGGGCCCATGTACTGATAACCGGGCCAATGAAATTCTTTGCCAGTTTTCGCAATCCATTTTTGTACATCCAAGGCCCCTCCTCGTTGGGGGCGTTTCCGTTTAATACCCCTTCTCCTCTTGGTGGGCATCTTTTAGTCACTGTCGTAATCCAATCGACGTCGTAACTTTTTGCCACGAGCCCAATCTTCCCAACCGGGTAAAGGTTTCAATCGTTCCACTTCTCGGGCAGGTGCTTTGCCTTTGCCTTTGCCTTTGCCTTTGCCCCAAGGACTCTCGGCTAACTTTTTTTCCAAGGTCTTGCGCTGTTCTCGAATGGCTTCTAAACGCGACCGGGTATCCCCTCGACTGGTGGATGGGCTCCCTTTCTTGACAATGGGAATCTTACTGGTAGTGGCTGCTCCTTTACCTTTCTTGGTTGCAGGGGTAATGGTGGGTTTGGGAGTCGACGGGCTGCCTTTTATCATGCGCCTCAACCATTGTTCCACGGGTCCCGTCACCAAATCCCCGGCTTCTTCTTCCTCACCTTCCTCACCGGGTGGACCACCCGGGGCACCAACCCCCACCCCGCCAGGAAATTGAGGAATGCGTTTGGTTAACTTGATTAATTCTTGACTCAACGGTTTGGTTTGAGCATTGACCAGGGCTGGGGGTAATTGGGGGTTGGCTAATAACACATGTTTTTTGGCGGCGAGCGTCGCGGCTTTGTTCAACAAGGCATTTTCGGTGAGTTCTCCTTTGTAATATTGAATGAGTTGTTCCAAGTCCTTGTGGGGAATCATGTAGACCTCGTCCATGGTAGTTGACTACAGTCGGGGCAAAGTTCCCCGTCTTCTACCGCACGGCACCTCTCACAAAGACGGGCCCTCAAGATGTGTTGGTACTCTCGATACAACAGGTGATATTTATGCTTCCAATAAGAACATTCGTCTTTCCACTTGTCGGTTTCCCGATTGGCCTCTTGTAACAGAGTCATCCACGTAGGGAGGGTTAACGAACACATTGACATAACACCTCGTGAAGTCCTTGAAACAACCCTCGTCCTTTTTGTTGGACTAACCACTGACGACGTTTTTTGACGGAATGTCGACGACGTCCCAAATCACGTAGTACCTTTTTATAGGGTTGAAGTTTAGCCAGCATGGGTGGGGTCACAGGAATCTTGTTTTTTAAAAAGTTCAACACCAGTTCACTCACAGCATTGATTTGATCGGCATTGGCATGTTGTAACAACTCTTGACGTTTGGAACCATTGGCTTCTTGTAACATGGACCGTAAAAACGGTAATTGACGTCGAAGACGTTGCATCCTTTATCGGTGGCGACGACGATACCGTTGATTGGCTTTTTGAATCGTGCGTTTTATACGTTTATCCGTTTCCAAGGCCACGGCTTTCCCCAATCCCACCATGGCGGGGACCAATAGATTTAAAAAACCTCCTCGTTGACGACGACGACGTCGTCTTCTCCTCCTCACCATGGACGGTTCGTCAATAGACGTTGCAGGGCTTTGTTTTGTTTGATCACATCTCGCGTCTCTTTATAGCCTTGACGGGTATTGCGTTTGAAATCTTGCCACCAACCCCCACCTCGTTGTCGGTAATGTTGTACATTGTCGGTAATGCCTTTCAAGGCTTGTCCGCCTAATTTGCCTAAAGCCAGTCCAAACCCAGGTGCTGGACCTGATAGAAACATACTCATGCCATGGGCAATTTTATCCACCAAACGGGGTTTGCGACGCATTAAAGCCCCTCCTCTTTGTTTCCTTTTTCTGCGTCGTCGTCGTCTTCGTTGGACGGCCATGGTTCTAAGAGTGTGGGACTAGGAGGGAGCGGCTTTTTATTGATCCAATAGTCTTTGGGTCTCAAGGGACGAGGACATCCGTCTACATAGCATAGGGCTTCCAAGGGTTGGTACACAAAATGACCATGGTAATCTTGGACACATCGTTTGGGTAATGGAGGGGTGAAATCCACAATGGTATCATCCAAGGTTTGCATCTTGATTAAAAATCGTTCCAGATCCTCTAAGGGAACACCACGCACATGAGTTTTCAATTCGGTCAAGGCTTTGGCACAGGTGGTAAACGCAAATCGACTCATGGTCACTTTAAATCGGTATTGTTTAAAATCATTCCATCCTTTGACCACCGTTCCCACCGCCGCCAAACAGGCTACCAACGTACTGTTTTCCAAAAGGGGACCCGCAATCATGCCTGCAGCCATCAGGAGTAATGCCATGCCATTGAACAAAGAATTGATACACTTGTAATGATTCAACATTTTTCGATAACACCACCATTGTTGATGATAAAAGGCATACAAGGAATCCATGCGTTGTAATAATTCCGGGGGGAAGGGAAGACCATGATGTTTCGATCCATTCAATAACGACACGACGGTTTTCATCCTCACGGCGAAACACGGGACGAAGACGTTTGTACGCTGGGTGCTCCACCCTGTTTATAACTGGTCACAATGCTATTGGTCATGGTGACATTAGCAATTTCACGTCCTTGGGCTAATTGTTCTTGATCTTGTAACAGCATGCGTAAACGTCGTTGTAAATCTGCTTGACGCAAGGTACGAGGGGGTGGACTCCCAGACGTCCAAGATCCTCGAGGGGTGGCTGGATTGGAGGCCGGTGTCAAAGGTGAAGTGGGGGTATTTCGTCGTCGTCCTCGTACTCGTCTCGGTCGTCGTCCACGACGGCCACCACCACCACCTCCACCACCTCCACCACCTCCACCACCTCCACCACCTCCACCACCTCCACCAGCACCACCAGCACCACCACCAGCACCAGCACCAGCACCACCAGCACCACCAGCACCACGTCCACCACCACGTCCACCACCACCACCAGCACCACCACCACCACGTCCATTACCACGTCCACCCCCGCCACGTCCCCCACGTCCATTACCATTACCCCCAGCACCCGCTGCTGTTGGAGCACCCGCTGCCAAGGGTACGCTAGGAGGACTCGCAGGGGTTCGAGCACCAGAAGACTCCGGGGTGGTGTGGGGGCTTTGGAATGAGGGTGAATGTGATGCTTGACTTCCTACCCCGGCTGGGGAAGAGGCCTGCAAAGGCGCACCATCCAGATCGGGCCAGCCCGCTACTGTGCGGGGGGAGGGGATCCGTTCCAAAAATCTGGTGAGGGCATCATAATCACCAGCCTCCTCCATTTGATCAAAGGCTTGGTCAATCAAGGTTTGGTCCCCCGTAGCCAAAATTTCTTGAATGGTCCCGGGTGACACTTGATTGCCGCTGGACGCCCCCACCCCCGCAGGGGACACGGTATCGTACGATTGCGGAGGTTGACGGTCATCATCTGCCATGGTTGCTCTCTCTTTTTACCTGTTCAAATGGGCTCCCTTTATAGGCGCTTTTGATAGGTGCGAGTCCATCCTTCGTCTTTTAACAGGTGACTCAACAACCGTTGTTGATCGGACGAGGCGGGATGTAAATCCAAGACCAAATACCCACACGGTCGTGTGGTGGCTTGATGAAACGTCTCCAACGTGTCTTTCCAAGTGGTAGGAAACGATTGAAGCATGACATTGCGTACCCCTAATTGATCTCGGGGGTTCTTGAACGCTACAATGTAATGGGCATTGCGGGATATACTTTTGGCATAGCGGCCCACGGGAAACATGTCTTGGCACAAGTATAGGACGGTCACCCCTTGATGATGCGAATGTTTCGTGAATAAATCCAACACGCGTTTATCGTGGCTCCCTTCATCCATTAAATCATCCAAGACCAGGACCCCATGTCCTTGAGGAAACCATTGGACCAACGCCTCATGATCGGGAATCCCTTCGTGAAACACCACCCCTTGATCTTGCATGCCTTGAAATCGATCTTGCCAGGCCCCATAACAATAATGCCGTTGGGTCGGTGGGGTTTCAAACAACTCTGGGTTGTCTACCAAGAGTTTTTCCGTAAACACGGTTTTACCACATCCCGAAGGACCCACCACCAAGATAGAGGAAGGAGTATGGAAACGAAACGGTTTCCCCGTTTGCATGATGACGAACTACCCTTAGAAAAAAAAAGGGCACCTTTTTATTGGAATCGGTGGGACTCGAACCCACGCACGACCCAATCGCTATCCTTGATCAAGTCCAAAGGCTCTACCGACTGAGCTACGACTCCGACACCGTTTTCCAACGAACTTTTTTATTTAATGATTACATTGATGATACGGATGACAACAAAGTTGATACCATCTGGCTTCTTGGCCTACAATCAATTGTTGAAGGCGTTGACCCGCTTGATGGTCATTGCTTACATAATCATAATCCGAAAACTCATTTAAAAAGGCTTGCAAGGTTCGTCCACGGGCTTTGGCTTTCAAGTACAACAAGGCGTAATCACCACAACTCTTGCTTGAAATGGCTTGGAGGGACTTGCCATTGGTCACCACATACTTCCAATGTTGGACAATCCAATCTCGTAACGGGGTAGCTTGCACGTACGTGTCCATGGGCAAAGCATAACTGTCCAGGACTTCACACACGTTTCCATCCGTCCACACCGCTAACCAATGTTGTCCCGGTTGATCGTGTGGGTCGGTGTTCACAATGTACCCTTGAGGGGCAGTCTTGACAGGACTCTTGGGTAAACGATCACAGGCCACTGTCCCGTAAAAGACAGGGTTCAATTGGGGGTCGTCTCGGGCTAAATAATCCAACTGTACATTATTCAAGGCCACATGTTCCATCTTCAGTGTTGGTAAATGTTATACAACACGGCTCCGTTCCTGTCAATCTCCAGCAAGTTCTCAAATTCCCCATACACGAGCACGGTTATATTGGTAGCGGGGGCAGCTCCAAATTCCAAGACCAGTTGTAAGTCGCCCGTTTGCTTGGGGTTGAGGTTTTGACTGTCAGCACATCCATTGGCGACATTGTCAAACATGTACAAGGTACAATTTTTCCTGTGGCCCCAATCTCCTAGTTCTACCATATTGCCTTTCTTTTTACACCAGGCACCACTGGCTTGCAGAAAACGGAAGTAGCCTAGATTATCTCGAGTGCCATTGTTGCGCACTAACTGGAGGGTTTCATAAGGGTATTCTTCTCCTTTGACAATCTGTCGAATGGACGTCAGACCAAATTTCTGGAAACAGAAAGGATCTCGGGTCACATCTCCATTGAAGGCGCGGCTGTCCAACAATCCCACAATCAATCGGTCTGGTATTCTGTTTTGAAACAGGTTAGGGATATCAAAGCGGGTCAGGTTGCCTTGCATGCTGAAGGTCCGGATTTCACTACGGACGGTCGGGTAAGCCGCCACTTGTCCTTCATTGTGTCTTTTGCTAGATAAACTCTGGTAGATGGCGTCATTCAAACGCAGTTGACAGAGATGAAACCGTAGTTTCACATCCCCTTTCATCAATCGGCCAGCTAGACCCACTCCATTCAAAAACAGGCTGGGGCTGTTGAAATGAAATTTCATCTTGATTTCGATGCCAGGCACCAACAATTTGCCGGTATGAAACACTTCCAAGTGTGGGGTAAACACCAGACTGTGGGTGACACCTCCAGCATACTTGGCGGTTTCGGCTACCATGGCGGCCAAGGCTCCTTTGTGATTGGCGGGGAGATCCCGGTAGTCATTATGTGGTGCTGCACTGTTGGTATTGTTGGCAGTCCATTCGGGTGGGAAATCCACTTGATTGTACCATCCTTGGGGTCCTAACACAGTCTTGCCATCTTCTCGGTCATAATTCAGCAAGGTTTCCAGGTAAGCTTTGTAATGATAAGTGTCCGATTGAGGACTGATCAACGTGCCATTCAATTGCAAGTCAATTTGTTTGATGATGGAATGGGCCAAATTATTGACGGGCCACAATTTTTGCGCGGCCACCAAGTTCCCGTTATCATCTTTTTTCAAACTCAATTCCATGGTAAAGTAACTGCGTCCCAAATCCACAAAATCGTCCAACCCCGGAATGATGAATTCCATGGGATTGATACCCGTGGTGGTGGGTTGAATGGTGACCATGCGATAGGCATTGATGCTAATGTCGGTCGGTGGCACCTTGAAAATCCGTAATGCAGGGTTGACGGTCCCTTCGGAACGCTCGTGAGCCGGGGCGGTTTGTGTACTCACGTCAGGCATGTTTAACGTCGTCGTCGAGTGGTACCCCATCGTCGTCGTGAGGGGTTTTTATAGCGTCGTCGTCGTGCTAAACGTTGTCTCAAATCAAACCCGGGGACTCTCATCACCTCGGGACTCAACCATCCACCACGTTGTCGTCGCATGAGTTTCCAAAACGGATACAGTCCACCCCATTGAGACAACCCTCGATCACTACGAATCCGTCGAGGTCGTGAATGCACGGGTTCCATGTTCACACTCCAAAAATATCACGTGCACGTTTGGTTTGTTTGGGAAACAAAGCACTGGCTACACGCACGGCGTCTTTCACGTTCTTATGACTCAACGCTTTCTTGGCTTGTTTGGTGATTTCCTTTTTAAGGACGTCTTCGGCTTTGCGTTTGATACCTCGTGTCAAACCCGTTTCCAATCCTCTCTTGATATTACTAGGTAGTTTTAAAGGATTTCGCGTCCTTATAAGACCTTGCAACCCCCCACGCATCAGATCCGTCATCAATCCTTTGCCTTGTTGATCATACCACTCGTCGGTTCGAAATCGTGTCAAACTTCCCCCACGCATGGTGTCTTCTTCACCAGGGATAAACGTTTTGTCTGTGCTTCACGTGACCCCCTTTTTATACCGTGATCATCGTCTTCTTTTCCGAAAAGCGGCTTCCAACCCTTTTTTAGCCCCGTAACTCGCGGCACCACCCGCGGCACCCAACGCCACGGCTTTTCCTCCAGCGATCAAGGCTGGAATAAGGGCGGCCAGTAGGAATAAACCCCCTCGTTGCCTTCTTCTTCTTCGTCTCGTTCGACGCACTCTTGTCTTGGGCATCTTGTGATTGGGACACTCCCTTGGCCACCCCCTTTTTATGTCTTTTTGAAGTGTAACGTGACAATGGTATGACCTTCACCAAACTTGACCAAGTCTCCTCCTCTACCAATCGTTTCAGCCACTTGAACATGAATCATTTCCACCACCTCGTTACGAAGAGACATGTATTGAATGTGCAACGGTTCAAAATACAGGTTGCCGCGTGCTTCTCGCTTGTACTGGATTTCACGTAACAAATCAGTCACGCGATTGCCCACCACAGTACTGCCTGCCACGTCGGAGTACACGTGCAACGATCGTGTGGGTTCACCCACCACCGCCCGAAATGCTACATTCAAGTTGGTGAAACGCCAACTACAACTCATACTCAATTGTAAATAATCCGGTAAAATAGAACGCACCGTCCAAAAGACCGCGTTCCCCTGACCGTCGGTGACATCGTTCCAATCATTGTCAGCGGGTTTTGTCATGTTGGGGATTTGATCCCCCATGAATTCTTGTTGTAAGTTCGGTCCCAAAATCAACACATTGTCAATTTTACGTAACCACCCCATCTTGAGCGCTAACTTGGTGTAGATGGTCAGGGCTGGCGTGTCGGTGCCACAATGGCAGATATTCGTGTTGTCGATGAGCAGATCCTCGCCTTCCCACTTGAACTTGACGTAGGTGTGTTTGCCTTGATCATTGGTAAACCGACCACCTTGAACGGCCATTTCCATACGTTGTTGTTCCAAGTGAGCAATGGTGGCTTTCATGAAACTCACACCATCCACCACCCAATCCAAATCTTTCACGTCATTGATGATGCTTCGCGCGGTGTCTACTCGCGAGGTCATTTCCCCGTCTTTTCCATTCGGTTTGGGATAGGTTTGGCCCCAGGACACCCCCATGACGTACCCATTTTTCTTCACCAACTCATACAAATTGACGCGAGCATCCGGTAAGGAAATGGCACTCAACCCCACTTGCCAACCACCTCCCGTGAGCTGTAACGGTTGAGGTAAACGAATCTTGAAGGAATTGGGTTGGTTGTTGGGAAATTCACGTCGGTTGGCATGACTGGGTAACGTCACGTAGAACGACATGTTGTCTTTGTTCTTCACACCACCACTTCCCTTTTAAAGTGGAGGGTTAGGAGGGTACGCCCTTCGCCAAATTTCACCAGATCCCCATTGGTTTCGGCCATCTGGGTTTCTACGATTTCCACCACTTCATTGCGTACTGGGACATATTGAATATGTCGAGGTTCAAAGTGGGTGGTGTTTTGAGGCTGGTACTTGATTTCTCGTAAGAGATCGGTGATACGACCCCCTACCATGCTGCTGGTCCCTACATCACAATACACGTGCAAAGGACGCGTGGAGGGAAATTCCAACGAGGGACGAAAGGTCTGGTTCAAATTCACAAACCGCCAAGGGCACGATAGACTCAACTTCAGATAATCCCCCTCCACTTTCCAAAAGATGGGTTTGTTGGCGGCATCGCGGACATCCGTCGGGGTGGGAATGGTGGAAATGCCTTGAAATTCTTGCAAGAGATTCGGACCCAATCGATACACACCCGTCGACACTTGTTCAATCCATCCCATTCTCAGGGCCAAGGTTCTGCCCCATGACACGTGCGCTACTTGTCGTTTGTAATCCACATTGGTGGTATTCAACAACAAATCCCCTTCGGAGGTCCATTCAAAGGTCGGAACCAATTTAACGCCATTGTCCTCGGTCCATTTGTTTTTGGGGGCGGTTTGTTTGGCACGGCTTTGCTCGTAACGATACACCAGTTGATGAAAAAAGTGCGATCCCGTCGACGAGGCCATCTCCTTTCTCATATCTCGACCGTAGACAGTGAGTTCGCGACGTTCATGGTACCAGCGATCGTTCCCTTGATCGTCTTGGGAATACACCCGTTCGTGCCATCGTACGTACAACAGAGGATGGGAATCGCCCACGCCTCCTTCTTCCGTTATCATGGGAATGATGGGTAAGGATAAACTCACCATACCCACCATCCATCCTCGTCCCACAAATCGGATGGGTTTAGGCAATCGGTTTCTGAAATGATGACTCTTGTTCCCAGGAAACTCTTTGGTACTCGCATGACTCATCAACGTCACGTAAAACGAAGAATTGGGGACCAACGTCATTGTTTAGTCACGTCGTCTTTTGGGTGGGCTTGTCTCTTTGGGTGGGCTTTTCCTCTTGGGTGGTTGGAGAGACGTGACGTCTTGACTACGAATCCAACTATTGTACTTGTCGGGCCACCCTTTCCACTTAACCAACCAACGATCTTTTTGTCGCTTAAGTACCTTTTCGATGCGAAACACGTCGAACACATGGACTTTTTGTAAATCCTCTTCATAAAACGTACCTTGGACGGGGGTATCATCCCATTCGTGAATCTTATACGTGGGCACGGGTCCCGGGATCACACGATGCACCACAAACACTTCTTCGGTCCAACCGGGTAGATAGGCTTTTTCAAACGTACGATGAATCTTGTTGAGACGGACACGATCCCCGACTTTGAATTTAGGTTTTTTCTGGCCTTTCAACCGTTTGGCATACAATCGTTTCCACACCGCTTCTTCGTTGTCCCATGTCACGTCTTGAGGGGCCATACCAATACTTCGATGACGGGTGGCATTATACCCTTGCACCAACTCGGGTAAGACATCGTCAAACTGTAAGGTGTTGGCCGCAGTAAAATAACGATACAACCGTTCTTTCAAGGTCCGATTAAATCGTTCCACCACACTGGCTTTCGCATCCCCTTCGGTGGAAAAATGATGGATGCCTTGCTCGTCCAGCCATCGTTGAAAGGTCCGATTATAAAATTCTTTCCCTCGATCCGTTTGCAATCGATTAGGGTGACGTCGTCCTTCTTTCAAAATCTTCTCAAAGGCATGAACCAACGCCACCCCGGTTTTGTCTTTCAACGGTTGTACCCACGCGTACTTGGACAAGACATCCACGACGGTCAACAAGTAGCGTATACCCCGATTATACTTGGCCAACGGTTGCACTTCCACTAAATCTGCCGCCCATTGATCATCTAATCCTCCTACGATCACGGGGACGGTGGGAAAACGACGACGTCGAGGTTTATGTAACGTATAGGCCAAATCCCGTTCCAAGACCCGTTGGGCTTTTTTCAAAGGGAGACGATGGGCTTTGGCAAACCGTTGCACGCCTCCTAAACTGCCGGGGGCTCGAGGATCGTGGTAACGATTCAACCATGATTGGGTGTTTTTCTTTCGAGGGGCCATACTTTTTGGCATTCATCCCATAAGGTCGGTATGGTGGGGACCGTGTCGGGATGCGCCTTTTGAATGATTCGATACCATCGCCATGCCTCTGGGTGAGCTTTTAACCATAAGACAAACACCACCCATCGATACAGGTTGCGGTCCACATGGGTTTCTTCAAAGAGGTGGAGAGGATGCGTGTCCTCGGGACAAGGGGGAATGGGGATTTGGGACCCGGGTTGATGATCATATAAGACTTGGCAAAGGGTTTGATGACATTGCCATTGCCCCAGGGACAAGATAGACTCCCACGCATCACACACAGACTCCATGGTGACATTGATAAAAAAATTTATTTCCTACTCCTTTTTAAACCATTAAAAGAGTCGTCCACAGGTGATGGTCTCTAGACCTTTCTGCCAGTTGTCAACACTGTCACTGTACTTGGGGGGTGGTGGAGCTGGGGCTACCATCATTTCTTGACGGTTCTTGAGCTCTTGAATTTCTCGTAACAATTGTTTCTCATACTCTGTCAGGGGCCGATCATCTTTCCTTTGGACTGGTGGGCCAGGGATGTCATAGCCCCTCTTGGGATATCCTTGAGCATCACGGGTGGCTAAAGGCGATTCAGCTTGTTGGTCGGCTTTTTTGGGAGGGTTGTCATGAAACCAAGTCCAGTACTTGGGGCCCAAGGGTTGATCGGCCCACCGGAAGAAGCCACACGTTTTCTTGGAACAAGTCAGAAACAAGCGATCGGGGTTCTGGGTCGAATGACTCTGTTGAAGCGTGGCGGGTTCACGGCAAAAGCATTGCAAACCACCCCACATGTCCAACACTTCTACATGAGGTTGACTATACACGGCTTTCATATACTCCAAGGCTTGATCTTGTCCACAAAACAGCAAACACGGTTGCATGGGACATTTCACATACTTCCATCCCTTTTGAGATTCTCGGGCCTCCAAACGCACCTCATGGCAAGGGCATACCATAGTGTCCACTGAACTGGGAGGATCTTCGGCATACGTCACCATGTATTGAGGCGGGGACACCATATCATTCAATTCTTTCATCATATCTTCCATCGCAGCTCGGGTGTCGTTCACTGCAGCTCGGGTGTCTTCGACCACTTCGCGCACCACAGGATCACAGTCCACGGGCGTCATATGTTGAATGGCCTTCTTCTTCTTCTTCCCCTCTGGGGGATGGGTTGGCTTTCTCTTCCGATCAACAGACGTCGTGCTCAAGGTTGATTTCACCCCACTGCCCATGCCTTTTTATACCTTGGACCCTTGACTGTCATTGGTCAGCTTATCCTACCCATATAAGGACTTGTTATCTTCCCATTGGTCAGCTTTTGCCTCTCCAAATAAGGTCCTCTTGTCTTCCCATTGGTCAACTGCCCCTATTTAAGGAGCTCCCTGGGTCCTCCGACTCGTCATTCCAAGTAGATGGACTACTACCAAGATCTCAACCGAGACGACTTTGCTTCCACCGAAGACTATTTGGCTGAACGGGTCAAACGAGGTCTAGCAGCGGGATTCACGTTCCAACAGTGCCGACAGCACCACGTCATTGATTTCGGTTTGGCCTTAGGGTTGACTCCCACGGAGATTCTAGCTATTGTAGGCCCAGACACCGGCTACGTATTTCCCAACGAATGCCCCCCAACATCGACATGATTGGAGAACAAGATCTCGGTGCCTTGGAACTCCAGGTGGGTCATGGCCATGTGGTGTACACCGGGGGAGCCAAAGGTACGGATGCCCTCGTGGAAGAACATGCCAAACACTTTGGGATGCAACTAGAAGTCCTCGTCCCCCCGAACCATCCTCGAGCCACTTTCATCACCCCTTCTACGGTGGAAGTCCTGATGCTGGCCAACCCCCATCTTCACCAGGCGGCTGAGAAACTAGGCAAAAAAATGCCCAGTCATTTTTACACCTTGCAATTGCTGCAACGCAATTATCAAATTGCTAAAAAAGCCCATACGATCTATGCCTTTGGCATCTTGGAACCGGATCATAAACGCGTGAAAGGAGGCACTGGTTGGACTGTGCAATTGGCTATGGATCAAGGCAAACCCGTCTACCTGTTTGACATACCCAGTCAATCATGGTACCGCTCGGACCATTACTACCAAGTCAATGAGAATGCCGCTACCCTAGTCACTGGCAGTCAATTTGTTCCTTGGGGACCTAAAAAGCCCACCCTTCATCAAAGCAGTGCTATTGTGGGATCCCGGGATGTGGACGAGAAAACCCGAGCCGAAATTCAAGCCTTATTCAATCGCACCTTCTGTCTACCCGAGAACATTGATCAATTACGCATGGAGCTGGAAGACTTTCATTTGTAATTGTACATAACCATTTTTTTTAGTTTTTTACTTTTCAATCTGTACATAGCTTTCTTTTTAATTTTTTAGTTTTTATTTTTTCCAATTGTACATAGCCATTTTTCAATTTTTATTTTTTCAAATTGTAGATATCTTTTTTCAATTGTACATAGGTGCGCCCCACCCGCGTGGCAAAGAATACAGACAACCATTTGTAAAAAACATCAACTCTTTTTTTTAATTAAAAAATAAAAAGATCACAACACTGAGTTTGCACTATGGTCATAAATAATGTCTCTTGACTCACAGTAGCCTTGACTCACAATAAAAAACTCAACAGGAATTAAAAAATGTTCAACTGTTCAAACAACGCCTTACGGCCTCCATCGCCTCCCTTTCCATGTCTTCCAATCTTTTATATTCATCCCTTCTTTCCTGCGCGACAACTTTAAAAAAATACGCAATGGCAGACCATTCGTCCTCTTTGTGCACGCGCGGCAAGTGGTCGGCCAAGAAGGCGTTCACTTCTCTGAATTGTGCCAGTGTGATGGGCCAATAGCGGTCATTAGTCGTCCAAACCAAGCGGTTGTGAATCCAGGGGATTATCCTTTTGCGTAGCGCCTTCTTTAACAACTTGTAAGTGACTGACTGCAGAGGACGCCCATTTTCCGTCTCCACGAAACACAACACGAACAGGCGAAGAAAGGCGGCCACGCGCTGTCTGGTAAGGGGACGCCACGCTTCCTCCCTCCTGGCGTACATTCCCATAGTATGCCGTTCAATGGGTGTTCTCTCCACTCTCCTCAAAGCCTCTTCGCCGTTTACATTGCTGTCACTGGCTAGCGAGCCAAAGGGCCTTCTCGTTTCCGACATTTTTGACCACAACTGACAAAAGTTAACTAAGCATCAACTCAAAGCTAGGAATGGCGTCCTGTGGCCTCCCTTGACTTATATACCCCAATCCGCGCAATGCACCATGGTCTATCTAAGGAGGGGGGAGGGGGGTCCCCCCACCTCTTCCCCTCCCAAAGCATGATGGGGCCTTTCTCTCATTGGCCCCTTCCCTCCCACGTGACCGTTTTGTTTCTCTATAAAAAACATCACCTTCCCCATGCCATGTTACAATCCCTGGATGATCCAGTCCTCAATCCAGAAGCCCAACAAGTGATTGATCGCCTACGAACCTTGTTATCTCAACTCAAGTCAACTCAGTAACGACCCCATGTTTGGTCTTTTTTTTTCTACTTGTTATTGTCAAACTATAGGAAGGACCAATAAAGTATGTTCAATAGCATTTTGTTGTTGTTTTATTTATCATCTCTACATAACACGGTCTCTATGTCCGTTGACTTTTTCTGGAGAGTTCAAGGGTAATGATAGTTCTCCCTTGTTTGAAAGGAGCCGGTTGGTCATTGGCTGTTTGAATATCCATGGCAATGCTGTCAAAGATGGTTTTGCCAAGAGGAAAATACATCCGTTGCTTGGTATCAAATTGATGATCGGTATTGCCGGCATCCAAGGTACGTAAAAATCCTTTCTCTTGATTTCCCACAATGCTCTGGGACACCAGATCCGTGTAAATCATCAATTGTTGTTGTCCTTGTTGCGGTTTGACCGTTTGCGTACTGGGAAATACTTGTCGACTAAGATTTGGACCCAAGAACAAATAATAATTGAAATCGGGGTGGGTGAAGCTGACGGACACATGACCATAAGGTGGATATTTGTTGGCAGGACCTCGGGTTAGTGTCCATTTGTGTCGATCGTCATAATCCACAATATTTTTCACTAAATAATTTTTTTCTTGGACCACGCGTTCACTTGGTGTACCATCTTTCACCAGGCCCATCAAACCGGCTAATTTCCATTCCATTTCAAATTGCATGTTGGATGGTATGAGTACATACAACGAATCTAATTCGGGGGCGATGCTTGTATTGGTGATTTTCACGTACGGTTGAGCCAGGTTGAGAGCGGCTACTTGTTGGCGTTTCGCCTGATCGTCCACCTCCATTTTAGTTATATCCATCATGACGTCCATGTGTTGTTTTTCCATTTCGTACGCGATGGCAATCCATGCTTCTTTCAAATTGGTGTAATACCCTGGGGGTAAATGGATTTGTTTCGTCACTTGAATAGGAGCCGTTCCATCCGCACGTTTTGGTATGTATCTCACATCTGTTTTCATCCAATGTTTTTGACTATCTTCTTGCGTCCAATTCTGCTTGGTTTGATCTCCCCATTGTTGATTAAACCCCAGGTGAGAGATATGAACCAAAGCCGCTTCCCAATCATCTTCCACCAAATAATAGGAACGAGGAAGTCGAGCCGTAAATTTTTGTCCCGTGCCTTGTGCTTGATCACTGATAAGGGTGATGTAAAAACTCATCGTGATTACTCCCTAACCCCAGGGTTTACCCTTTTATACCTAACCCCGTTCCAAAAATTGGACTTTGGACTTGGAGCCCACGTTTTCTCAGCGGTTTTAACCCACCTTGAGCCCACGATCCTTTTTTCACATTGCTCAGCGGTTTCCCATTCTAAAACACGTGACTTCCGGTTGCATGAGCCCACGATCCTATCTTCACATCTGGTCAGTGGTTTTTTCCACCGGAAGTGACTTATGACGTCACCGGAAGTTCCTCCGGCACGTGATCGCTCTCGACCAATCAGAAGCCAGGAAAAGTCCTATGTGGGCCCAATTTACTACTATAAACGTATATGATTTTTCATATATTCACTTTCATCTGATAAGAAATCAACTAGAAACTGTTAATAAAAGTACAATTTTGTGGTCGATACGCACTGGCCCAAACGTTACGTGAAAACCTAGCTTTCTGATAAAAAAGCTGACTAACGTACTTGTGTAATTTGTCTAAAGCACGAAATTTTACCTTCACTACCACGACAATGAACAGAAAACTTGGTGTTTTATTCCCTTTTATGTACAAGTATTTGGGCATAAAATCTTTGAATGGAGAGAAAGTTAGCGAATAAAAGGTGTATGTTGTTTCTGTATACTGATATAGACATACATTGACAATAAAAATGGGCAGGAATTTTGCCAGCTAACTACTCAATAAACACATCTTTAATGACATACACTGCAGTAGTGAAGATTCCCTAACTGAAGATAACAGATAACATGTCCACATAATAAACATTAGTTCGTCCAAGTTTGAGAAGAAAGTATCATTCCTTACGCTTACGGGTTACAACACAAGACTTACCCACAGCCCAGGCAGCTGCGACACCGAACAGGAAAATGTACTGTCGTAGCATCATATGTTAAAGCTAAAAGCTCCAGGAAAGTGGTAATTTCCAAGGCAGCAAGGAAAAAACTCCTATGAAGACTGAAGGAATACGTGAGGAGTACTAAGGATGGAGGCTGACAAACACCCGATAATATCAAAATTGTCTTGTCTTAACCACAGGTGAGCAAACTACATTAACAACACGTCCGATCATGAGTCTCATGGTTGTTTGCATAGCTGGGACAACTAACTAAGCATTAATGAGTTCTAAGTTACGTTGATAGGTAAAACAAAAAGCTATTGGCTCAAGTAATTAGTAAAAAAAATGATCCGCTGAAATGATCCTGCTTAACGACCTATATTGTACTCTTTGTAGTCGTTTTGTTTTCTTCTTTTTGCACGAAATATTTCAAAGTGAATCTGACTCCTGTTCATGAAAACCAACCTGTAAATTGGCTGTTTTCGTCCTACGATCGTTTGTAAGGCAAACATGCTCGAGGTATAAATTACAATTATTCACCGAAGTGAAGGTGAATAATTGTAGATATTTGCCGAGCCACGAAGCGGTGAGGTAAATATCTACCACTCTTCACAGACACTGAGGTGAAACTGTTTTAGTATATACCAAAAAAGTGGATAAGCAGCACCAGATAGTTTTCTTTTTGCTGAGAAAGGAGGTAAAACTCGCTCGCGAAATCCAGAAAATTCCGGGAGGTGACTAGTAGATTCTATCCCGAGTTTGGGTAGTCAAGTAGGGAGTGCAAAAAATGCTATCTATACTGCTTTGGATACATACTAATAAAAGATCACGAAACATGGCAAAATGTCGAATTCTATCTTTATCCGCAGTTCAAATATATGATTATTTAATATATTCATGTTCATTTCTCCATCTACGGGATAAATACGAACTCTCAATTGACCAGCTCCCAGTTGGCTTGATAGCTCAGTTGGTTAGAGCGCTGCAGCGGTATCGCAGAGGTCATGGGTTCCCGTTCAAGCCTGAATTTTTTCAGGTTTCGTTCTTTTCAACTGCTTAAGTTGAAACACCTTCACGGCGATGATCTTCATATAATTCTATAATGCTATAATTCTAAAAAGTTATAATTAGGTCATCTTGTTTAAGAATACCAAAAGAAAACCTTTTTCCCATTTGTCGACGTTTTTCCTTTTTACAAGAACAAAACTGGATTGAGATTTAGTTGATCATTCGCGAATCATACATGATATCCGTCACGAACATGTCATAGTTAGCCCACGCCTGAATTTGCTTTATTCCTTTGCTACATTCTAATTCATTAGACATATTTTACTTCAACCAAATCTCCGTTAATGCACTTGCGATTTTTATTTTGTCTGCTTAATTATTTACCTTTTTCGATTAAACCTTTTCTTTCCTTGGTGACGGCATGAGTTAGTCATATTATTCCACTAAAGCGTGTATTGGATACGAAATGATGAATAGGTGCGTAGCCGATAACCAAACACCCGAGTGAAATAACTGTTTTATTACATTCTCAACTCACTTCAGTAATGGCTGCTAAATTGTTTCGGTCGTGTTTTTGTGGAAGACTTTTGCTTCATGAAAAAAAAAAATAATAAATCAAATAAAAATGATAAAAAGGTGAACGCCGCGGCAGTTGACGTGGCATCCAATTTCCTTATAAGGCAAAAAGCAGGTTTATTCGCTGATAACCTGTGTGCGATGACCCAATGGAAGTTTAAGCTAGAAATTCAATAACCGAAGTTGAAAACACAAAACGGTCATGGAATGAAATGTTTTTTTTTTAGGAAAATGTCTTTCTAATTTGATCCTAACGCTCTCCCGTTTAGTTTAAAGAAAAGACAAAAATCTACATAGTGTCTGGAATTGTGACTGAATTAAAAGGTTCGCTTGTAAACGCTAAGTGTAAAGAAGAAGCCGGAGCCTGTTACATTTTTTCATTTATGAGAAAAATTTATGAAGAATATTTTTGTCGTATTGCAGCATCGTCTCCTAGAAACGATCAGTAAAACTTGTGGTTCAACTATGGATTATATGGATATTATATTAACCTTTTTCGTTCAAAAAGAAAATTATATAATAGGCAAAAAAGCGGAGCGTTATGGTTTTAATCATCATGATGAACATTAACAGAACACTGACAGAAATACTGTTTATCAGAGAGCTGTCTCTATTTGATTCATGTTCTTAGCTAATGCAAAAAACTCTTTATTCCGATTTATTTTTTTCGGAAGCATCTCATAGGGCCGAAATACTAAATACTTGAATTCAACTGGCTAATACGTACGCGGTCCGGCTCTTTTTTTTTTTTTTTGGACACTTCCTTCATTCTCATCATGCACTTTGTTTGCCCCCTAATTTTCGCATAAAGCATTTGTTTTCAATTTGTCTTGGAAACGTGCAATAGTTCATGCAAAATTTGGGGGGCAAAAAAAGTGTATTATGGGAATTTGGAAGTGGTCAATGCGGATCGTGCTCCCCAGTCCGGAATCCGCGGGAAAGCTTGAAGTGAAATCACTCTACTCCGGCAAAACGAAACGTTGGATTTGTCCTCTCTAAATGGAACTTTTCGCTCACAAGCCATTGTAAAGTGAAAGGAGAAATCAGCAGTGAAATCAGCAGTGAAATGGAAGCCCTAGTTATTCTCCAAAGGCCAGCATTTATGTGATTTTGGGGCTTGTGTTTCCTGTAACGGAATCATCAATTCAAAAATTACATCTAGCACATTATCTATACCGGTATCACAAATTCGAGATGGTAAACTGTGGCTGAGTGGTACTGTATGGTACGGTATAACAGTGGAACAGTGGCATCATCTTATCTTAGTGACTTGATAAAAGTCAAGCAAAAGAGCTCATACTCGTTACGCTCGAATAATAGCCTATTATTAGAAGTTTCCACCGGAGACAATGACTGCAACACTTCACGGCAGGTCTTTCACTTCTGCTGCACCGGCTTTATGGAACAGCCTGCCGGCTGACCTGCGTGTTCCCACGACCCTTGGTGTTTTTAAAAGTATAAAACTTAAGGTTACTCCGGACCTTCGCGGGTGTCCTCCCGTGTCCTCCAAGAAAAAATTCACATGCGCGCCATTTTAAAGGGAAGCACGGCAAACTATATATTGTTGGAAAGCTTAATAAATGTAGATTTCGGAAAACACGAGAGAAAATTGCAAAAATGACCGCCAAAATGACCATGCGTCATTCAATTAAACAAATGAATTAATAGGGTACCAAAATTTGGCAGATTTCTGTGAACTTTGGCCTGAACATTCCTTAGATGTTGTGAAACAAAAGTGTGGTCATTTTCCGTGGCGATCTTCAATTCAATGCCCATCGCGTATTCTTTGCTGCTGGAACTTGACAAATTAATTAAAAAATAACCACTCAGAATATCGAAAAATGCTGACATAAATTTGATTATTGGTCCTTTGTGATTAGCACTGTGCAGTTATTTTGCCAATGCGCTTGAATTTGATACCCTATTAATTCAAATGAATGACTCATGGTCATTTTCATGGTTGTTTGCGATTTTCTCTTGCGGAATTGACGAAACCGGCAACTTATAATTGTTTTCGGAATCTACATTTATTAAGCTTTCCAACGATATATAGTTTGCCGTGTTTTCCTTTAAAACGACGCGCATACGAATTTTTTCCCCGAGGACACCCGCAAAGGTCAGGGGTAACCTTAAGACGTTTTTATTTAGGTCAGCATTTTAATGTTTTTTTTGTTTTTTTTTAGTTAGTTTTTAGATTTTGGTTTTTGTTAAATTGTAGCTGGTATTTTTGTACATATGTAATATAGCATATATGTTTTTTTATAATAATAATAATATTATTATTGTTACTATTATTATTATTATTATTATTATTATTATTATTATTATTGTCCTTGATGTACTTTTTAACAAATTGGTGAACCCGGTAGACGAAACACAAGCCGCTATTTGGCACGTTTTGTACAATATCAAAGGCATTGTGATTGGTCCTGGTCTATGATTTACTATCGATTAACTGAGTGGATTATAACTCGTAGGTACTGTCTCGCTCTTCCCAATTTGTTCCGGCGTAGACAGAATACATATTAAACTACTGCTTTTTGCCAAAAACACGCTTTGTATTTTACGATAGACGCTAAAAAGAATAACATGAGTTACTACGCAAATATATGCAAAGAGCTCGCACTTAAAGACTAAAAAAACATGCAGTTTACTACTGAGAAATCACGAGACATTTTTTCAGGCTTTCTTTTCGCAACTGCATAAGTTGCGTTAATAACTGCGAGGACCTTCTTCACATTTGATTACAACAATGTTTCAGGAAAAATCAAACATGTACCATATCTCAGAGCCAATAATTAGAAGATTTTTTTTCCAAAACTTGTGACCATTTGTTCACCGTTGAGCAGTTTTCGTTGATTCATTCAGCTTTCCAACGAAACGCTGCAACACTTTGCAATGTTTTGGCGCCTTTCATGTTCCTTCAGTCATGTGATCGATTATTGTTCCCTTTTTATCTCTTTTGTTATTTTTCCCTTTCTTTCTTTATTTTTTTAAAATAGTTATTAAGAGCGGTTTGCTGTAAGAACTGACTAAGGGTATGCAAGAATAAAGACTTTGGTGAACTAGTTCTAAAAATATAAGTTTCAGGAGGCTTAGATTTTTATTTTTTTTATTAGTGAATATTTTCGTATTTTGCCCTTCGCGGCAGTCAAAATCAACGCCAAAATCGGGACTTTTCCGGAAGCTCCTGTTCAAATATTGAAAGTGTTCTAAAAAGATTAACCCAGGGAGTTAACAGATCTTATTTCCTCTGTTAATTAGCAGTGTCAAATTTTCATGAAAAGCGAACTTGAATTTTTGCGAAAGTTTAAAATTTATACCCAACAACGTTCGTTACCGACAACCAAATTTAGGCTAAATTCAAGGCCCTAAAAAGCACTCTGGTACATGGCTTTACACAATGAGACTATACTCCGGGAAACAACAGTCATTTCAACTAAACATCGGCCGAAAAAAATTTTGGAGCAAATGAAACGGAGAATTTTGAGAGCGTTTAGAAAACACGCCACTTGAGTGATATGAGCGACCCTTTGACCTCTGATGTCAACGGAAATCAACACACAGCAGCTCTTAAAATGTGACTTTCCTTCGCCAGAATACGAATTTGTTTGTTTTTCTAGAATGTTTTCAAGTAAAGGAAACTAGGTTTTTGAATTTGGAGGCGTTTGTTCCCAATATTGAGCGATGTTGGGCAATTTAGAGAAGTGTGTTATGAAATTGACCTACTCTGTCTGTTTACAATGTTATTCCGCATTTAAGGAGGCTCGCAACAGTTTTTTTGGCCTTGGAGTGTATCTTTTGAAGTCAAAATTTCGCATAGAAGATAAACTTCGATTTCCTTGATACTACACCACCTTTTCAACATATGATCAAAGTTTATTTTCTCACTGGTTTCCTAGCAACAGCTGTCACCATAGCAACGGTAATAGACAACCCCTCATTTTAAATAATGTCGAATATCTCGAAAACTAGTCAGACATTTTATGACGAAACTTGAACTATTTGAACTACTCAACCTACTCAACTTGTATGCGAAATTAGCGAAAAATCTGTAAGAGCTTTTCCATGTAAATCATGATTCATCTTTTACTGGCTGATTTTGGTCACTCCTGCAATTTTCTCCAATATTTCAAGAAAGATAAAACTTAACACTTTCTCTTTTCAGTTGAAGGACCTTTTATGATATCAAAACATTCTTAATGTACATTGAGCTTCCTAGGTGGCTGCGATTTTAAGATATTTATATTTAAAAACTGCTAAAATGCAGCACAAATCAGCCAAAAAGTCCGTAATTTGCATAAATAGAAATATTTCTAAACTGCCCTTACAGATTTTTCTCTTAAATTGTTTGCCGTTAGAGTAACAATTCTTTTTGATGTTCCAGTGAGTTTTAGGCTGAATAAATATTTCTGTTATTAGATAAGAAGGCTGAATCTCGGTCAAGTTTCAGTCGTTATTAACTTTCAACGAGCAACAGTTTTATTTTGTTTTTCCTGGTCTATTTCACGGTTATTCACGTGCAATGAATATTTATACACGCTGCGCTCGTGTCCTCTCGTGCGTTTATAATTCCTTCTCATAATAATAAAAAAATATTCGTCCTCTGAGCTTTTTTCTCGTCATTTTTCGGCCCCAGTGTAATGCCATCGTGGGCGTTAACATGGATGCAATCCGTAATTAAAAATGCTAAAACTTCAGTCAGTATTTAAAGAATAATGGACGAGAGTCTCCAGGAAGAGGCTCAGAAGACGAAAATTTTTAGTTATTGTTAGAAGGAATTATAAATGCACGAGAGGACACAAGCGCAGCGTAGAGCCTCCTTAAAATGCGGAATCAATAACGAAGTAAAAAACCGATTCATGAAATGTTTAGGAAACAACTCTTACCTAAGTGAGCTTTTCCTGACTGGAAACTGAAACTTTCATTGCAAAACACATAGCGAGGTCGCCGAGCCATGTAGCACGTGAGTTGTCAAATGTTTCTACAGTGCGGCGGAGGTTCTCTGTGTTAACGATTAACCAGATGTTAGGCCCGCATAGCGTGCAATCGAAAACAACGCCATGGTGACGAACGCTAGTGCTGATAGGTAAAAAGGTAGGGGGGGAAATAGCCTGCGAGCAGGCTCACTTAGTGTGTTATTCGCGCGAGTATCTTGGCCAACAAAAGGAGAAAAAGGAGCTTTCGTTCCAATTTATTATTATAGGTATATATTTTTTACGTCCAAACTGGTGACACGTAGTACTAGTAAGCAAGTTCTCACAATTGTTGGTAGCCTATTTAAGAGTTCTTCTGTTGATGGCACTATTGTGTGATAGGTTTCCCGAGGAAATCTAATGCTGGCAACAAATATTAGCCCGAGAACGTAGCTCGAGGGCTTATATGAAGTTTGAACATCAAATTTCCGAGGGAACCTATCACACATAGGGCCTGAGAAGAAGGACTCTATTGGTTTTATTGTACAACGCTAAATTTTGAGCGAAAATTGCCAAAACGGGCACTATGGGCTGATAGGTGCGCACTGAAGAGAGACACTATCACTTCACGTGATCGATCTCGACCAATGGGAGCACGCTAAAATTTAGCGTTGTACTATAACCTGGAAAAGGTTTAAGGTGTTTCGATACAGTTTTTTTGGGACCATACCTAACTTTTTGAATCGGCTCTTAGACAGTCTTCTCCTTGTCAGATCAACGTGAAATTTGCAATACTTGTTGGTTTTGGATTGAACTTTAGCGTGGTTTACATTTTGTAAAAATCGATATTTCCATGACAACGATAAACAAAAATCCTCGAAAACAGTAAAATTGAAATTTTGTACGATCCAGCTTTCGCTTCGAAAAGAGAATACCAGCGTCTTAAACTGTGGTGTATGGCAAATAAAACATACAAGAACAAAAAATTCTGTATGTTTGTTTTGAAGTAAATCACAAAAACATTTTCAACCTTAGTTTTTGCCTAGTAATAGTAAATGCACTGAAACATAATCAACGCTTTGATGAAATGGCTAGTAAATACTGTTAAAATGTGTCTTTTACTTACTATTTTACGCCTAGAAAGTTTTGTTGAAACCGGTGTTTGCGATCTCGAGAACGACTTGTTTTTCGAAGATCATTCGCGTAATAATTTTGTGGTAATTTTTTATTTTGAGCGCTTTTGCGAAAATCTTAAGAACGGCTCGATAGATTTTTTTTAAACATTGAACATGCGTACTTGACGATGTGACCAATTTTAGTTTTGAGTCTTATTAACATTGATTCACTGGAACACTTTTAGATTTAAAGTTAAAGAGGATGTATGAACCGACGGAGAAGGTTGCGTTACAAATTCACAGTTGGCAAGTAGATGCTAATATATTCAAAGTAATGCGTTATTCATTGCTTCGTGATTTTTATCTGGTTTTTTATCTGGTACCACGAAAAGTTAAAATCACGTAGGAATGCATTGCGCATTACTTTGAATATATTAGCATTTACTTGCCAACTGTTTATATGTAACGCAAGCCTTTCCGTCGGTTCATACATCCTCTTTAACTTTAAATCTAAAAGTGTTCCAGTGAATCAATGTTAATAAGACTCAAAACTAAAATTGGTCACATCGTCAAGCACGCATGTTTAATGTTTTAAAAAAATCTATCGAGCCGTTCTTAAGATTTTCGCAAAAGTGCTCAAATTAAAAAATTACCACAAAATTTTTATGCGAATGATCTTAGAAAAACAAGTCGTTCTCGAGATCGCGAGCACCAGTTTCAACAAAACTTTCTAGGCGTAAAATAGTAAGTAAAAGACACATTTTAACAGTAGTGACTAGCCATTTCATCAAAGCGTTGATTATTTTTCAGTGCATTTACTATTACTAGGCAAAAACTAAGGTTGAAAATGTTTTTGTGATTTACTTCAAAACAAACATACAGATTTTTTTTGTTCTTGTATATTTTGTTTCCCATACACCACAGTTTAAGACGCTGGTATTCTCTTTTCAAAGCGAAAGCTGGATCGTACAAAATTTCAATTTTACTGTTTTCGAGGATTTTTGTTTATCGTTGTCATGGAACTATCGATTTTTACAAAATGTAAACCACGCTAAAGTTCAATCCAAAACCAACAAGTATTGCAAATTTCACGTTGATCTGACAAGGAGAAGACTGTCTAAGAGCCGATTCAAAAAGTTAGGTATGGTCCTAAAAAAACTGTATCGAAACACCTTAATAGAGTCTTGTTGTACAAGCGACTCAAGCGCAGTAAACCCACATCTTCACTCCAGCAGGCTCTTCAAACTCCCATTCTCAGTGAAACATTTTATCTTTTGGTAGATAAAACACATAAAAACACACTATTGTCTTTCCCTAGTTTTCCATGATACAGCAGCCACTTCCCTCGGCTGGTTCCTCTACGGCATATGGTGCTGTGGTTTTGTGCCTTGCATGGGATACATCTGTGCACACGCCATAATACTCACAAACAGTCTTTAGTGGGGCTGTGCTGACCCTTTTCATGTTACGTTTCCTATGCATGTCGCACAGGTTCAAGTTCTCATAAGCGATGAGATTGTAAAAAAATAATAATTATTATAATAATTTATTTATACTTTAAAAAGTACTTCATTCTACTGTTCTGCTGTTCTTACCCCCTCCCCCACCCGTGGTTACATAACAGAAACATGTACTTGGCCGCATTTTATTTCTTTGCTTAGAGTCTTTAATTAGAAGGTCTAAGGTCCGCCAAGGAGGAAAGATATTGCACCTTGCGCCATGAAAGAAATACATCTGCCTAAGCCAAAATACTAAAAACAGTCTTAAGCATGGGTATGCTCAGTGTTTTCACGCTGGCTTTCCGAGACAAGTCGCACAATTTCAGGTCAGAGTGACGCAGCTTATAAATTGTTCTTGAAGAGAACAACTTATCCTTCGTGCAGTGAGGAACTAGTAGCTGAAGAACAACCGCGAACTATCTACTTTCTTAGCAACTCGAATATCTCTCAGGGTCTTGCCTATACCCAGTTTGTTGCGCAAAAAACCCTGCCGCTATCCGTTGTCTCTCTTCCTCCTATTCCTTTTTTTTGGTATTGGTCTCAACTTTGTTTCGTAACCTCTTTTTCATGCAACATCCTACATTTGCAATGATTTAGTCCAGTGAAAAAATTAGGCCAGTATTTTCTGATATGCTTTCCTTTGTCGACGTCAAACGCTCTCCAAACTGTCGCGATGTCACAAGAAAACTCGAAATTGTTTAGCATATTTACACCGTCGAATTTTCTTGAGACAGTTGCAAGCGACAATCGCAAGCGATTTGCAGATCTGACAACGGCATTCATGTGTATAAGTTCGTAGACTTTTCCCCCTTTTTGAGGCATTGTCGCTTTTTGGCCGCGCGAAATTAAGACGAGCGCAAACAAAGGAAGGAGCGGGGAGGGGAAGGTGGACAGGAGGCGAGAAAAGGAAACGCTTGCCTGCAAACGCCACGATTTTGAAAAATGCCACTTTAGTTCTCAAGGTTGGGTGAATTCATAGCGTGACAGCTTGTCAAAAAAGCAACAGATAACAGATCACCAGATGTTACAAATTAACTTTCTTCAAAATCAAAACATGCCCCACATGATCAAACCCACAAACTGCAGAAACGAAGCACTCAGAGATGTGATGTGGAAGCCTCGAAAGTTACTCAAAGCGGGCGCTTCAGGATTGTCGTTGTTATTTCAAATTTAATAAATATGAAAGTTTATCTCTGCCAGGAAATCGGGTTTTATTTCTTTGGGAACCTTTTCAAAGCGTCGGAAAGAAAGGATTCTTACGGAGCAATTCTTGCGGATATTTGCAGAGCAGTTACAGTGGAAGTCGTTGAAAACGTGTGCTATTTTCGGAACGTGTGTGCAATCTTTGTGCTCGAAAAATTAGGAATTTAGAGCCATTATTCGAAGTTATTCGGAATACAATAGGTATATCGAGTCTGCTGTTTCCCAAACTCCGCCAAAGCAGCGTATCAACTTGTCTAAACGGCTGCTCAAAACTTCATCAGGCAACAGTCCATGTAGAAAGAGAAAGCTTTCCGAAAGTCTCTGAGAATTGAATCCACGGAACAGCTGTCTTCCAGAGTCAAACCTGAACATAGAAATTTTCCAGCTGGAGAGAAACAGTAAGTTGTGTTGATGTGGGTCACGCTCAAATTAACTTACCTGATTTGATTGACGTTCGTGGGCGTACGGGATTCTCAAAATCGTGGGTGTTGCGGGCAAGCGTTTTCTTTCCTCCCTTCTCCTGCCTCTTCCCGCACTTCTTTTGCGCTCACCCCAATTTTCGCGCGGCCAAAAAGAGAAAAATGCTTCAAACGAGCGAAAAACCCTAGATCTAAGGAAACGCTTGCTACGCTGGCTAGAGTTTCGATAGTATCTACCTCTACGTCGCAAGCCCCTTTTTCCCTTTCTGGGTCACCGAAATCCACTATGCAGACACCCGTCCACGTATTGGCCTTTCTAGAGTACATGATGCTACACAGCAATTGATAGCACCCAGCGTACTCACGTCGAATGGAGAGCGGTGTCGATCGTGGGATTCTTGATCTCTTGAGAAATACAGCAAAGCTGTCTTGTGATGTAGTGTCGGCAACACGAGCAGTTTTTGTTTTTGTTTTTCTCTTTTTTTTTTACTTTTATTTTATTTTTTTTTTTGCTCTGGCAACGCAGGTAGACAGGGGTCTTAACATAGTTGCTGTGCTGAATGCAGTAAAATCTCTTTCCTACCGGTAAGCATGCTAGCTTGTTGAGAATCATTGCCCTGATGACATGCAGAGTATTCAGTATTTTTCCAGGCACAGGCAGCGGAGTAGCCTGCGTCGCAGACAATCTACATCGCCGGTATATGGCGTTGCTGCATTATCATCGTAGACGAGCAGTGAGAAAGACATTTGTGTGTTTTTATGTCTTTTTCGCTTCGAAAATCTTGTTTAACACCCGCAAAGTTTTATTTACCAAAAGGTAAAATGTTTCACTTAGAATGGAAGTTTGAAGAGCGTTGTGAAGTGACGAATTGAACGAATTTTGTGTGTTTACCGCGCTAGGGTCGCTTGTACTATAATTCTCTCACCCTATAGGCCACCGACATTGTGAGAACTTGCTTCGGTACGTGTCACCGGTTTGCACGTCAAAAAAATAAATTGGAACGAAAGCTCCCTTTTACCTTTTTTCTTTACCTTTTTTCCTATCAAGCACAAGCGTTCGGAGTCACCATAGCGTCACGCTACACGGGCCTAACATCTGGTTAATCGTTAACACAGAGAACCTGCGCGGCACTGTAGAAGCATTTGACAACTCACGTGCTACATGTCTCGGCGATCTCGCTATGTGTTTTGCAATGAAAGTTGCAGTTTCCAGTCAGGAAAAGCTCGCTTAGGTGAGAGTTATTTCCTAAACATTTCATGAATCGGTTTTTTACTTCGTTATTGATTCCGCATTTTAAATGCGGAATAACGTTGTAAACAGACTTTGAATGTATAATTCGGTGATAAACAGAGTAGGTCAATTTCATAACATACTTCTCTAAGTTGACCAACATTGCTCAATATTGGGAACAAACGTCTCTAAATTCAAAATCCTAGTTTCCTTCACTTGAAAACATTCTAGAAAAACAAACAAATTCGTATTCTGGCGAAGGAAAGTCACATTTTAAGAGCTGCTGTGTGTTGATTTCCGTTGACATCAGAGGTCAAAGGGTCGCTGATATCACTCAAGTGGCGTATTTTCTAAACGCTCTCAAAATTCTCCGTTTCATTTGCCCCAAAATTTTTTTCGGCCGATGTTTAGTTGAAATGAGTGTTGTTTCCCGGAGTTTAGTCTCATTGTGTAAAGCCATGTACCAGAGTGCTTTTTTGAGCCATGAATTTAGCCTAAATTGGCTTGTCGGTAACGACCGTTGTTGGGTATAAATTTTAAAATTTCGTAAAAAATTCAACTTCGCTTTTCATGAAAATTTGACACTGCTAATTAACAGAGGAAATAAGATCTGTTAACTCCCTGGGTTAATCTTTTTAGAACGCTTTCAATATTTGAACAGGAGCTTCCGGAAAAGTCCCGATTTTGGCGTTGATTTTGACTGCCGCGAAGGGCAAAAACGAAAATATTCACCAAAAAAATAAATAAAAATCTAAACGACCCGAAACTTATATTTTTAGAACTAGTTCACCAAAGCCTTTATTCTGGCAGATTTTGGGAAAATCGGATTTTTCTATCTTGCATACCCTTAGTGGGTTCTTACAGCAAACCACTCTTAAGTTTTTAATAAAACAATTATTCTACTTGGGCTTGCTGGATATCAAATGATTATTTGATTATCGTTTGATATCCAGCGCGCATTCGTAGAATAATTGTAAATTATCCTCTCTCGTTCTAATTCATTAGGCATATTTAACTTCAGCCAAATCTCCGTTGATGCACTTGCGATTTTTATTTTGTCTGCTTAATTATTTACCTATTTCGATAAAACCTTTTCTTGACTTGGTGACGGCATGAGGTAGTCATATATTCCGACTCTTCTGGAGATGAGATGAAAAATAGGCGCGTAGCCGATAACCCCCTCATATCCAAAAACCCTGAGTGGAATAACTGTTTTATAAAATTCTCAACTTACTTCAGTAATGGTCGCTGAATTGTGTTGGTCATGTTTTGTGGAACGCTGAACTTTTGCTGTATGAGAATATAGTGCAAAAGGACAGTCAGTAAGGAAGAAAAACAGGCTAGTCGCTGGTTCTGAAAAAAATCTAAGAAGAAACTCTAGAAGCCTGCGAAGGATTAGAAATAGGAGCAGTTTCAATATCCACAATAAAATAACAAAATACTGTAAGGTCGGCAAAAAGGAGAAACAACAACAAATACATTTGTTTGATAAAGACAAACCTTGCGAGAAACTAAGTGAAAGCCTTGTATGATACAATTTCATCCTTAAAGCGTAGATTAATTGTTTAATTCGGTAAAATACAAATAAATGACGAGAAATTAGAAGAAAAAAGAAGAAAATGATGACGACCCTCGCTCTTAAAAGCAGTTGATAAAAGAACAACCTAAAAGAAATTCAGGCATAAACGTATATGATTAACACATTCATCTGAAAAGAAATCAAGTAGAAACTGTTGATAAAAGTTCAGTTTTGTGGTCGATACGCACTGGCCCAAACGTTACGCGAAAACCTAGCTTTCTGATAGAAAAGCTGACTAACGTGCTTGTGTAATTTGGCTAAAGCAGGAAATTTTATCTTCACGATCACGACAATGAACAGAAAACCTGGTGTTTTATTCCCTTTTATATACAAGTATTTGGGCATAAAATCTTTGAATGGAAAAGAAAGTTAGCAAAAAAAGGTGTATGTTGTTTCCGTATAATGATATAGATGTACATTAACAATAATGGTCATGGGCAGGAATTAAGCCAGCTAACTACTCTGCAGTAGTGAATATGACCCTAACTGAAGACAACGGATAACATGTCCACAAAGTAAACATTAGCAGGTCTAGGTTTGAGAAGAGAATATCATTCCTTACGGGTTACAAGACTTACCTACAGCCCAGACCGCTGCGACACCGAACAGGAAAATGTACTGTCGTAATTTCCAAGGTAGCAAGGAAAAAACTCCAATACAGCACCTTGTTCTCATTGTCCTTTCACGTGATCTGTTGACGCGATCGCGACTGCGATAGCGGTGCCTTGGAGATCGTGACCTGGACAAGTACGACAAGCCAATGTTAAACAGGCGTTACTTTGCCCAGCGCGACATGAGATATAACAGATGCAAATTTGTAATAAGCGTGCGCGAGAGACTATAAGCAGTCTATTCTTTGAAAAAGGGGAACATTTCAATAGTGGTTTAAAGAGATATGCATAACTCCTGTTGTACTTGTCTTTGTTTTCTTTTTTCAGTGAACAGACTTTGTGCTATCAAATATCCAGACGTGATTCATTGTTATGGCCTGTTATGGCTGGTCGTTCATAATTTTTCCAGAGATACTCAGTGTATTCATGTCTTATATAGTATAATATGGTCTAAAACTGAGACATCAGTGTTTGGTGAGTGCCAAGAGCTTCCCTTGTGGCGCTTGGTTGACGGGGAATGGGAACGTGATCTGGAAAGTGGATAGTTTGTGAAATTGAATTTAGCAGAAAGTGCTTTTGCTTTTAACAAGCACAAAAACGGTATATCAGAATTAAAATCGCTTTACCTTCGAAGAGAGTGATCGTCCTTCCTCTTCTTCTTTTTGCCCATGTTTGTGTTAAGGAAACTACGGTGGCTCAAGTGTAGAAAACGCAGTGCAAAGCGTACAGAGTCAAACGGGTCAACATGTGGGTAAAAGGCCACAGTGATCAGATAACACGATTTACTAAGCGTCACGCAGCGTAAGGCAATGGCCATTAACCCATGACCAATGACTGCGTGACAAAAATATACTCAGCAGTACCGACTTTGTACTGACCGGTACCGGAAGCCGATTACCTGTGGGTACATGGCCAAATACTCTAAAAAAATCAAAATTCCTCTGAAAAAATAACAATATTTTAAAATTATCTGTGGGATCTAGGAGAGCCTGATCCCTGATTCCATTGAAAACACTGCTGATCCCGATCCCACGGCTTGTGATCCCGGATCCCAGGGCTGTGATCCCTGATCTGAATACAGACTGAAGGAATACGTGACGAATAATAAGGACGTCGTTATTGGAGGCTGACATACACCCGATAATATCAAAATTGTCTTGTCTTAACCACAGGTGAGCAAACTACATTAACAACACGTCCGATCATGAGTCTCATGGTTGTTTGCATAGCTGGGACAAGTTACGTTGATAGGTAAAACAAAAAGCTATTGGCTCAAGTAATTAGTAAAAAAACTGATCCTCCGAAATGATCCTGCTTAACGACCTATATTGTACTCTTTGTAGTCGTTTTGTTTTCTTCTTTTTGCACGAAATATTTCAAAGTGAATCTGACTCCTGGGGCCCGTTTCTCGAAAGTCCCGGTAACTTTTCGGGCCCGAACCTATATTTTAAAATCAAAAGCTATAGAACGTTGGCGTAGTTTTTAGCCCACATATTAGCCTGACTTCTTTTATCAACTTATAATTTTATTGCTCAGCTTTCAAAACCAACAAAATTTGAGTCTTAAATGCAAACATCGCGCACATAAGATAGCTTTCCGGGCCCGAAAAGTTATCGGGCCTTTCGAGAAACGGGCCCCTGTTCATGAAAACCAACCTATAAATTCGCTGTTTTCGTCCTACGATCGTTTGTAAGGCAAACATGCTCGAGGTATAAATTACAATTATTCACCGAAGTGGAGGTGAATAATTGTGGATATTTGCCGAGCCACGAAGCGGTGAGGTAAATATCTACCACTCTTCACAGACACTGAGGTGAAATTGTTTTAGTATATACCAAAAAAGGTGGATAAGCAGCACCAGATAGTTTTCTTTTTGCTGAGAAAGGAGGTAAAACTCGCTCGCGAAATCCAGTAAATTTCGGGAGGTGACAAGCAGATTCTATCCCGAGTTTGAGTAGTCAAGTAGGGCGTGCGAATAACGCTCTCTATACTGGTTTGGATGCATACTAATAAAAGATCACGAAACATCGCAAAATGCCGAATACCAAAAGAAAGCCTTTTTCTCGTTTTTGGATGTTTTTTCTTTTTACAAGAACAAAACTAGAATGAGATTTAGTTGATCACTTGTGAATCACACATAATAACCGTCACGAACAGGTCATAGTTAGTCCACGCCTGAATTTGCTTTATTCCTTTGCTACATTCTAATTCATTAGGCACACTTTACTTCAGCCAAATCTCCGTTAATGCACTTGCCATTTTTATTTTGTCTGCTTAATTATTTACCTTTTTCGATTAAACCTTTTCTTTACTTGGTGACGGCATGAGTTAGTCATATTATTCCACTAAAGCGTGTATTGGATACGAAATGATGAATAGGCGCGGAGCCGATAACCCTCTCATATCCAAGAAACCCGAGTGAAATAACTGTTTTATTACATTCTCAACTTACTTCAGTAATGGCTGCTGAATTGTTTCGGTCATGTTTTTGTGGAAGACTTTTGCTTCATGAAAAAAAACAATAATAATAAATCAAATATAAATGATAAAAAGGTGAACGCTGCGGCACTTGACGTGGCATCCAATTTCCTTATAAGGCAAAAAGCAGGCTTATTCGCTGATAACCTGTGTGCGATGACCCAATGACAGTTTAAGCTAGAAATTCAATAACCGAAGTTGAAAACACAAAACAGTCATGGAATGAAATGTTAGGAAAATGCCTTTCTAATTTGATCTTAACGCTCTCCCGTTTAGTTTAAAGAAAAGACAAAAATCTACATATTGTGTCTGGAATTGAGACTGAATTAAAAGGTTCGCTTACGGTAAGTGTAAACAAGAAGCCTGAGCCTGTTACATTCTGTAATTTATGAGAAAAATTTATGAAGAATATTTTTGTCGTATTGCAGCATCGTCTCCTCGCAATGATCAGTAAAATTTGTGGTTCACCTATGGATTATATAGATATTATGTCAACTTTTTTAGTTCAAAAAGAAAATTAAATAATAGGCAAAAAAAAGCGGAGCACCATGGTTTTAATGAGCATGAGGAACATTAACAGAACACTGACAGAAATACTGTTTATCAGAGAGCTGTCTCTATTAGATTCATGTTCTTCAGTAGCTAATGCAAAAAAACCTCTTTATTTAATTTCGTTTTTTGGGAAGCATCTCACCAGGCCGGAATCCTAAATACTTGAATTCAACTGGCTAATACGTCGCGGTCCGGCAAAACGAAACGTTGGGTTGTCCTCTCTAAATGGAAGTTTTCGCTCACTAACCGTTGTAAAGTGAGAGGAAAAATCGGCGGGCAATAGAAGCTCTGGTTATTCTCCAAAGGCAGAATTAATGTGATTTTGGGGCTTGTGTAACGGAATCATCAATTCAAAAATTACATCTGGTGCATTATTTGTACCGGTATCACCAATTCGAGATGGTAGACTGTGGCCGAGTGGTACTGTATGGTTTAACAGTCAATCAGTGAAACAGTGAAACAGTGGAACAGTGGAACAGTGGCCAAGTGGTACTGTATAGTATGGTTTAACAGTGGAACAGCGGGATGTTCTTGATGGGAATCCCGAACCTTCGAGTTTGGACCCGAGTTCGAGTTCGAGTTCGAGTTAGAGTTCGAGTTAAGAATCGGGGTCTTTTCCATGCAATGGTGATAACAATAGGTGACAGGCCTACACAACTCCTATACACGTGTAATAACCAGTTCACAGTTTGGCTCGAACGAGTATGTATTTTAGGGATCTGCCCCTTTTGAATGCGACCACAGGGGGATCTTAAAATATCTTGTTAAGCAAAAGTTGTTGCTGAATTAAATGCCAGTTTTGCGTAAGTATTTGCTTTAAATTAGGCACTGATGGACGATATTGTGGGACGGAAGGCAGGATTCGCGCGTTTTGTTTACGCCTTTGTTGAAGGGCAAGTTTTCTGCCCTCAAATTAAGTTAATCTCAGCGAGGATTGTTGAAATCAGAGTTTGGGGGTACCCTCTTTCCTTGAGATGTGTTTTAAAGTGTGAAACTGCAGTTCTGAACGGAGTTTCTGAGGAGTTTGTCCAGAGAAGCCTAAGTGCTTCGCCTTCAATGAAGCCCTTGTTGACCCCTGGTGGGTGGGAACTAGAGAAATGTGTGTACTGAAATGTTTCAGTTGGTTTGAAATGCATTTTTATGTCTAATATAGACCCGTTAGCGAATCTTTCGCTTTTGTAAACGCTTGTGTCGAGGAACGTAGTATCTGTGTCAGATACTTCAGCCGTAAACTTGATGGTGGGGTGGTGGCTATTTGTTTGTTCCATGAATTGCGTGACCTCGTGTTTGTTTGTATTCCAGATCGAGAATATATCATCAATATACCTTTTCCAGACGAGTGGTTTTACAACGCTACGGTGTAGGATTTGTGATTCTACAGTCCCCATAAAAATGTTGGCAAAAGAGACTGTTTCCATGTTGGATTCAAATTTGCCCCCAAAATTATATGCCTCTTCGCTTGCGTATGTCACCTTATGCTCATCGCACGTGTGAACAACGTTGTGCTTATTCTTGTTTTTATCTTATGTTTGCGTTGTAGGTGAAAAAAGCCCATTTCCATTATTGACCGTATGTACAGCGGTAGGCTATGCTTTTCTTTTAAAATTTCAATTAGTACATGTCACCTCTTTTGTAGTTTTTGCAACAAAAGTTAAACGCTTATGGCAATAACAAGATTGAATGTTGCAACTAGTAATAAACGAAAACTATAAAGCAATGAAATATAATGTTATTTAAGTGAAACGTAGGCACGAAAAGAAGAAGGAAAAAAGAAGAAAGGAATACACTGATATGCCCAATTTGTAATTCATTCATCTGTTACCTATAGGCACACCAAAATTAAGGGAACACTTCTCCTTTTCCCCAGGTTGTCCCGTGATGGAGGTTCCGCTGTAGTGCCTGTACTGTTAGAGGACGGCTTGTTGATTAATAAAAGTTTGCATTTTTCATGCACTGAATAGCTGGGTAACACTGATTTCAATTTACTTTTTAGCTGTGATTTTGAACAAGAGTCGGTCCAATCTCGTACCCAGAGTCCACTGGCTTTTTGGTCAGCAGGAGGGCGCCAGTAGAGACTCTGGGATAATGGGATTTTTTATGCCAGAAAACGAGGGGATTCTGGTCTTAGTGCGCATGCTTTAGTTCGAAACGGAAGTTGAATGTCGTGCATTCTCGTTCCCAGAGCCTACGATCTGTTCTGTCAGCGGTGGGATCGTAGGGCTCTGGTATCAGCCATTACCGGATGTCGTGAAATTCACGACATCCGGTAGCGCATGTCTAATTCGTTAAGGTGCTATTGCGCCTGCTCCGTTCTCGTCCGTGGAGCTCTGGGCATGACAATTCTGACAACAACTGAGAAATTTGAATTCCTATCGATCGAGTCGTGGTGCTTTATGGATCGACTAAAAGCTGTTTGGGACCCTCTTAATCTCCTGCAATTAGCGGAAAACCTGGAGCTTTAAAAGGAACAAACTTAAGAAGCTCCCTTTCGTGCTGTAGTTGTTCAGAAGAGCGATTGTCCCTGCATTTTGTTCACGGGTTTTGGATTTGTATCTTGCCTGATTAAAGGTATAATATTATTGCATTTGCGTTATATTGAATTGTACAGTTATTTTATTACATTCGTCTGGTTTCTGTTGTATGAGAATGTCAACTGTGTACTTATCGTTTCGCCACCCCTAAACGCTATACTGTATTACGTTTTACCCCATCGAAAATTCCAGAAGCATTTGGCGTCCAAGTTTTTAAACATCGACATCAAGAGGTCATTACAAAAGTTGATGAGACAGTTACATGTAAGTTTATTCATGGACAAGCTGTAGTTTTGTAGAAAATGTTGTAGCGAGGAAAGAATCGCTGGCATTTAGCGACAATCTCAACACTTTGAATTCAAATTTTGGTCGCTTAATCTGCCTTATACCGCATTCTTTGCGTCGAAATTGATCAAGTCAATATATTGCCCTGATTAATTCAATCGGAAATAAAACGTTATGCGTAGAAGCCAAAAAATGTTTACGTTCTTGCGCATACAGTTTGAATCGGCCAATCAAAAAAAATTAATTTTTGGCCGTTACCAGAGCTACAAGAGACGTAATTTAAAAAAAGCCGCGTAGCTCTGGGGACGAGAATGAATGTCGTGCAATAGCAACCACGTGCGATCCGTGCACAGTTGATCCTTACACACGATTGAAGACACTCGAAATTTTTGAACAAGAAGTATGGTGATATACTTTGTGTGTTTGTATGTAACGAAACGTTTTAAGCGTTTATCAGAGGTTCAGTTTTGATTATATATTTTGCGTGTTTATGTACAAGGAAACGTTTTAAGCATGTAATTAGAGGCCTAGATTTGATTATATATTTTGCGTGTTTATGATAACGAAACGTTTTAAGCGTGTAATCAGAGGCTTACATTTGGCTATATTATTTTGTTCGGACTGTTACTGATGTGTATCGCCCACTGCATGAGAGTTTGGTTTGAAGTTAATTGTTAGAATAAAAATTGTCCAGTTCTGCAAAGTACGTGCCTAACTTTATGAACCTCAAGACATGACAGTTTCAATGTGCCACAATTTTATCTATTGTGATTGGCGAAACCAGTAAGGTCAGTTCTAAGAAATGTTTCTTTTTTGTGTGGGTAACATACAATAAATTTAATACAATTCAATTCATGTATGTCATGCGTTTTGGAGGTATTGGTGATTTTTAAAAGTATGACCAAACGTCACTGCATCCGAAACGTGCAGTGATCTTGAATGCCAGTTGTGCTTTAATTTATATTTGTTAACTGCTCTTGAATTCTTGTGATTGCATAGAAACTGGTTGACGGGCCTGCCAGAGCAAATGAAAAGATTTCAATGATGTGCATAGTATGGCAATGCAAATACTGCATTTTCTAATTTATTTAACTCTCAACTTCAGCATCCCAGTTTTTTTTTTCAGGGCCCTGAAAATTAAAATGAGAAATATGGTATGGCTCATTTGCAAACACTTCTTTTCCCTAGCCTGTTCCAGGCTCTCAGATAGTAGGGATGGCAAAAATTAGAAAGGTAGCCCCAAAGTAAGTTGATCAGGATTTGAAGAAAAGGGGGCTCTTTCTTTATTCGGTTCTCCTTCTATCTTGGAGTCTGGAACAGGCTATCTTTGCTCCTGTGACTCGCTCTCTTCTAGCAGGTCTTAAATCAAAGGCTGATGACCCTTCAGTACCTGAGTGTGATTCATGTAGAGCCACCTAAGCTGTGTAGGCATTAGCTAGGTGGCAGTGTGGCATCAATTACTTTTGTCAGAATTAGAAACTGAGTCACTGGTAGCCAACATATAACTTCAACTTTGTTTTGACTGCGAGAGACTGCTGCCAAGCCGATAACGTTTGAATGCTTGGTCAATATGTCTTTTGAGTACTTGTGTAACAATTATTGCTCATTGGCACCATAATTATTTTTCAGTGACATACAAGTTTGAAGGCAGGGGAAGTACTCCAACAACACTCTACTTAACAACACAATGTAACCCTTTCCTTGATCATAACTCTTTGGCAACAAATAATTGGTGTAATCTATTTCCTTGAAATACTGGCCTTGTGTCATATTAACTTCAAATTTTGTCTTAAACCTTGTCAAAAGTAGTGAAATTGAGTGATCCGGTACATGTCAGAATTTTTGTAGCCACTGATAAGGATTTTTGTTAGGATTCTGGTGACAAAGTTGTCAAACTTTCTTTCTGACATAATCCTCTAAGCTGTCGCCTAGATCATTTTGCATGTTTTAGCATGTCATGGGACTTAACCAAACCAAGAGAACTGCACTAATCAGTGGTCTGAAACACGTATACGGTACAAATTTCACTAAATTAAATGGTGTGGTTTCCAGAAAATGTCCATTAACCTCCCATACCTTTAGACTTTGAAACTAAACTGGTATTTCCAGAGGGGTGGGGGAGTCCAACCAAAACCCTTCCTTGGGAGGGGTATGGATATTTCCTGGATCCACACTATTATTCTATGATGTAGATGTAAAAAAGGTTTGTAGTAATAGTGTTAATTCAAAGGAAATTCTGGGGAAAATAATCAGAACCACAGAAAAATAGGAGATTGCCATATCATTACAGAAATATTATTACAAAAAATCATTTACATTTAGATTTGTTTTGTAGTGGTTGTATATTTAAGGCTATACTGAGGAGTGATATGGACATTCTTTTTAATTATAATTTTGACGCTCTACTTTCAGTTAATGGTTTGTAAAAATACCCACTTCAAATTGATAGTCCTGGTCAAATATTATTTTCACATCTAAATGATAAACAACATAACTTTGTATGAAATGGAAAAGATCAGTTTCAGCTGGTGCATGTTTGTCATCAATATGCGAGATACATGGACCTTACTATTAAGGTGTCCATTTCCAAGGATAAAGGCCATGACTTTTTGGATAAGGCTGTCTCCATTTGCCACACACATTGGGGTGATTTGATCTTGCCTCTCTTTGACAACTGTGAAACACTACAGTGGCAAGGAAATCAAGGACTGCAGGAGCTCTCTTCTTCATCCCCTCAATTGTATGTGCTATACTACAGTCTATACTGACCCATGTGAGGTTCAGTTAATGCTACTCGGGTATCTCTAGGGCTTGGTTCCTGTCTTTTGCATCAAATAACAGACAACTATTTAATTATAACACATTTAACTCTTGACAATGTTGGACATATTGGACTGGGAAAAATAGTTTAAGCTAAGGAAAATTTCAAACTTTTCCGTTGCAATAAAACTGTTAAAAATATCTTTGTAATATCTTTCAGGTCTGCAGGCACTTTTCAGAGGCTTCGGAAGATTGGTTTAGAACAGAGAGACTCTCGTTCTTGCTATGTGCGCGTTTTCCGTTTTCCTCCGTTCTAAGGCAGGATAGAAACTGAAGAGGAAACTGCTATTTGCGAGGGACTTCGATCCTTGACAATTCTCTTGTAATTAAACTTTCAGTCATTCTGCGTGAAGCTACTTTTCCCTTTCTTGTTATTGCAGATATTGTTGGTTGTCAACCTTTTCATTTATTCCCTTCACTTGATAACAGGATCGGCAAATTGGAGTTGGTACAAACCTGTATAAAAACATCAATGTCGTCTTCCTTCGAGGGTGCTAACAGTTTCAGCCAGATTCGAACGGCTTCGGCAATGACCTTCTATCGAAGCTGCTTGCATTTCGACGGCGTTTCGCCGTTAAATGACGGCATTGCATAGCACCTTCCCGCACAAAAACGACTACAGCCGTGTAGCGAAACATTAAAATTTATTCAGTTCGGTGCCCCTCCGAAGAATTTACTACCAAACTTTCATATACCCTTTCGTGACTTAGTTGGTCGCAGGCTTCCGGTTTTGTTATCGTAGGTTTCCGGTTCACCGTTCCTTTGTTTTATGATCAGCCAATCAAAAAAATAGATTTTTTCCATTATCCCAGAGTCTCTACTGGCGCCCTCCCGCTGACCAAAAAGCCAGTGGACTCTGGGTACGAGATTGGAGTCGTTCAGTACTTCACGCCATTGCAAGGGCGAAAGAGGTGTTTTTTCAAGGTATTTTGTCATTTGCTGTTTGTTGCTTTAGATTGGTGAAATGGGTGAAGATGAACTTCTGAAAAATTGACAGTCCGCGTGCATGGCCAGCACCAGTCCCCAACCTTGTATTAAAAATGCGTCCTTCATTACAAATACCTTCATCGATTTCAGATACAATTGAGCTAACTTCTATCGGTTGTTATCGATTATCGATTTCATCGGGCTTTACATCAGGTTTCGTAGCGTCTCTTTTGCTCTTGTTCACGGTCATTTACAGATAATTGTGAAAATTTCATTGAATTTGTAACTCGAACTCGGGTCCAAACTCGAAGGTTCTTCACTCCCGTTCTAAATGTATTTTTTAACAAATTGGTGAACCCGGTAGACGAAACACAGGCCGCTATATGGCACGTTTTGTACAATATCAAAGACATTGTGATTGGTCCTGGTCTATGATTTACTACTGATCAATTAACTGAGTGGAGATCAAATGCAGCGTGGTTAGCCGGCATCAAACTTTCAAAGCTTGAATGTGCGTAACCCAACGAGTTCGTTCCAACAGAAATTACATTTTTTTTGAGCGCTTAAACCATTATAGTTACGAAATTTTTTATTCAAAGAGAGTAACAAAGAATTTGATTCGAGGACGAATCATACCATAATTGAAACCGAATTAGGTCATGATTTCACTTGGCGCTGTTGCAACAGTAGCAATGGTTTTTATTATCCGATCCATGTAGAAAAACTGGAGGTTGCAAATTAAAAAACGAACAATTTTTAAAGAAATGTACTGTGTATCAAGTTTGATAGCCCCTAAATCGTTTAAGCAATATCGGTTTGGAGAGAGGGTAGGCTTGTTTACTCAAGTGCGGAAATTAAAATAATATTTAAGAGAGGCAAATTTGCCCTTCACCTCTCAAGTACCAAATAATTACTGCCAAATAAACCTTAAACTTAATTAAAATTGATGTTTGAAACATATTTTAAATTTTTATTAAAAAGGCTAATTGAAACACTGAAGCAGGCACTTTTCAAGAGGTTTCATTCACAACGACACAATCAAAAGTAAAGGACCGCATAAATCTTGTTTGAATTTCCGTGACATTTTTTCTTTCGAATTCTTCTTTCATGAAATAAATATTCCTAGTTTCTCTTCGGAATTACAGAAATGACATTTGTAAGTTATGATCATATTTAAAGATCGAAAAGTAACATTAAAATATTGGTTTTTATGACATTCTGAGAATTCCTATGTTTCGGGCTGCCAAGAATTTAGTCAAATTCTCTTGGGCTGTTTTATTTCTAGCGCAATATCGACATTAAATTTTCCTTGAAGATTTGTCTCGCTGTTGTGTAGAATATATCAAAAGATGAGCTTTCTGGTGGCCTTTAAGTTTCAGGAAACCAAAAATTTTTCGCATGAAAACCATGCTCAGCCATAACATCCGAGACGTTTTAGCCTAAGTGATGCCGGATTTCACAGATGTTCCATTTTTTCTCACGATAAGATATATTTCAAATTCTTCAACTTTGTTGGGCTAACGTGTAATCGAAAGTGACCCAAAAAGTAATAAAATTGTTTCTTAAACTGTCAATTATTTAAATTTAAAAATATATTTCCTGTTGCACGAGAAGAACTTTGGAAGAAAAGAGAAAGTTGGGAAAACAACACCAAAGGAGACCGTTTTTACTTCTTTTTGGAGATGAAATACATACATCTTATTCCATGGTTTAACATATAATACACGCGGATATTTTGCGAGTTGCGTAGTAACGAGCAATGAGCAAAATGTCATTGCGTATTATATGTCAAGGCATCGAATAAGAGATTTATTATTCCACTTGAAAAAAATCACGTCGAAACAGTCCTTCGGCCAGAAAACCTGTGAAATCTGAATTTTGCAGTGCAATACATAATTTTACTTTGTAATACCGTGGCATATTTTGCGCGTTCTCTTGACCTTATATGGTAAAATGGCGCGAGAGTGGAATAATAAACGTTTGTAGTGATCACATATTCGCTGATTCAATTGAAGTAACGCGAGTCTCTACCCAAACTGAAAACCCATCGTTCCCAAGCCAACAACAACAACAACAAAGTCAAGTCTAGCTGCCAGGAAATTTATTACTCCTTAACACCAAGGGCGCGTTTTTTTTGTGAACCATTCTGCAATGAGAATACTTGAAATGGCTTTTTGGTGCGTTTGTTATTCCGGAAACGTTAGAATGGTAATTTATTCCATTCCATGTATTCTTCTATTTAGGGCGGAATAAACAGAATGAGCAGAATGAAAAAGCTGTCACTTGGCTATATTAAAATGGCTGACCAAAACAACAGTACATCCGCAGCAAATTCAAATTCTTCAGCCGAGCCTTAGGAAAACAAACCCGCTGTTAGTTTGCAACCTATTTTTGGAACGCTAGTTTCATATTTCGTCAATTCTGATCATTACCATTCTGCCTATTCTCATTCCAGAAGAGAAAATGAAAACGCACCCAAAAATTTATTACTTTGAAAATCACCAGTTTCGGATTGATGCTTATATACTATTTAAACTAATTAAAACGTAAATTACCATCACCTTGTTATATGATCATTTCTGACTTCCCAGAGGCAAAATAAAAACCACGAATCAAGACAAGTAAATTACTACAGGTTTTGAATCTTTTGAATAAAGGCCCTTCAAGCTAATATTTGATTTTACACAATCATCAAATTAAGGTCAAATGACTTATTTTCAGTTATCTTTATACTTAAACTAAATGGCAGCAGTTCTTTTTGGGCGGTATCCTGGGATGCTATCAGTACTCAATTACCCTCGACGGCAGGAAGACAACTTCAAAATGACACGACCATAGCAGCACTTGTGAGAGCTTTTACAGTACTTGTGTCTTCCGCCACAGCATCCGTGCGTCATTGGGTTGTACTTCGACGTGCCACAGCTGATCAAACGAACGCAGAACGCTTTTCTGGCAATGACTTGGCCATAACAGCACTTTTGCCTACCTCTATAGTACCTGGACCTGCCACTACAGCATCCATGGGTCAATGGATTGTAGCTGTAAGAACCACATCTTTGATAGCGCACACACTTGGAGCTTCTCCCAATGATACGGCCGTAACAGCACTTTTGACTCTTCTTGTAGTATCTGGATCTACCACCACAGCATCCATGGGTCGATGGATTGTAGCTGTAAGAGCCACATCTTTGATAGCGTACACACTTAGAGCTTCTCCCAATGATACGGCCATAACAGCACTTTTGACTCTTCTTGTAGTATCTGGATCTACCAGCACAGCATCCATGGGTCAATGGATTGTATCTGTAAGAACCACATCTTTGATAGCGCACACACTTGGAGCTTTTCCCAATGATACGGCCATAACAGCACTTTTGACTCTTCTTGTAGTATCTGGATCTACCAGCACAGCATCCATGGGTCAATGGATTGTATCTGTAAGAACCACATCTTTGATAGCGTACACACTTAGAGCTTCTCCCAATGATACGGCCATAACAGCACTTTTGACTCTTCTTGTAGTATCTGGATCTACCACCACAGCATCCATGGGTCAATGGATTGTATCTGTAAGAACCACATCTTTGATAGCGTACACACTTAGAGCTTCTCCCAATGATACGGCCATAACAGCACTTTTGACTCTTCTTGTAGTATCTGGATCTACCACCACAGCATCCATGGGTCAATGGATTGTAGCTGTAAGAACCACATCTTTGATAGCGCACACACTTGGAGCTTCTCCCAATGATACGGCCATAACAGCACTTTTGACTCTTCTTGTAGTATCTGGATCTACCACCACAGCATCCATGGGTCAATGGATTGTAGCTGTAAGAACCACATCTTTGATAGCGCACACACTTGGAGCTTCTCCCAATGATACGGCCATAACAGCACTTTTGGCTCTTCGTATAGTATCTGGATCTACCACCACAGCATCCATGGGTCAATGGATTGTAGCTGTAAGAACCACATCTTTGATAGCGCACACACTTGGAGCTTCTCCCAATGATACGGCCGTAACAGCACTTTTGACTCTTCTTATAGTATCTGGATCTACCACCACAGCATCCATGGGTCAATGGATTGTAGCGGTAAGAACCACATCTTTGATAGCGCACACACTTGGAGCTTTTCCCAATGATACGGCCATAACAGCACTTTTGACTCTTCTTGTAGTATCTGGATCTACCAGCACAGCATCCATGGGTCAATGGATTGTATCTGTAAGAACCACATCTTTGATAGCGTACACACTTAGAGCTTCTCCCAATTATACGGCCATAACAGCACTTTTGACTCTTCTTGTAGTATCTGGATCTACCACCACAGCATCCATGGGTCAATGGATTGTAGCTGTAAGAACCACATCTTTGATAGCGCACACACTTGGAGCTTCTCCCAATGATACGGCCATAACAGCACCTTTGACTCTTCTTGTAGTATCTGGATCTACCACCACAGCATCCATGGGTCGATGGATTGTAGCTGTAAGAACCACATCTTTGATAGCGCACACACTTGAAGCTTCTCCCAATGATACGGCCATAACAGCACTTTTGGCTCTTCTTATAGTATCTGGATCTACCACCACAGCATCCATGGGTCAATGGATTGTAGCTGTAAGAACCACATCTTTGATAGCGCACACACTTGGAACTTTTCCCAATGATACGGCCATAACAGCACTTTTGACTCTTCTTATAGTATCTGGATCTACCACCACAGCATCCATGGGTCAATGGATTGTAGCTGTAAGAACCACATCTTTGATAGCGCACACACTTGGAGCTTCTCCCAATGATACGGCCATAACAGCACTTTTGAATCTTCTTGTAGTATCTGGATCTACCACCACAGCATCCATGGGTCAATGGATTGTATCTGTAAGAACCACATCTTTGATAGCGTACACACTTAGAGCTTCTCCCAATGATACGACCATAACAGCACTTTTGACTCTTCTTGTAGTATCTGGATCTACCACCACAGCATCCATGGGTCAATGGATTGTAGCTGTAAGAACCACATCTTTGATAGCGTACACACTTAGAGCTTCTCCCAATGATACGGCCGTAACAGCACTTTTGACTCTTCTTGTAGTATCTGGATCTACCAGCACAGCATCCATGGGTCAATGGATTGTAGCTGTACGAGCCACATCTTTGAAAGCGTACACACACGGAACGCCTGGAAATAACTCGGCCATAACAGCACTTTTGGGTCTTCTTGTAGTATTTGTACCTTCCGCCGCAGCATTCATGGGTCAACGGGTTGTAGCTGTACGTGCCACACGTGACTAGACCTACACACAAAGCCTTGTTGGGGATGACGCGACCGTAACAGCATTGGTGGCTTCTTTTGTTGTAAACTTGTTTACAAGAGCAGCACCCATGCGTTAGTTTGTTATATCTCAACGTACCGCACTTGAGGAATCTCACACATGACGCTCTCTTTGCGATGACATGGCCATAACAGCATTTTTGTGTCTTTTTGTAGTACCTGTATCTTCCTCCGCAGCATCCATGGGTAGCCGTTTTGTAGGTCGTTTTTCCACAGCGCAACGACATGTCTTCAACTGGAGTTTTGAAGAAGCTGTCATCTCTTCTTTGTGTTAATCCTATAAAAACGGAAAGTAAAAGTTGGCATTTTTGGAAAAAAATCTTAAATGATTTCTAACGTTTTTTGTAGGTGCTTTGCACGGTTTTGCTATTACGGGCTGACTTCCAATTTTACGATGAATGAGGGGCGCATTGAATATGCAATACATGCCGCTCTGTTAAGGTGGAAAAGCGAAAACGAAAGGGCTTAAATATATGCGAAAGCGTAATTGCGCCCAAAATAAACCTAAACTAATCAAGAAGGAAGAACAGTATAAGGGAGTTAAGAGGGAAACAAACACACACAGACAAAAACAAACAAACAAAAATTCAAGCTGCTTCACACAAATTTGTTTCCTACCATTGGATGGAATGTTGTCTGAATCCGTTGCTGAATCATCCATTGATTCTCCTGGATTGGCAGGTTTAACGAAGTCTCTTGGGATGTCTTCATCGTCAGAAGAAAGATTTTCTTTAAAAGGTTCTGCGTTCACAGCAGCAGAAATTGCGAGCAGGAAAACAATCCTACGCACAACGTACGTCATTCCAAACTCCTGGATCTGTTCTAGTCGGAACAGAAAACCCATCTTTTTAGTACAAACAGAATGACAAAAAAATGCAAAAATATGATCATTAAATTATGATAGACAGGTGACATGATTACCAGCTTCAGTGGGTCAATGAAATTGTCACTTCTTTCTGAAGAAAACGTCCGTAATTTATGCACCCTGACATTTCCAAGATCCCTCTCAATAATACATTCCTGGTTTTAACACCTCATTCGTAAGTCCTCCTAAGCGCCAGTCTCCCCCTTCCATTTCCATTTCCCCTTTCTTTTCCCCTCTTCCTTCCCAAATATAATATTAGTTAATGACTATTGCATATCTAAAATCAATCGAAAACTATTTCATGTGTTAAAAAAAAACAGGGATTATTTTGAACCCCGGATTTTGCGATGGAAAAGGAAGCAATGTAAATAAGAAAATCAGGAAAATTCGTGTGGCAAAAAAATATGACAAGTGCTCTAAGGGGACGATGAAGTATAATGATGAGCCAATCTTTATTCTATAACGATATTTTTATGCATAAGGGGTTCAAAAGTAAAGCTTTTGGCGGTGGGAATCTAAGCGTACTATCTACTTAATACTGGTTATTTATAGTTAAGTTTCTCAAACTTTTGTTCCCGTCCTTCTATCGCTTCTATTCGCCGTCAGAGCCGGGTTTTGTTCCAACGTTTGATTTTTCTTTTGCAATGTGTAAATTCCAATTCTATGTGGATGTCAGTGGGTGAAGAACCTCTCTGTGTACCACTGCAAATTCCCATTTGTTGTTTTTTTTTTTGACTTTAAAGTAATTTTTCTGCGGAGCATTTGAAATCCGCCAGATCGATATTTCTAAGTCAAAAGAAGTCCCAATGAAAAATGCAGCTGAGTTTTCCAAAGCGCCGAGTTTTGATTGAACTCAAAATTAACTTAACTGAATTTACCATGTCCCCATAATGGCCGAGAAAATAAATTGTCATTGTGCCTCTTTTCTTTTTACATTTCGCACTAACCATTTATTATTTATCGAGGTTACTCTAAACCTCTAAGTTAAGCTCTTAACACAGATATTATGTAAAGTCCCATGTTTTATGTTAAATTAATTCTACTTCTATCGTTCTAACAAGACAAAATTTTTTCGCCAAATTTTACTTAGGTGTTTTTAATTTTCAAAGAAAGGGTGCTCTCTATAATATATATATATAAGGTCCAAGAAAATTTTGTTAATCAGGCGCGCCACACATCTCATCTCATCATAATTTAAAGAAGCTTTTGGTATTCTGACATACTTTAGTATTCAAAATAGCATTTCAATTAATCCTTCCGAAATTGGTTTGGGTGAATTAACTTCTGAATTGTCGGTGCGAAAATCCGAGATAAGATTTTAGTAAATAACAAATCGACGGAGATATCCACAGCGGGGATTTCATCGCAGATAATTTATATGTATTTGTTAGGTTCTTCAGTTGGGATGTTACATTGTTCCCACACGCTAAAAAATAACCTAGTCACTTCACATACCTGAGGTCCGAGATCAATTTTGTCCAGCTGCGTTCTTAGCTGAAGTTGGAGGTTGAATAGAGGTCTTTTCTCCGAGTATAAAGTTTATTCTTGTTTAAGTGAAAAAAGTTCAGATCTAATGTTTCATTTCAGCAAGGTAGCCTCACTATGCATTGAATGACGAAATAAAAATGATCGAAATTTGAACACGAAAATCTGAGCTTTGTAACATGTTGACACTGTGTACACGTTTTTGTCTTCCGCTGCGTATGTAAAGCTTTATTTTGAAATTTTTGATCCATGAATTATTGCCCCCCGTTCCACTGTAAAGCTTTCAACATAAAGCAATTTTTTTGGCGCTAGCTATAGGGAGGTGTCTTTAGATATCAAGCAACAAAACCTATCTCTTCAACTCAGTTCAACTACCTGTTGCACTACCGATTTTTATGTAAATTTCAATGAGATTATATTACTTTATTTCCGTCCGCTCAACTAAACAAATAACCTTGACAATTTAATATTTACCTGTTGGGTAAACAATGTATAAGTTAACAGTACGGAACTGTTTGATAAACACGTTTAAATTTGAGAGCAGAAAATATGGTGCAGTCAACTTAAGCCTTGTACCGGACAATCTCCGTTATTACGGACATGATTTCAACTAAAGTTCTGATTTAAAAATGGTGATAGTCATTTAAAAACGGCTGCCATAACAACAATATGGAAACTGGCCGTCTACACACGTTTGAAATCTTTATCGTCATCATGAATATTGAGACGAAATGGCAGCAAACGAAAAACCAAACATAGAACAATGACCACTGAAAAATCAAGCAAACAAACTCGCACTATTACAGACGCTTCGCGCCACTACTGACACCTTTCTTAAAACTTGACCTCAAGTGAGGACATAATCATTTGCTTTGTTTCGACTTCTGTGAATTGGTTTCCTCAAACATTTTTATCCGACGGGTTATTTGTTTACATTCACAGCTCCTTGGTGTTTACTAAATCTAGAGTTTTCTCGCGATTCATTTTGTTTTGCGCGACAGAATATCTCCTACAACTAAATACCATAAAGTTCAGAGAGAAACAACCCTCATCGACCCTCATCACTTTCGGATCATTTCGGAGTTTCATTTCTTCGGGTAGCACAAAAAAGTGTGTCGTACGAGTTTATTTGCGTTAAACAGCAACAAATAAGAAAACTAATACCTACCGTTTTTATTGAAAAGGTAATTATTAGAGGTTTTTGAAAATTTTTGAAAAAACGCCCTTTACCTTTCTAAAATACTAATGGAGTAAGAGGTGGTTGTGTACGGTATTTCGTACCGGAAGCTCCGTCACTTTTGAGATCGTTCCTTTCAGGTCCTCTCTATTGTCGGGATCCACTAACAACTATCGAAATCATTGTTACTTTCAGAGGGTTGCTACCTTTCGTTAAGGTCGAGGAGATGGGAACTTTTGGAATTTCATGGCACCGGGTTAGTATATATAAACTGTGCAGTACTCTCGTACACCAATAAACTCCTGGTAAACAACTGAACTGCGTGCTGAATACAAAGCATACGAAAGTGCTTCCGTGTCCTAGTTCCAGATGTTTTTCTTCTTCTTCTCAGACGAAAGTAAGTCAAGAAGCGGCGATTAACTTATCGGCCTGGAAACTCAGTTTTATGTACAGAACTAAACGTTCCTCTGCGGAGGCTTTATTGATTGGAATGCTAAATTTTGTAATCTTTACAATTTCATGAGACATCTTATGCAACTTTACGCTTAAAATTACAACCAATCGATACCAAATGGATTTGGAAAGGAATTGGATGGATTTGAGTCTGTGACTCTCACCCACGCCGAAGCTTCGACAAAGGCAAAGGGAAAAGGCAGCCTTAATTATATACGTTTTTAACCTGCTTTAAAAGTTCATAAGTTCACTGCGATGGTCCGCCTTTATCATTTCTTAGACTTACCTGTCGTGCTATGAAATGCGTTCAATTATTTACAAAAAAAAGTGAAACTTCTGATGCATAAGCCCTTCAAACAAACGCGTATTGTTTCGCTAGAAATCGCAAAACGTTTTCCTTCACTTTGCAAATAATTTTAATGTCTAACTACGGTCCGGCAGAAGTAAAAAACCTAACGTTTGCGCACTGAAAGTTGTTTTTACACGAGCAGTGCATTGTCATGGGCTTTAACCGAAGATAAAAGCCTTGTTTTGCATTTCGCATATTCTTTATTTGCTACTTCAAAAGCTCACATAAGATTTAGCCATCTGGAGAGAAAACACTTTATGAAAACTACATTACAGTTAACAGTATTCTTTTCAAATTTTAGAGTTCCTCTTTGTCCAGGGTTTCCATGTCGTTGGTTTCCGCGGGATATTTTATTTACTTTCCCCTTCCTCTTGGAGGATACTTGTGGGTATCGCAATGGCCGATATGAAGGATACACTCCCTATCCCCTACTATGCTTGCATAAACTCCGGCTGCTGCGTTGGCCGCCCTTTTAGTTGGACCCACACCATATGCAAAATCGGGGCAGTCTATATCGTCAGGAACTTCGCGGACTTTGCACTTAGCGTACCACATGCCCTTTTTCAGCTTCACTTTGAGAATCTTTGCAATCTTTACAAAAAAGATAAGTTTGATGGCTCCCTCGGACTCGTCGGGTGCAGTGGCCAACAGAACCAGGAAGACAAAGGCAACCAATGGGATGAGTTTCATGACACTGGGACTGGGTGTTCCTGTCGAAAAGAAAACAGCCTGTCGAAGAGAATAAACTTGTTTGTAATTTGTCGAAGAGAATAAACTTGTTTGTAATTTGTGCTCTCAAGCAATATTATTATAGTGATGGAATACCCGTCAAAAAAATTTTTCCATCTAGCCGAACACCTCTTCCATCAAAAAACAAGACACATTTTTCTCAGCCGGCAAATATACCTCCGGTGGTACACTTTTTTGAGTGCACCTAGAATACGTTGAGCAGACTGTTTTTATGTGGTGCATACTGTTTGACATTATCCTTTTCGAAAATCTTAGATGGTCTTTGTTTTGTAAGGAAAACCTTATTTTTATCCTTAGCAAAGTATATTCATTAATTTAACAACCAGTTTGGAAAGGTCGAGATGACCTACCACCAGTTAATAAAATACTACTCATTAACGAAGTTAAATCATCCATACCACGGTCCACTTTGATTTTATAGTCACGCAATTTGCCTTATAGCTGTTGAAACTAACAATTGTATTTCAAAAAGTACTATACATTTACATCATTTTTACCTTGCCCCCAAACTATCTGGTATTCCAAAACCACTAAAAGTCTATTCTAAAGTCATTTCTATCATATGAAAGTGAACGACTTTACCTTTAAAGGGATCTGCAGTACGCTTGACAACTTAGGCTCATGTGCATGTATCTGCTGGTCTTTAAATAAGAATATTTACCCCGAGGTGGGCGGGGCTTCAGCAAAAACAAGAAAGGGTAAAACCTCCTTGACAGCTCGTTAAATTTTTATCAGCAGCATCTTTTGAGATGCTTCTAAAATGAGAAAGTTTATTGCTTTTCAGAAAAGCACAGCGTTTCTGAAAAGCAATATTACGATCAAGATTAGCAACCCGAAATAGACGATGCATGGTTTGCCCACGTTTACGCAGTGATTTATCTTCTCGGCTCTCATAATCGGCATGAAATCTTCGTAATGAGCCAAGGCTAAGTAGAGCCTTAAACGAGCAGAGGAAGCTTCGATGCTACACTCGAATGAACTGTGACAGTAAGTACATTAACAGGCCCGTTGCAACACAACAGAACACTGAGGGGATTGAGAGAGTGCGAGAAAGTCTATTGTCATGAGGCAGCAGGGAATTACGCGCTACGTCTAACACCCTCTATCACTTGAAACAACTGATACCCCTCGTGAACATCGAAGATTTGTTTTTCAAGCATTTAGTATTGCAATTAATAAAATCTGTTTCATACGATTATAGCTGTGCAGTGTACCATACAATGCTGATCTTTACTGTTTGTTTATTAAAGTGGAATCATAGTTTTAGTTTTAGGGTCTATATTGAGACAACTCCGACATTATGAGCAACATTTCTAGTATTCATTTCTTCCTTTGGCCATTTTTTCAGGCGACTTCTCGAGATAGATAGGTACTAGATACTTTATTAAAATACGTGGCAGCCGTCTGTGGCTGAATTGTGTATTACTGTACATATAAAATCTAAAATATATTAAAATCTAAAAATCTATACTACAATAAAGGTAAATACAATTAAAAACACTTATGATCTAATAAAAACATCCACGATTTATGAGCTTGATGACATGAATTAAGCCATAAAAAACCTATTCTTGAACCTATTGGCCTTACAATGCGGGAGACTATAAGTGCACGGGCGCCTTAGGTTGAGTCGTGTGGAAAATGCTGGCGGCAAAAGCTTTCTCAGTTTATACTGGCTATCGCTTGTAGGATACGAGATGCGAGCTAATATCCACGGCCTTCTGAAGCAATGCGCATGATGTTTAAGTAAGCACAACTGACGAATCTCTTATATTACGTAGGCGGCTTAATGTCTGCCTGACAGTTCCAGTACATTAAAGGTTTTTATTTTTAGCCGGTTTCTTAAATTAGCGATCTATTTTAAATAGGACTCGCAAAAAGCGAATACACGATTTTTCCCTTTCTTCGCATTTTTCAGCTATTTTTGTTTTTACTTTGTTAGGCTATTTATAAGTTTCGCGAGTTCTTGAATGAATGCTGTTTTAGTTTAAAATCGCCAAATTTGCTATTTTACTAATTCAAGCGTATGTTTCCTCGTTAAATAAAGTTGTTGTTGTTGTTGTTTTTGTTACAAAAAGCCTAAGAATGATAAAACTTGAGGCAAAAAGGCCATATATAAATATTGAGCAAAGCCAAAGGGGTACGTATCGCTAAGTTGGCCCAGAGATTTTGCGAAGTAGTTTTGAATCTTTTTGGGGGGGGGGGGGGGGGATGGGGGCTTCACTGCCGGATATAGAAAAACTAACAACAGTGTGTCTATATATTGTTTACAGCTTCCTATATAGGTGGTACACACGTATGGAATATCTCAAACCTCCAAGGTCCGAGCCAAAATTGCTTTGGTTTTTTTTTTTTCAACATTCATATATAAGACTAAGACCAGACATATCGCCAACACAGTAAAACACTGAGGGAGTAGCCTGCGTAGCAGTCGTTTCCGTTTCCTTGTAGCCAAGCGGGAGAAGCGTGAACCAAGCGGAGACGTGAGAGGGCATCTCCGCTCTGCTCACGCTTCTCCCACTTGGCTAAAAGGAAACGGAAACGACTACCACGCAGGCTACTGAGGGAGTCCAGCGAGTGGGAGAAAATCAGGAAGCTTAATAATCATAAGGCAACACAGAATTACGCGCTACGTCTAACAACCTCTCTCACTCTGTACGGAGCATGCAGTAGCTAATGGTATCAAAACAACCGATACCCCTCCTGAAAATCCAGAATATTTTTTTTAAATTCGGTATTGCAGTCAACAAAATTTGTTTCATATAATTATAGTTAAGGTGTTGTGTTTGCACCACACTTTGCTGATCTTTGCTATACTTGTTTAAGTGGAATAATATAGTTTTATAATTTAGAGTCTATATAGACAACCCCCGCATTAGTATGCTTTTCTTTACTCCACATTTTTGGCCAACTCGCTTTCTTTTAAAACATTTGAGATGCGACCTCACAATAGGGAGCCAAACAGAGTGCACGCTTGCTCATAGAGTATTATTATATTCACAGTCATTCTGAAGCAATGCAAGGCGATCACGTAAGTACAACTAATGAATCTCTTATATTATGGAGGCGGCTTAATGTCTGTCTAACAAATCTCAGTACTTTAATTAAAGGTTATTATTTTTAGCCGGCTACTTAAATTAGCGATTTGTTTGAAATAGGACTGGCAAAGAGGGGATACTTTTTTCATAATTTCGTCGTATTTTTAACGACTTTTTAAGCTTGAAATCGCCAAACGCGCTAATTTAAAAAGTGCCTAAGAATGGTAATTCTTGAGGTAAACATCAGACCACATGATTGTTGAGCAAAGCCAAAGGGGTGCGCATCGCTAAGGTGGCTCAAGCTGCATGGCTCTCTTGTAAAACGAGATCAAGAAATCTTGCGCGGAGTAGTTTCGTAAAACGGTAAATCCGATATAGGATTTATCACCCCTGCATTATGAGAAATTTTATTTCAGTTAACCCTTCCTGCACCAGTTAAATTGCCCTTTTTTAAAACTGGTAAACTCAAACTTCATTAATGCGCATGTGTAACTGGCCTCCCGCGCAAACCTTCTTTTGGTTCGTCACGTGAGTATTTTGTGCGTTAGCGAAGGTACTTCATCGCACTTTGCACAAGTTTGTCAAAACGCCAGAAAAATACCCTTAGCTTAGCTCGTCTTAACAGGAGAAGTGCGAATAGGAATTCATCTCTCATATCAAGGCAAATGATGGTAGTAATTTGTTTGTTAGAGATGGGTTTTAACGAAAGAAAAATTCCCTGATCGACACAACTTGGGTAAACCCCTTGAGTGCACTTATTTTGCAGCTTCTCAGTGTATAGAACGATACGAGTTACATCTCCGACCACAGGAGGAAACTGGCCGAACTTTGACAAAAAGTAGTGGGTTACCTGGGCGGCTTTCTTTAGTGCCTTGATAGCGTAGCCCATTCCAGCCAATCAAATTGCGACTAGCATAGGAATAGCAGGACGTGAAGGAAGGTAGACATTTCTCTTTTTAGTTACTTGATTGTCCATTTTAAAACTTCGAGTTGACAAAAAAAAAACAGAATTTAGGGTTGTAACTCACTATTTTTAGTTATGAGGGTAAAGCGCTGATTTTCTTAACCTGTTAAGCGTAATCAATAATTTTACTATTTAGGTTTAAGTAGTGATTTTAGTACAGCAGCATTTCGCTGCCTTGAACCAAAATTGCTCCCTAATCTCAATCTTTTCCCCTGACGGTTTTAGTTATCGTAGCCATTAGGGAAACTGCTTCGGCCAGCATACATAGTTCCTCTTAACGCAGTTTTTACTATAGAATTGGACAAAAAATATTCTAACTTGAAGTTTAAATCGAGCCCGAAAGTCTAAAATCTTAAACAGAACTCCGTGCGCCATCTTTACTCTACTCTCTTGGCAACTGTCAGCCTGGTCTTTAAATTTTATTGACATTATTGTCTCTAGCACGCTAATCCAGCAATGGACGGTTAGCACACGCACGTGCAGGAGGTATAAAAAGCGAGTGTGAACACAGAGAGAGAACTACCTAATGAAGTGAAACACAAACACACACACTTTTTTGGTATAAGAACTATTTTTTATAAGAATGTTGAGGCCGAAATTGGAGAAATACCCAAGGCTGAGATTTTGTTAAAATCCTTTTTTTGCGTGTTGTGGAAAAATAAAATACAATTTTACCATTGGAAAGTATGGTAAAATCTTTCCTTTTTCTAACAGAACTAACTAACAAACGATAAAAACTAGTACTAGACAAATGATCGACATCAGTATACAATACTCTGTAATCAAAGAATGCACACAAGACACACATGTACAACTGGACACAAGAAAGCGAGCGAGCTAGCCGTGTCACTGCGGGATTAGCGTGCTTGAAATGTTGGTAGGAAACTCGGCAACGGATCGATCCAGCGTTTACAAGAGAAGACGATAAGGCATTTCAAGTTGGCACAGTTCGAACAAAAATTAGGATAAAGTAACAAAACAATAGTAGGATTAAGCAACCAGAGTGCTTAATGGTGTCGACCTATAGAATACGCCAGTGTAAAAGAAGTAGCTGCCGAGGAATTACTAGAACAATATACAATAACAACAAGTTATTTGCACCAAAAAATCACAATCAATCTGTTCACACAGAACTATTAACAAAGTGTTTGTTAGTACACCTGTGTATTTGACTAAACTTATCTACATGTATTTCAGTTAAACTGAACTAATTGGTTAGAAAAAGACAATATGTACAGAAGAACTGCATTGTAAAAATACAAATATAAATATAAATTAAACAGCAATATATATAATTATGTTACATGGATGATTAAATTTTTAAAAAATGGCTAAGAATAAAACTGTTTTTGGATTGCATAAATAAGTTTCCCCTGTTGTCCAATCGAAGAATGTTACTGGATTTCGACTTCATTATTCCCCTTTACAAAAGTGGAATTTGACAAATTTTCTTGTTAAAAGTAAGATTAATATCCCTCAAAGTAAATTAAATACTAACAGTACTACAGTTGCATACAGCTTGGATATTGAAAAAGCATGAAAAAAGTCCGCGCAAAATATCAAAAAGCAGCGACAGAAGAAAGTGCTGAACTATCACACTTAAGGATTTCATCTACAGTCTCAAAAGATAGATTCACCTTGTACAGCACAATAAACAGTTCCACAGAATAATGCTGCTCAGTAGATTTCGTCTGAATGGTCACACTTCAGGATTTCATCAACAAACTCAAAAAATTGGATCACACAACATGACTAAAGAGACCTGCCAGGGAGATCTCATGTCATTGGTCTTGATTTCAAAAACACACACGGAAGATCATCCTACTAAGGCCTTGATGGGTGTTACTAGTAACTGTAGTTGTTAATATTTCCTTTCAATTTCGTTTTTTTTTAAAAATGCTGTCATTTCTTTTTGCCCCAGTCAATTCTCAGATTCTACTCTGGCGGGGCCTAATGCTAAAGGTCTGTCTATAAGGGAAAGAGTTATTACGTGAACTGATTGTACTTTATTCACTTAAAATAAATATATCAATATTTGATAGTATCAGTCCTTGGCAGGCTGCGAGTTTGAGAGCATTTCAGATTTTGCTCATTATCATGACTTTGCTCTCAATATTTAATTTCTTTTCCATTTCTTAATCTCATCACTATGGTATTTTCTGAGAGTTTAGATTTACACTCTAAGAGTGTGTTTAATATTGCTATGCATAGAAAAGTACCATTTTTATTTGACATGTCCTAATTTTATTGATTGAACAAATACCAAATAAAGTTCAATCTCTTATTATAGAAGGAAATTGAAACTCCATGCTCAAAAACTGTGTGTTTCTTTTTCTTTATTGTAATCTCTTGCGCAAAAATTTACACTATCGGATATTTCCGTTCAAATGGCTAAAGCCGTTCACTTGCCGTTCGTCAGCCATTCACAGACAGTAGGAGGCCGTTTGAACAGCTGCCAGTATCCCCTCAGAAAAAATATTCAGCCGTTCAAACGGCTGTGGTCATCCGCTCAAAAATATGATTCAGCCATTCGAATGCCTAGCACTATCCATGCAGAAAAAATATTCAGCCATTCAAACAGCTACGGTCATCCATTCCAAAAAAAATAGTCAGGTATTTGAATGGCAAGGGTTATTCGGCTTTCAGAAAAAAATATTTAGCCATTCCAAAGGCTATTTATGTTCATTTTAATGGCTTAGTAGCCCCTAAAAGGGTTAAAGGATGTTTCTTCCGCACATTTAGCTGTTAAAATGACTATGAATACATGCAAATGATGAAAATAGCTGGTTTAACTAAATGGCTCTTTGCAAGAACCCTGGCTGACACTTGTCTTCAGGTCTGACAATTTGAGACCACCATTTCTTCATTTGGCTCAATACCAAATTTTAGAACACCTTCTTCAACAGCTGCCCATGCCATACGCTTAGTGGTAAAACCCCTCCCCACCTGCCCATGTTTATTAATTGCAATCACTCCCCCCTGACCACCTACTGTTTGAAACATGCTCTGCAGTGCCTTGTCACAAGCAGTTTCAGGGGGGTGACCTCCTTCAATGTTATAGACCACCTCTCTGGCTAGCAGCACTTTCATGATTGATTCACCATGTCCTGTTGATGACACTGCACCCTCCTTGTTTGCATAACCACCGCAACCAATCAGAGAACTGTCACCAACACGTCCAGGCATCTTCATTGAAATACCACCTAAAGTTTTAAAAATTTATTAATAATTGGATTGAAGGGCTGAGAACATAACCATCTTATGTTGAATTTAAGGCCATTTTATTTTTTTGCTCCAAACTACCTGAATTTTTGCATGGGACTGTCAGTTTATTCACATAACACTGTCCAAAGTTTTTTCTCTAATTTGCACCAAGTAGAGGTAGCGGAAAGGAAACAACAGCAGGAACAGAAGCGGCTGCACATTCATCATGCATTGCATGAGTTCTGAACGCAAACGAAGCACAAATCAGAGAAAAAATTTGGGCAATGTTCTTTATTGAATGAAATGAAGGTCCCACGAAAGTAAAAGTTTGTATGTCGCACTTATTTGTTTTTGGTTTGAGTTTTTTTCCTTTGCCTTTCCTTTGTTCAAAAGGATAAATATAGTAATAAATAATAAGGAATATGATCAATACAAACAATAATATTATACAGTAATAAAAATCAAACCCAAAGGAAAATGGTGTTATGGTGCTGAATTCTGTTGTATGTCATTAGTTTCATTTCTTGCTAATTTACTGGTGATACCAACTTTTAAGCTTGACAGCACTCTCCTTACAAGACATGCAGTAAATTAAACAGTGCTATAATTATTGGTTAGCATCGGTTAAATCTTGGATTGATGCTGCTCTAAACTGGAGATTAAAAGGTCGGTTGTGGGGAACAAGATACCTCCAGCATGCAGTAGTTTTTGGATCAATAGGGTACCGATGTACTAGTTGTAATTTTGCAATAACACGTGTATGCTAAGCCATATTTGCTGAGTAATCTTGCAGTGTGGGAATTTACTTGCAAGTGGGAAACAACACAGGTACAAGTATATACTCCTGCGTTCATTAGAACCGTGGTCATTTCACGCTAGTCGTTTCGCATGCAAGTATCGCAGTTGGCAGTATCTCAGTTGTTCACCATCCCTCCCTCTACCTGTATTCTGTGTTGGTTTCCTTAATTCTACCATGACAGCCAATTTTCAATTTTCTTATTTTTATTTGTCCTATTAATTTCTATAATTGTGTTTTGTGTTGTTGATTAAGTTAGGAATAATAACATGTTATTCAATTCAGATGTATTGGTAACTTAATAAAGGCTGCAGGGCTTGAAATAACGGCCGGTCAACGGACAATGTCCAGTCAAAAATAGGTTTTGTCCGGTCAAATCCTTGGATGGCCGGACAATTTGTCCGGTCGTTTACCCTTGTAAAGAAAATTTTAAATTTTTAAAGCTTCAACATTATTGGCGTTCGTGAATGAAAAGGAGAAAGACAGAACGAGATACTACCAGACCAAAAACTTTTAACAAATGATTCATAATAGTGGTTGTAAAATTTCCGGTGGTTGCAAATTTTCGCTTTGTCATTCATCAAGCCGTCACCGCAAATTAGCGGATGTTCCGGAGAAAGCGTGTGTAGCGGTGTGAATTAACAGTGCCTCTCAGTGTCGGTACAAGGGTCCGGTCCAATAAAAAGAAAGCAAGTTTACATTTATTTGTCGACTTGTCGACATTTTGTGTGAATCACTCTAGGTCTAAATTCCGAGATTGACGAAACATCCCTGAGAGGTGATTTTCAAGGGAAACAAACCATTTAAACAGAAAGCACACATATTCCATCAACTTCACGACTTAAGTAGGTATTAAAATTTAACCGTATAGAAGACAAAGAACTGAAGCGATAGTTGTATGCACAAATGTAATATTGATTCTGACGAACTTTGCGGCTGTACCGTGCGTTCCAGCATTGAGTTCGAGGCTGCATGTACAATAAAGGCGTAGAAAATGTACTTGCTTGATATGTAAACATTATGCGGGGGGAGGGGGGATTTTATAGAGATATGACGTAATGGATATTTGTCCGGCCAAAAATGGGTTGTGTCCGAGCAAAAATAAGTTTGACCGGACAACTTGACCGGCGCCAGCCGGGAAATTATTTCAAGCTCTGGGCTGTCTTGAATCCCACATCTGGCCTCTTCATTGGTGTCTACTATTTAGGTAAGGCTTATAACCTCTAGCATGGCTCATTATTACTTTCAAGAATTGGGGACAGGTAGAGGGACACGCCAAGTTTCATAAATTTGCATTTTTAATCCATGCTTGTACTCAGATGTACCTGTAGATGTTGCACAGGCCAGTTTTCCTGAAGAATCCATTGCTACTGCACCAACAGTGTCATGTCCAGGATTAATGGCAGTAGATGAACGAGGCTCTTTTGTGTTAAAACCAGTCAGAACGGCACCATCGAAATCCTTGATACCTTCAAGTTGGAGTCTGGATTCCTCACTGATAAGTTCAAGAGGATTGTTCAAAACTGGGAATCCTATTTTCTTGGCAAATTTTACAGCACCATCACCAACAAGCAGAGAGTGTGGAGTGTCGTGCATTATATGACGTGCTAGAGATACTGGATTAGCTATTCCTGTTACTGATGCTACAGCACCTGGAAAAAAAGAAAAGAAATAAAAACACCTTGTAGGCTTATCGATAAATCCACTATCATCAATCAATCAATCAGTCAAGCAAGAAACCAAGCAAATAATCAAGCAAGCAAGCAATGAGGCAATCAATCTAGCAAACAATAAATCAATCAATCACTATAGAACAATAAATCAATCCAATTAGTCAGTCAGTCAAGTCACTCACTTCATCACTCAAACAATAAAAAAAACAGACAATCCCTTACTATCACTTTTTGGCTGTCGCATCATTGCCTGTTATCATCAATTCCTATCACAACAATAAAGTACATGGTCCTCCACCTTGTACCATCTTTTAGAAACTCGATTCTGAGACAGATGTCCTGCTGCCAACTCCACTGACACTGATTTGGTTTACTGCTCCAAACCTGTAGAATCCCAACTATTTAGGGTTACAGTTTGTACCTGATTCCAAAGAGTACCCATTCATGATCATTGCATCAACTTCAACTGTCAACTCCTCTGTAAGAACTGAGCCATGACCTGCATCAAAAGTTGTGTCATCCTCTAAAATACGTACAGCAACTTCAACCGCATCAACAGCAGTGCCACCCTAACAGTAAAAAAAAAATGAAATTATGAATATATGAAATTCATATATTTGAACTGCGGAATGAAGAAATCAATGTAAAGAAGATCCTCGCAGTTGTTAACGCAACTTATGCAGTTGCGAAAAGAAAGCCTGAAAAAATCAGACTTGCCGGGATTCGAACCCTGACCTCTGCGATACCGGTGCAGCGCTCTAACCAATTGAGCTAATAAGCCAACTGGGAGCTGGTCATTAAATTGGCTTGTAATATACCCGGGAAAGATGAAGATGAAATTATGAATATATGAAATTCATATATTTGAACTGCGGAATGAAGAAATCAATGTAAAGAAGATCCTCGCAGTTGTTAACGCAACTTATGCAGTTGCGAAAAGAAAGCCTGAAAAAATCAGACTTGCCGGGATTCGAACCCTGACCTCTGCGATACCGGTGCAGTGCTCTAACCAATTTGAGCTAATAAGCCAACTGGGAGCTGGTCATTAAATTGGCTCGTAATATACCCGGGAAAGATGAAGATGAAATTATGAATATATGAAATTCATATATTTGAACTGCGGAATGAAGAAATCAATGTAAAGAAGATCCTCGCAGTTGTTAACGCAACTTATGCAGTTGCGAAAAGAAAGCCTGAAAAAATCAGACTTGCCGGGATTCGAGCCCTGACCTCTGCGATACCGGTGCAGCGCTCTAACCAATTGAGCTAATAAGCCAACTGGGAGCTGGTCATTAAATTGGCTCGTAATATACCCGGGAAAGATGATGATGATGATGATGATGATGATGCTTTCTTTTCGCAACTGCATAAGTTGCGTTAACAACTGCGAGGATCTTCTTTACATTGAGTAAAAAAAAAACGTCTTATGAGTTAGAGCACAAGTGCTGTTACATCAGAGGCAATTTTTTCTGCAACTTGCAATGCTACATGTATATACCACTGAGAAAAAAGTTGCAGATGAAATTGCATATGTATTAACACCTCTGCTTAACAACCTGACTCACAACAAAAAAATGCATCGCAAGTTGCAGGAAAAGTAGAATAGTCTTCTATATTTTTATGGCAGTATTGCGAGATACGTTGAAGGACTTCAGTAAAGCGTGTAATTAACATGTACATGTATTCTGCAACTTGTTTCGTAGTGCTCTCATCACCATTGCATTGCAAGTTACAGGAAAAATTACCCCGTAACAACACCTTACAAAGGTGGCTCATACATCAGTTAAAGGTCTCCACCTTATTAAATGATTTTTCTGAGAGCACCGCTTCAGATCTGGACTTGTACAAGTACATACAGTATGATGGTGATACATGTGTTTTGCCTACCTTCGGGTCTGGTTAAGATTATATAACAAACACATTAAATAAACGCAATTTTCACCTTTAGTAAGCATTCGTAGCCCCTCTTGGCAGCTTTCTTGACTCCATTCACTGATGGTTCTTTTAAGATGTCTGGTATGGCCCAGGCGCCTCCGTGAACAATGATACAAGGCTGAAAATCCGTTCGAGTCGTCATGTTATTTTTTAGTGCAATCGGTTCCAGTACGCTTGGTACACCGCTCATAAAGGTTCCAAAATGATAAAGGGACTGTTTTCAGAGGAATTTTCAGCCCATCGTGAAGTAACCCCCTTTTCGAACGAAAATAAGGAATCAACTAGGCGTTCCTTGTAAAATTCGACCCAGGCTTCCCCTCCCGGTTTGCGCGCGAAAATTATTGTAGGTACGCAAGAGGTACGCAATGCATGCAAACAGAGAAAAAGCGCAACTCTGAGTCAGGGAGAGCGAAAGTCGAAACGGGCGAAAAAAATGGGGAAGAAAAGCGTGTTCCCCACATTCATTGTTTCTTTTTTGGCGCAAGCTTGTGACCCTGCCAAAGAAACAAACTTTGTAGTGCTGCTGGTCAGTTCTGCTCAAGAGCTTTCGTTTGGTTACAGCTAAAATAAGGATTTCCCTGCGTCCGACCTTGTGTGATAACACAATAAACAGCACCAAATGGTGCTTAATATAGGTCTCGTTTGAATGGCCGCACTTTAAGATTTCATGAACAAAGTACAAACTCGCCTTGTATAGCACAAATAAACTGGATAGTACTAGAAAGTACCGTGCTCAGCAGCTTTCATTTGAATGTCGCACTTAGGATTTCATAAACAGCCTGGAAAGTTATCCGAGCCGAATTCCGCGGTGCAAAAGGAAATTATTTTAAGCCGAAAATTACCCCGTTCCTGGTGAACTGGGGGACAACATAGTAATCACAATATCTTATGAAATGTGGTTAATTAAATAGTAAGACTTAAAGCCATGCATGGGCCGTGATTCCCTGTCTTTTCATTTATGGTGGACAGGTTAGGCGATGAATCACAAAGACTTCGACTATTTTGGCAAACTTGCACAATCAGTTTTACCTCAGCTTGCTCGGCTTTAAAAGGCAGAAATGTCCGCAGAAGATGGTGGGTTACCTCGCAAGGTTGCCCTTACATCCTGGTGTCCTGGCAGATTTACCCCCCAGTGAAATCTGCGAACCTAGAACAGACTCCCTGTTCTCATAAATCAACATTTTATCTTGTGACAGAAAGCTTGAGCAACTATCTCAAATCAATTCTCACTTCAACCCTACAGTGGGGGTACTAATAGATATGCTATATGGGTATGTGCTGCTGATAGTTTTCAACCAGTTTAGTCTGGGATAGATTATAGACATCAGAGGGTTTTGGTCTAGAATAGGGTATCATTTATCAGGCAACCAGGGAATGACAATTGCCAAGCCTGGGATGGGGAAGGGATTCTTGGTGTCTACTCTGGAATAGAGTACACAATGCATCTGCGCATGGTCTGGACTAGGCGAGGGTCTCAGAGTCCCAACAGCACACCGGCACTCAAACATTTACAGAGTACCCCAGGGACTAACTTTAACACTGCATTTAAAATACCTTGTATGACATCGTCATTTCAGAGCACTCAAAATACTGGCTGTTACACACTTCGTAGCTTCACTCATAAAGCACCTCATTTTGGAAGACTCCACCAAGCCTACCACATGATGGCACTGAGGGTTTTTGCTTAGAAACTTCATTTTGAGTCTGCGATAAGTACAAAACTTCACTAACATGTAAGAGATGGCATTGGATAAATAGATGCCTCAACATCCTAGAAGAAGTAGAAATAACTTGATACGCCCATCAGTTAAGAAGATCATACTTGGTCGCCATAATTATCCTTTTTAATATTTAAATATACTTGGCACCAGTGCCATATACACTGTACATGTATTAATGAGAAAAAGATGCTCAAAACAATCTTCATAATTTGTCTTAATACACTTAATACACGTGTGTATAAATCAATTTTCAATTAAACCATTTAATGCGGCTTAAGAAAGTCAAATTGTTGTCGAAAATCATGAATATCGTAATTCTGCTTTTCTATATTTATATTATTTATTTCTGCTATTGATTGGTTTAACCCTCGGAGGGTTTTCAGGTAATAAAAATGACAGCACGAGCTTTTGTTTGATCTGAATAAAATAAGGCCAGAAAAATAATGATACAGTTGTATCAGTGGGGTGTTAGTATGGTAACTCCACTGTGCTGATTTGGCTTTGCATTTAATGAATGTTCTAAAGAGGAACCTCCCGCTCTTCACCTCGCTCTAAACCAAATTTAACAACAGAACCCCTAATGGAAGCCCAAGCCATTTGCTTGGAGGAAAAAGCTCGTCCAAACTCCCCTTTCTTGTTAAGACAGATTACACCACCAACACCTTGAATCGAGGAGACCATTTTATTAACAGACTTTGCACAAGCCTGCATGGGGTTCAAGCCATCCTCTATGTTTCGAACTACATCCCAAGCCAGAACTATTTTCATGATGGATTCTCCATGTCCAGTCGTGGAAGCAGCTGCCACAGTATCAGCATACCCCCCGCATCCAACCAAAGGTGTATCACCAACTCTGCCAAGCATCTTCTTGGGTAGTCCACCTGAAAAAACATTTAGAGTAACTATATTACTAAACAACGTGTGGATGTCATCATATGTATACTCCACAATTTTGTTCTACCAATGCTTTGATTTTGACTGTACATGCACTGAGATGACTCAGCCTTCCTCAATCTCACAGCATTATGGATTTCCTGAGTAAAAATTACTTAAATTAAATGTTGCTTGCCATCATTGGTCACTTTGAAGTCAAAATTGAGATACAACAATAAGCATGTGCAAAAGGCAATTAAATTACATGTAACATCACACGGGGCCATTCCTTACTCTATATACCTAGTGCAGGGCCATACAGCTTTTTTTGTGCCATTCACACTTACATGTATGCATACAGCCTCTAATACAGGGATTTTCTGAACAGTTTTAAAGTGAAGCATAAGGGGCAATACAAGTCATATGATAATACCCAATAATTATGCAGCTGAAAGCAATATTGTTGTTCTCTGTGATTTCCAAATACCTGTAGAAGTAGCACTTGCAAGTCTTCCATTTGAATCAAAAGCCACTGCCCCTACAGTATCAAATCCCTGTCCAGTCACGGCATCGTTGTTCTCTGTAGCACTGGTATTCTCATACTTCTCAGCAGTTCCTAGGTATATCTCAGCATCTCTAGAACGCTCATGTGATTCTTCTGTAGCAAGTTCTAGTGGGTTCTTGAGTAGTGGAAATCCTATTTTCTTAGCAAACTTCAGTGCTCCTTCACCAGCTAACAGGCAATGAGAGGTGTCTTCCATGACTCGCCGTGCAAGTGACACTGGATTAGCAATAGCTTCCACACAGGTAACTGCACCTGAAAGTTTCATTACAACTTCAGGAAAAGACAGCAGTTCCTACTGTAGCCTTAATTGACCCTTTAAGTCCCGGTATTAACAGACAAACTCTCCTTACTGATCTCCCTACATTTTTTTATGGTTATGCTGTACTATTTGACAGAATTTGTTAAAAGATCAAACCAATTTCCCTTTGGTGATCATTTTATTCATTCTCATATCCTATTCTTTTGATTTTGTATTGATATTGTCAGGAGAAATTTAAAGTTGGTCACTCTTGGGATACAAGGGGTTAATGGGCATTTCAGTCCAGTAGGCTAACTAGGTCAGTACATCTGGTTGAGTTTTCCTTCAGAAGTCTCAGGTTACCGTGCCAGGGGTGTTTCACAAAAGATTGGATGTCTCTCTTGCATTGTATGTCACATCACAGAGCAAGGAGAGGTAGCTGTACGTACAGTCTGTATGTGACTTCGATGGCTAGCCTAGTCAGTCCTTAAACTTTCAGAACAAGCCTGGGACACTAACAATTTCGATAAATGTCAGGGAGGAATTATGCAAATGCAAAATGGAGTTTAATTGATGCAGGATAGTGAAGCAAACATTCAATCAGAAGATGGGAAGGTGGTTTCCTGAGACAAGAAAAACCAATCCACATGGTCTATCTTTACCCAGGTATATAAATTGGTACCAGCAGAAAATGCTAAGGGTTGAACCCTGTGATGGACTGGGAACTCTTTCAGGAGGGAGTAGTTGTGATACTGATGGAATCTGATCTCTTTCAGGGGGGTAGTTGTGATACTGATAGACCCAGATCTCTTTCAGGGGGGGTAGTTTGTGATACTGATGGACTGGGATCTCTTTCAGGGGGGAGTAGTTCTAATACTGATGGACTCAGATCTCTTTCAGGGAGGAGTAGTTCTAATACTGATGGACTCAGATCTCTTTCGGGGGGAGTAGTTAAAAGTGATACTGATGGACTCGGATCTCTTTCAGGTGGGAGTAGTTGTGATACTGATGGAGTCAGATCTCATTCCAGGAGGGGGGGGGGGGGAGTTAGGTTCATGCTACTGGCCTTGATAATAGCCACCTCGCATGTTCAATCTAGGGGACTGGACTAGATTCTTGGTGGAATCTATCCACCTTTACTGGGTGCTTTAAAAGTTTATTATCCACTCTGGCCAATGAAGAAAGAGATTGGGTTAAGCTACAGCCGATAACAAGGGTCTCTTACAATGGCAGGATGAGGCTTAAAATCAACAGGGGATGTTAGATGCTACAATTGTATAAAATGGGTTAGGGTGCTGTAGAAATAAGCCTTTGAGAGAATCAGGATAATTTTGTGTTGAAATCAATGCCTTAAAGAAAATTAATGATAACATCACAACTCTTCTCCACTTTCACCACACCAATGTGAGATGGGATTTTGACTGGTATAGGGATGGTGGAATGAAACAAAAATTAACAGTGGAAAGTTGGATCGGAAAAGACTTTCAATTGGACCCTTCAGTTGATACTGCTACAAAAGAGAAACTGCACTGATAAGTAATGAAGAAGACTAATTAGCTTTCTTACCAGTTGCTAAGTTGTGTCCATCCATGATAAAAGCATCCAGCTCTGCAGTGTTTTCCTCTGTAAGTGCACACCCATGTCCAGCATTAAAAATTGGGTTATCCTCCATAAACCTCACAGCTGCCTCAACTGCATCTACAGCACTGCCACTCTATAATGGATTATTTCAAAAGACATGCATGTAGGATGAAGTGGAGGCTACCTTTCGAGCAGGCAACAGCTTGCTCAGTTCCAGTAGGTACTTGTACCAGTACCAGTAGGTGGAGGCAAGGTGGTTTAGAAGTCAGTTATTCAAAAGATCAAAAGGTCTGAGGCTCCACTGAGATAAACTGAGATTAAACCAAAGACCCTCCTACATGTATAACATTAGCTTCCTTCCCCCTGAACATAAGGCCAGTTATATTTATTTCCCAATAACGGGTTCCTTGAGACAGAAAATCACATCTCTGGTGACTAAAGAAAAATAAAATGTCCAAGGACTTAATTAAGGGAAGGCCCAGTTCTGACCTCCTGAATTAAATCAGTTTCACATTGCTGTTCAGCAACAACCTGAGAGCCTAGAAAAGGCCAACCCTAGAAGTGCTGAAATATGTGATGGAGTCTTAGAACCCCATGTGTGGAGCAATTTCAGAATACCCAGCCACTTCATTTACATGTGTCGGAACGCTTTAAAGAACGAGGCATAACACAATAGGCACTTGTGTTATTCAATGAGATGGAAATAAGTGGCCGGATATTTTGAAATTTAGTTTATAAGCTTAATACCTCAAGAAGCACTTCATAGCCTTTCCTAGCTGCCTGTTGAACACCCTGTCGGTGGCTTTCCTTCTTAGCATCATCCAATATCGTTCTTGAGCCACCATGGATGATGATGCAGGGTTCCATCTTGAGTGGGGCAAAGTTTAAAATCTCCGAACCGTATTTCTGGTAAAACGGGACAATAAATCACTAACATAATATTCATGACAGTCACATGAACATAAAATTTGGTAAACCAAAAAGCCCGCAGTCATGACGTGCAGCGGTATGTTGTTGAAAGTATTTTCCTGCATGTAACAACATATGTGTCGTGCACAACGGAAAGCATAGTTCAGGTAAAAATGGCGCCCAAAACTTTCATCTAAGCTTTCTCCTTTACTGCCGAGTAGTTGCCCTCTGTTGTTACAGTTTTAGGTATGAGACCTTTAACATGCGCCTGTTTGTTGACGGAACTAAGTTGACGACTTCTAACAACGTTTGGTTTGGCTTCGAATTTGGTGTAATCGTCTCATATCGTGCAGGAAACTGTTCATCTTTTCAATGCTTTGCATGATATTGGAGCGTTTTTTGCGTTATGAGTAAGACTACGATGACCTAAAAGGCACAGCGAAAGGAAGAACTATTTTTGTTGCTTCTAAGAATAAGAGAATTTCATGGCGACAGGTGAGCTTGAAAATCTACTTGTAAATGCACAGCACTAGTGCATGTACCTGTAACTATGGGAGCACCGAGTGAAAAACTCGTTGCCGACAGTGAGTATTAAACGCTCCATCTACAGTAAAACTTGCAGACACGTGCATGTGTAAAATATTGGTGTAGTTTTGCAGTCATTTAAACACACGACGATGAAATTGTCTTATTTCTGAAAGTCATTACAAATTCAGCTTTGAACAGCTGATTGGAGTTATATCTGCAGCTGATTGACTCCAAAGAGCAGCTGTTTATAAGCAAAATTTGAATATATATTTTCTTTTTATTTCATAGATATCAAAAAGATTTTGCCCAATCTATTTTTATTATTTATATATTTATTTATTTATTTATTTACTATGTTTTTGTTGACTTCTTCCTCCTGCAAAAGTGGGCCATCCATTTCTGATCAAGGAAGGTCAGGTAGAGCACCACTAAAAATTTGTTCGTGATCACAGAAGAATGCAGATGATAAAAAATGCAGTGGAGTCCAATTATCTCGAGTCTCCTGGGGACAGGGAAAAGGTTTGAGATAATGAAAATGGAAATACAGAATGTTTCTTTCTACCACTTTCAGGCAACTGCAAAAACAAGTCACATTATTAAAGCCAAGTAATGGTGTCAAATCATAGCTGGCAAATTATGCTTGGAAAAGTCTTTGGTATGCATTCAGCAATGAAATAAATATTATCGGCCATGAAAATTAAAACACACTTGTAATCAAAAAGTCTTAATAATGTTTCATTATTTTAGAATATATAAATGTGTGCTTTTTGTTCCAGATGATGCACCGGGGTCAAGTAAAAAGAAGAAACACAGGAGGGCCAAATCAAACTTAGAATCACAGGTTTGTCACTGGAGAGCTTGAGCACAGAGGCTTCAGGCATGAATCGCAAAACTATACAACGTTTTGTGCAACTGGTCTGACAAAAACTCAGTTTAACATGGCAATGACATGAAAAGGGTGAAAAGGAGTATCTTAGCATGCATACGATTTTCTATGAAATTTCTTTCATATTAATTATAAGCTAAACAAATCTTACTTGATGTCATGCTTGTGTTTACATAGTCTGTAACCTTATCTGAAACGGTTGCACCAGTCAGAGCATGCATGCCTTATACGTATATATGCATGAACAAAATTTATAAATACCTTTTGTGCTTTTTTAGGGTGAAGTGTCTGGATCAACTGATCAGTGTAAGTATATTGTCTTGGTTCCATAAAAATCAGTAAATTAGGGAGTTCAAACAGAGCCAGAAACACAAATTACAGGATGGTGCCTTTTTAACATACAATGTAATTTTTTTAAGTAGATATTTTGAGTTTAAGTTTATAACATTTCCTTATCAGTAGTATCTGGGGAGAGCTCCAGAGTGTTGAAGGCACGCCAACGGACTCAGGCCAGATTTGAGTCATTTCTTCAGGATGCTGTCGCTGATGACAGGTGCGAGTTTGTTTTGGGCTGAAAAACAGTATTCTTGACAAAACAGGCAAGGCTGTTTATTTAATCAAAGTCTAAGACAGGCCTGGATTTAGGATAAATAAAGATTAGTACCAGGCTCCATGACCAATGCTTATAGGTCACCTTGCATCAGGGTTAAAACTTGACGGTGGCACGGTCGCCAGTGGTGATTAAAAATTGTCCAGGGCCACTAAAAGTTGAGGTTTGATCGCCCAAAGGGCTACTATGATCTGAGAAGTACGAAAAGAATTACAATAGCAAAATAAAATGTTCTTTCCTTGGAGTAGCTTTTTTCTTTTCTTTCTTTCCTCCACTCTAAGTTCATCAATTGCAGTAAACGTTTAGTTCAAAAGTGCAAATTTCCAAAGCTGTCACAATTGAGGTTTAAGATCGCTCCGATATCTAGACGCCGTTTTGATGTCATTGACACGTGACTTCAGACTTACCCAGAGTTCTATGTAGTACGTTTTCAAACATGAATATCAGCAGGATCACTCAACACTGCTCTGTATAATAGAAGGACTAGAAGATGATGACAGTGACTTTGACGAAGAATTCATTGACAAGCTTGTCAACAAATACCTGTAAAAACGGCAACTGCAGTGCACATAACAAATGCTTGAAAGAAAAAATTGTGTTCATTAAAACAATTCAGATACATCGGTGTACTGTAATGAATAATTAATCCATTTCTGGGGGCATAAGTTAAAAGCCGTGGGGCATTTATTCAAGTAAAACTGGTTTTAAAATTTTTTTGTGATATAAGAGGAAATTTGAGGGCCACTTTATTTTGGCCTGGGCCACTAAAAATTTAGGGATACTGGCCCGATTAGCGAGCAAGCACAAAAGTTAATTTTTAGCCCTGTTGCGTGGACAAGATAACATAATAATAATAAAAACTTTATTTAACGAGGGTAGCAGGAAATAGTGCGAAGCACTAATAAACTTGTGGCCCTCCTAACTTTCTAAGATATTTACAATGAATTATCAAAAAAATATTTACAATGAGTTATATAAGAATCTAAAACCTACTATATAAATATAAATATATACAAGTCATGTAATGAAAAACAAAAAGAAAGAAAAAAATTAATTAATAAAAACTGAGATAAAAATTGAAATGAAATAATATAAAAAACTAAAAATGAGGTAAAAATTGCTGATTTATCAAAAATTTCTGGTGCAAAGCATGCCTGAACGATTTAACGGTGACTTCCTTTTTTAGGTCTGCTCCTAACATATTCCATTGTTCTATGGCGGTTACTAAAAACATACTTCCTCCTTCAGTCTTTAATCGGTAACGTGGTGTTAAAAAGTTCAACTTTAGACCATGAAGACCCTGTGTCTAAACTGGTCTGACAAATTGATTTCATACCCAGATCTCACTGGTGTGCGCTGTTTAACCATGCAAGATCTGGACTGTATGAGATGACTGACAAATATGACTCGTCTGTCTCGCCCACTAACTACAATTGATTTGGAATGTAGCTTTCTGATGGAAAAACCCTTTCTAAGCTTTGTTTTAAACTTATCGCCCACTATGTTTCAACGCAACTAAGGAAGGATGGTTTACAATTACATGTATTTCTATTTTGAATTTATAATTTGTTTTACAAATACTTTTTGTAAATGTTGCAGTTTACAGGATTCTAGAAAAAAGAAGAAAAAGAAAAGAACGCACACAAGTGATGCAGTGGTAAGATTTTTAATGTTAAAAATAATACTATTATTGTTTCAGTTTTTTAGTATTAACAATGTCTCTGACAATTATATATATATATACTAACCTTGTTTTATATTTTTTTGTACAGGGCAATATTAAGTAATGTACAGAGAATAAATACATGACCTATGCTTGCCACGAGTCTCCCAGTAACTCAGTGGTTAGAGAGTTCGACCGGTGTACGGAAAGTCATGGGTTCAATTCCCACCGGGGACTCAGATTTTTTCTTTGTCCTATGCTCGCAACATGTTGAATATTCCACCTTTTCTTACTGTAATGATTATTCTTGAAAGAAGTTTGAATTTTTTTCCTTTTTATTTCCTCAGCTTGAGACCATTAAATCAGGGAGTCCTATTGCCAAAACCACATCACAATCAGAGGAAAATCTTCTTCAAGCAAACCTGTACAAAGAAGGTAAGACTGACATCAGTCTTTTGATCTTCTTGTGTTTGATGAGGAACGAAAAAGTAGATTTTTCATACATCATTTGGGGCTTGAAGGTATTTGCTAAGTTCTTCTCTAGAAAATCCAGTAGTTGACATTTAACAGCTCCTTTCTGGCTAGAATTCTGATAATTGGTATTTTTAACTTACATGTACATGATTCTTAAGAGCATTAAAGTCCACCTTTAAGTATCAGTGTCCAAAAAATGAAGACCTAGACATAGGACTAAACTAAACATCAAACGACAGTACAGGGGCTTAAGTGCTTTAACAGACAGCAACAGAAGTAAAATCAATGAGGTCTTTGTTTTGAAGAAAAGACCGGAAAAATTACAAAACAAAAACCCTCGCTTAAATGCTTCAGTTAGACACCAAGAGAAGGAAATCCACATAAATGCTTGTTTGATGTCAAGAGACACAAAATCGATGAGGTCTTTGTTTCGTAGAAAAATCTGGGTAAAACTACAAAACAAAGACCCTCGTTTAAACACTTTGTCAGTTGCCAAGAGACATGAAATCGATGAGGTCTTCGTTTTGTGGTTCGATCTGGCCTTTTCTACAAAACAAAGACCTCATCGATTTTGCCACTCTTGGCAACTGACAAAGCGTTTAATCGAGGGTCTTCGTTTTGCAGGTTTACCCAGCCTTTTCCACAAAAAGAAGTGTTTTTATCATAAGTTGTAATGAAGCCTCTACCTCAGGCACTTTTTCTCTGATTAGTGAACCCAGGTGCAAAATGTATTTAATTAAAGATGTACAGCAATTGATGTTTCTTACTTAACTTATAGATGACCCTACTCTGCAAGAAAAAGAAAACAAACAAAGCTACAAAGAGCTGTTGGAAGGTTCATCATCAAAGCAAGTTGGATTGGATGCTGAGACAGCAGATCAGTTGAAAACTCCTAAGAGAACGAAGCAAAAAAAGACAAGAACCTTGACAAGGTAATGCAGTTATAACACATTGAAACAGTATTATAGAAACCAATCTCAGTGACTGCCAATTCAAAATTTGAAATTAAACATACCTTGCACATTTAAGTCGTACAGTCATGTCCATGTAGTTTGATTTTGTGCTTGCAAAGCTTTAAATGACCAGAGTTACAACATTGTTTACTTGTATGTATATCAATTTCCTAACAATTTTTACTATGTACTGTACTTTTATTTCTTAAAGTGAACAAGGTACACCAGATGGGTCACAGGAAAAACCAAGAAGAAGGAAAAAACCCAAAACTCCAGAACCAAATGTTGATGGAGAAAGTGCAAAAGAAAACCTTGGATTTGAAAATGAAGCAGTTGTGGATGGAGATGACGTGAGCTGTTTGTTGTTTCCCCTAACTTGTCCCTCCCTTCCTTTCCTTTTCTCTACTTTAACCCTCCCCCGCACCATGTCATATCCCTACCTCTTTTCACTGTCCTATGCCCTCACATCTCCCCTACCCTCTCCCCACCCTCTCACTCTCTCTGCCTTCTCCCTTATTCAGTTCTTTGCCCTTTCCCTTTCTCCTCATCATTCTCTTCTCTCTCCTCCCCTCTCCTCTGGCCTCCCCTGTTCCCTGCTCTCTCACTCTCTCCCATTTCTCCCAGCCACCCTCTCGCCTTTCCTCCTACCCACCATCTGCCCTGCCCTCTTATTTCCCTTCTCACCCACCCTCTTCCCAATTTTCTCTTAATAAATAATTATCCTCTTCACTGCCTATTGTCCTCTCCCTTTCCTCTCCTTTGCCTTAGCTCTTACTTACCCTCCCCTTATGCATTCCTTCTCTTGGGACACCCTCCTTCTATCTTCTTTACTGCTCCCTGTTCTCCCCTCTCCACCAGGGCTCTTGTTATCCTTTCCACCTCCTCTGTCCTCTGCCTTGTTTACAGTGGCTATTTCCTTCTTCAGCCTGGTCAATCATCTTCAACTACACCCAAGAAAAAGGGAGGAAGAGCAAGAAGAAGACTTCACGGTATGTGATTTTGTTTCTTTGAGATTTATGTGTATGTGATCTTTGATTGGTCTGCATTTGTTGGTCGACAAATGTTGAACCATGAGTTTCTACAGGCATGTCAGCTTATGGAAAACTTGGAAAGTCATATCTGAATTTTAGAATTTCATTTCCCAGGTCTTGTACGTCATGGAAATTATCAGTTTGGGTTATCAGAAAATCATGCATTTGGCAGTTGTTGTTTTGTATTTTGGGAATGTAAATGAAAGAAGAGAAGAGTTATCAAGTCAGAAAACAGACCTGGTTGACAGTTTTCGAAAATAAGCTGGTATATTTAATTATGGACAATTTTGTTAAAAGTCAGGGATCAAACAAATTCAAACAAATTCCTTAATTGCACCTTTGACGTACAGACCCTGATGCGGAGGTGCCAGTAGAAGTTGTAAAGAAAAGAGCTGACGATGGCTACATTCTCTCTGTTACTGTTCACCGTGCTGACAACCTAAAACCTGATCTGTTCATATCACACCCCATGGTGAGAGTACATGTGGTAGATGTGGATACAGGTCAATACATCAAGAAATCAGACAGGTAAATGTTACAATGTAGGTTATTTTTGTCTGTTATATCCTATTTCGTGTTCTCAATAATTTACATTAGAAGATAGTGGCCCTAAATTGAACAATAAAGTACAAAAGTCAAGTAGGTAGATGAACTTGCGCACATATTTGTAAGTATAATTATTATGCATTTACAGATATACTTCCTTGTGTTTTTTGTTAGCATTTTTCTTGCAGAATTTTCCTGCCACTGAAATGTGTTGGTTGTTTTCTTTCTCACTTTTGCAGTTATACAATTATAGCTATTATGCAGCTTGCATTTTTCTACTTGTTTTTCCAACAGGTCTCGCAGAGTGACGTCTTATTATGAAAATGAAAGTGATGCTCCTGTCGAGTACATAATGCCTATGATGACTCAGCCATATGACTTCAAGAAGTACAAGTAAGTCTGAAATATTTTTACGATGTGTAATTCATTCGCATTCATTCCATTACATGTACAGTGTGCATTATTCCGCAATATAATTATATGCACAGTACCTCTTTCTACCCAAGGGGTAGAAATGGATACTTAAAAAATGCTGGAGGTTAAACCCTGGAATGGGCTAGCATCCCACCCTGGGGGATAAGTAACACTCCTAGTCACCTTGATTCGATACTAGAGCAACTGAAGTTACATGTTGTTATGGTGAGCACAGGTCAACCACCTTGCATGCTCAGTTTATTGGATTGGAAGTGGGCTATATAGCTTACCTTACGAAAGAATAACATTTTCAACACTCAAGTACTGTGTAGACCTCACTTAAAAGAATCTCTTTCACTGCAGATGTAACCTTCTCTTTAATGCATGTAAATACTCCACCAAAGACATAGAGCAGCTTGAATTTGAAAAAAAGAAAAACATTTACATTTGGTTATTTGAATTTCTGACTTATAGGGACGAGCTTTATGTGCATATTTGTAAAATTTGTTTTTTTTTAAATTACCTAATGGCATAATTTTTGAGGAAATTTAGAGTTAGGTTGCTGTGAGGGGTCAGAAATTGGCCTCCAACCTTTCCTCAAGATTGTAATTGCTTCAGCACATTTTTTCTTTTATTAAATACATGTAAGCTTCAATGTTTATTTTCTTTCTGTAATTTCTGCACTACACCAATACAAAATGTCAGGGCCATAAAGGTACAAGTATTTGTAAAGTTACATCATACCTGCATTGTGAGTTAACTGAGTATGTTGTCATTCCTTGTAGGTCTTTGATGCCATCTTGGGAGGAAGTTCTTCTGTTCAATGAAATATTCTCGTATTTCCTCAGCCGCGAGGAAACGGACCCGAAAGTCATAATGTTTTTTGAGGTACATGTATTTAGAAATCCTTCTGAAGTTATGGCCAATGTTCATGCTCTGGTGCAAAAATATGAGCAGGGAATTGTAAGTGAACTTGACGAGATACTGTGTGGTACCCTGTGATGGACTAGCATTTCAGCCAGGGGGGGGAGGGAGGGGAGTTGTATTACAGTGTACTTTCAGTCAACTCACCTACATAAGGTGAAGATCAGTAATGGCTTGATCAGTGCTACATTATTTTGTGTGCTTGGAGAAAGAAAAAAGAAAAAAACTACCCCCAATCAAATTTCATGGGAGTTAGACTTGAATCTTTTAACTTGATAATTACTGTGTATATCTTTGGCCCTCAGATTTTAATCCTAACAAATTTTAAGTGGAAAAATGTCGAATTTAAGAAGGGAAACCAGAAAACCTGGAGAATGAGCGTTGCAGTGAAAAGAAGCCAGAAAAAAATGTGATCTCTGCGCTTATGATGCAGAGTCTGGTATTCAGACATGGGACACTTTGATGGAATGTTTTCAGGGCTGGGGTCCATTGTTTTGTTGTTTGGTCTATTGTTTTCTCAGCAAATCAGAGAAGACCTTGTAAGAGCTGCGCACTGCCCCTTTCTCTCTTGTTACTTAAACTGTACTGCACTTTGTTAATACACTAGAAAATAATATGCTTAATTAATATTGTGTTGCTTAGTGGGCAATTTTTTATTATTCTCAAAGGTGGTTGATTTTCTAAGTATGACAGCTGCCAAAAGAAGGAAAGGTGCTCAGGCAGGCGATAAAGGCTGGTATCAGGTGGCATGGGCATTTCTCAAAGTAAGTTATAGACTGTTAGGGTCAGGCATGTAGAGTTGCATAGCTGTACAGTGGAACCCCAAGACAATTCTTCAGCTAGGCCAAAGTAAGAGTACAATGTATGTAGTATGGGACAAAACCACCTTATAATGAACCCCAGTGTAACAAAATCCCCAAAATAACGAACACAATCGGGAAGCTCAAACTGATATAATAAATAAAATATCATCACACGACTGAATAACTGATCGACGGTCCTTCAGACAGACCCTAAATCATGTTATTTAATCGTTCAAACCTGTGTGGTACACTAACTACACGATTTAACCGAATGTTGGGTCAGGTTACAACATAATACTGTTTAATTTTATGGCAATATAAATTAAAATATGAGTCAGACCCTGATATAACGAAGATTTTGCTCGTTTTCCTACGATTTGATATTTTTGTCTTATTTTTATCTGGAGGTTCCTACAGCATATTAATTTTCATTATTGAAAAAGCGTTGATTTTCGTTGTATATGACAACACATTTTTTTTCCTTGTAAAAACATTATTTGACTCAGAGAGTTGCTGCATTTCAGGTAGTTGGCGGAAATGGCACACCCAACACTGATAAGAAAGTTCGTCTTCAGCTTTTCCAGCCTCCTAAGACTTCATTCAGAACAAATAACATGGTGGAGGTAAGGCAAAAATGAATCCAGATTTTTGTTATGTCATTCACTGAAGTTATCATACACTCAAGCTGAGTTACTATAGAAGCATTCTTAACTATCACTGAGTTAAGGTATGGATAATGTTGCAATATTTTATAAAATGATGATATACAACCGTTACTCACACGTTAAATCCAGTTACCTTATTGTTACTCGTTTTATCGAGAGTTAATTTTCGCAATTTTTGCGATCCCAAACATATCGTGAAATTACAGGTTGATAAAGGCCCGCGAAAAAAAACTTTATCGGAAAAATTGGGCGATGTCGCAGCTCTTACAAGGTCTTCTCTGATTTGCTGAGAAAACAATGGACCCTAGCCCCGAAAACAATAGAGCTGCGTGATACCAAGGTCCAATGAAATTGAAAAATTAGCGACGCGAAATTAAACAACCTTACGTAAAAGCTAACATCCCTACAAGAAGAATTCCGGACTCTGGGGTTGGAAATATGCTTTTGTACATTTTTGAATTTGACGTATTGTAAATGCTGACCTGAGCTCCGTCGCAAACATGTCGACCTGTCATAAGTTAGTGTTTGTCCACAGGTGTACCAGTAATAATAAGGCAGTGTTTGTCCACAGGTGTACCAGTGGTGGAAGCAGGCCAGACGAGTTCCTTATCCCTCAACTCTTTATGTGACATTAAAAGGAGTTCAGCCTCCCAAGAGTATTGACCCTAGTTTAAGATCCATGTTCGCCATACAACAGGTTTGTTTTTGTATTAAACAAGACGTGCACTGTATGTTTGATTTTAACTCCGCAAGACATTTTTGTATTTGAGTTTTTTTACAAGTAGCTACAGTAAAATTCTGAATATACCCAACCTTCCAACAAAAAAAGAAAAATCCCTGCCCCTAAACAAGAATGAGCCTTACAGTATAAATAATACATGGACTGGCCTAGTGATTGTTTGACTGTTTTTTTTTTATTTTCAAGCCCAACTTATTCACTTTTCTGAGGGCATGTTCTTGTATTTCTTATTCTTCTTCTTCAATGCAGGAAAAGGGAAAAGTAACCTTTGAAGAGTTCACGTTGGATGCTGAACGGAGAGCACATGGAATGAGGTTGATATGTGTACTTTAATTAAGTGTTTAAGTGTGTAATTAAGTTTAGCTCAAAACTTAACTGGCTAATATGGATTCAGTGTTGTTATGATGTCCAGAACTTGCTTTCATACATTACCAAATTTTCTTCCCAGATCGGGCAAGTATGTTGATTAAGTTTCGTTTTGCTAATGAGAAATTCACCCTCCATGGAAAAACAGGGGATGGTGAGTGTTAGTGTTGAGCTCCGTAGTCACCGAAGAAACTGGGGCCCGTTTCTTAAGGCTGCCGAGGACTTGTCAGGCCCGAAAACTACTTTATATGCACAATATTGTTCAAAAGAGACCCATTTTTTATTGATTGTGAAAGCTAAATTTTAAAGTCTTTCAAATTTTTTGGAACACTTTGTTTTGAGAAACGGTAATTTAACTTCTGAATAAAAGCTTTTTTCTACCGTCACCTGTTAACTTACAGAGCTAAGGAAAGTGGGGTTTGACGTTATTTGTTTAATCATTATCGTAATAAAAAAAATTTATGACTATCAAATGGGTATGATCTTTCTGATTCCATTTTGTCATTCTTTTAGAGATGGAAAGGGCAGTAATGAACCTAAAAACTGGAGCAGACTTCCTGGTCAGGTAACGTGAAAAAAGTGAAATGTAGTAATTACTTAATAACAACTGCAAGAAAAAAACGTCAAACCAGAAGGATAATGACCACTGCAATTGATTCACGTTGCAGAAGGTTAGTCTTTCAGTGTTACACAATGATTATTACCATCTTGCATGAGTAATTCTACTGTTTTCACTTTTCTAATTGTCACTGTAACCTTTTTTGAGCTTTTGATCCTGTTTATTCTTATGATATTGTAATATCTCTTCTGTTTGTTTTCCACCGTTTTGCAGGTTAATCGTATTCCAAACAAACAAAGGGCGTCTCTTTTGTCAGGCAATAGGGGATGCTTCATCCTGAAGTTCTCACACAATGGCAGGTACAGCCGGAAAAAATTAGCGTTTGTGTATCGTAAATTGAAGGACAGATTTCTGATCTTTACATAAAATCTCTTCTCAATAAATGGAGTAGTCCTCAATTGACCACTCCCTATGAGGGTTTTTTTTCTGGGACAACGAGCAAAGTACTTCGAATTGAACTGAAAAGCAGACCATTGGGCTATTTACAAGCATGGCCAAGGAGTGAACTCGGGACTACCGAGAAACAGTTCAAAGCGTCACCCGGGACCTCCCGATTACGGTCTGGCGGCCTAACCACTCGGCCGTGCTACCAACCCCAAATGCAAGGGAACTTACATGGAGTCCTATAGGAGAGAAAGTTAACGTCAATCTCTTATTTTACGTGTCTAGATTAGTCCTGTAATCGAATTACTGATAGCTTTACTTGCTCCTCAGATACCTCGCTTGTGGTTGTGCGGACTTGGAAAGCTTTCCTATTATTATATATGAGGTAAGCTGTCAGGATTTATACAGAGATATGAAACTCCGGAAATCTTCTAAGTAAAGGTGTATCACTTTGTCAACAAGCAGAATTTGGTCTGGTCTAAATCCAAACACAAAGGTACCCTGACTGTCAGTGGCTGTATTTGAACAAATGGTGCGCTGCAATAATATGTGAACACGAGGCAAAACAATTAGATATGAGTACGCGTCGCAGGAATGCACTGAAACCCTTTAAGTTGCCGGGTTTTTAAAAGAATTTTTAAGGGCAATTATTATTTTAATTAAGCGACTTGCGTCTACGTTATCCCACCATCAGCTTTCAACTGATCCAACATAACAATTTATTCGCCATTAAGAATTTTCTTTTATCAAATATCTAGTATTATAGTAATCATTAACGTATTTTTAAAACGTTATTTGCGACAAATTGTTAGGAAAATGTTTCTTTTTGAAAATGGCGTGTAACTAGAGATGTCCTTAAGAGATACAATAAAGTTAAGTCACGTTAATGTAGCTCCATGTTGATCATGTTAGTTATAAACTGCATAACTGAACATACTATAACGAAGGAATTATTACCCTTTTCTCCATCCACACTTTGTAGGTTCCTTCATATGAGACACGTGCTAATCTGCCAGGACATTTCAGCATCATTTATGATCTGTGTTGGTCGCCTGATGATGAGGAACTCCTATCAGCCTCTTCTGATGGCACGGTCAGGTATACACCCAATTATCAATTATTGCTTCTGGTTTTCAATCAATACAGTCAAATTAAAAAGCGTGAGTTTTTTGTTCTTTAAATTCCTCCATCAAGTTGATAGGTTTTGCTTTACTTTGCTGACTATTACCTCTGCAACTTAGTGTCATTAGTAACTGACATTGGACCTGAAAACACTTGACACTTTTACATAATTTTGCAACAGTACCACATACTAAGTTGTACTGTATATTTTTCGCAGATGTTTACAGGTAACGCACACGAAAGGAAATGTACTTAACTGAGAAGCATAATAGTGACAGAAACATAATATATGAAGGAGCATAAGCATAATAGAAGCATAATATAAGAAGGATCACTCGTGTGGGACAAAAAAATCTGAGTCCGCGACGGAAATCGAACCAAGGACACAGGTCGGACGCAGACTCGTACCCAGTCGCTATTTATGAGTCTGGGGGAAAGGAGAGAAGATTGGATTCTATTGAGGCGGGCAGGGTGACATGCTATTTTTCCTTCGCCCCTTCCCATATCACCCCGCGCGCCACAATAGAACCTTTCCCCCAGACTCATTAATAGCGACTGGGTACGAGTCTGGGTCGGACGCTCCAACCACTGAGCTGCTAGGTTCGTTGTGACATGCGTCCTGCATACTGCTAGGAACAGCAATGTCGAAAGCACCCTATACAATGATGAAGAAAGAAAAAAGGTAAATTTTAAGCTTGGGAAAGAAATGAGAAAGACGAAATTTTCAGTTTGTCAAGAGCGTTGGAGAAAGAAAATATTTGAGTCAATAACAATGCCACTAAGAACTTCATGCCAAACTCGAAAACAACGTAGTCCAGTTCTGAGTTGCTACACAGTTCAGCTTTTATCATGTTAATCAACAGGGCCTGGGACACAAAGGTGATGATGACGTCATCTGTCAAGCTGTATCCCCACCCTTGCTTTGTATACGCAGCACAGTACCATCCAGGCTCCCCTCATCTTGTAGTGACCGGGGGATACGATCACTACTTGAGAGTCTGGACCAAACTTAGCGATGGACTCAATGGCAAGGTAAGGCTCTGAATTAACATTTTTTTTTCAATGAAACTCCTGGTCTTTAATATGTACTCTTTAATTAAGTACACAGGAGGCGTGATGCAAGCATTGGAAGTCTGTGCAAGTTTAAACGAGTGCTTTTCAGCCATTAAAATCACTTAGAAGCAAGCCAACTACTGTTTTAACTAATAACTGTGATGTTCGCATTTTGTCTATTTGTCTGTATTTTTAAAAGTCAAAACACTCTGATTGACAGACCTTATTACAAATGTCCTTGATTGTTATTTAACAGCTTCTTAGAGAGATTGAAGGACACGATGGCTTCATCAACAGCATTTGTTTCGATGAAGAAGGTAAGAACGCCGACTTGACGTACAGTCATGTATCAATGCTTCTAACGACAACGAAAGCTAAAGACACCAAGGGCTGATTATTCAAACGATTTCTCGGTTAGACCTCGTTTAAGGCTAAATCAAGGTTTAGGCAAGGACTCCAAAAACTGCGGCTAATCAGAGCCTAAAACGCATCACATTTAAACGCGGATGTCCCGGGGTCCACGAAGACTACGTTTAGGCCCCGTCCTCACTGATGCGTTGCTGTTTGAAAACGCTTACTTTCTTAGCGTTTTTGCCGACCGTCTACACTAAAACGATCGAAAACATAGATGTTTATAAATAAAACCGGAAGTTTTCGAGAGCACTTTCCAAAGTGGAGACTTTTGAAAATGAAGGTCTATTGTTTTAGTGTGGACGGCAAAAACGGATCTTTCCGAAAACGCTGACGTCACATCTAATTATGCAGTCGCTGATAGTATTTATGCACCTGATTTAAGAGAGACAATCTGGGATTCTAGCCGACATTTCGGTAATATTGTAGGACCCTTCTTCAGGGCAACTGGAGAAAAACAAACAGTTATTGTTTAAGTTAAGATAGACATGCTGGGTCAAATGTTGGAACCCCTTGCGTAATACTTAACATTAGCTTTAGAGACTCAAAATTGAGAAACGGTCTACACGAACCGTTACTAATGCTCAGAAGGGTTATAAAAGGTTTTAATGAGATTTACAAAGGACTATTTTGCAGCTCTCTGGTTCGATGTTGTGTTTTCGTTTAAGGTGCCAAGATGTTTTCAGCGGACAGCAATGGCATTGTTATCGTTTGGAATTCATTTATTCACCCTCAGATGGACACAAAGAGAAAGAGAAAAGGCACTGGAGGTAACATGAGCAGCTGATGTCTCCTGACCAGCACTCTAACTTCGCTGACTGACTTGTGCAAACTGTAATGCGAGTATGCCCGTCTAAGTACGGAAGATTAATGTCGAGATATGATTACTAACGTTTGCCAAATAGAATTAGACGCAAGTTTGTACAGCATAAATGCAGGAGCAATTTCAGAATACCCGGCCACTTCGTTTACATTTGTGGGAACGCTTTAAAGAACGAGGCATAACACAATAGGCACTATTGTTATTCAATGAGATGGAAATAAGTGGCCGGGAATGCAGCATTTGAACTGGTCCTTAGATTAGTACATGTATAATAATAATAATAATAATAATAATAATAATAATAATAATAACAATAATAATTAAAATTTATATAGCGCCTAGGCGCTTCACAAAAAAGTTAAGAATAAATTAAAAGCTAAATTTATGTGTAAACAAAAATTAACCCTACTAGGAATGATAAGCTTTTTTAAAAAGATAGGTCTTAAGTTTAGATTTAAAAATACTCAAATTGACACATGAACGGATGTTGTCAGGTAAGCTGTTCCAAAGGTCAGGAGCCGAAACAGCGAAGGCTCTAGACCCATAAGACTTCAGTTTAAAGTTAACAGGATTTAGGTGTAATGTGGAAGATGACCTGAGAGTTCTGGACGGCGAGTAGCAGGTTACCAACTGTATGCTAAACAACAACTGATAACTAACCCAAGAAGGCTTAAGTTCAAAACACACACTCACACACTTGATTCTTGCTACGTCTTTTGCAGGTTACGTGTATGACTGGACAATGCTTAAGAAAGTAGCTATTGACGAACTTCAGGTTTGTTGCTTTATTATCATCTTTTGTCATTCACTGCAACCCTCATTATACTAACTGCTTCTAGAAATAATGTATCCAGGGTACAGCGTAAAATATTGGCTGGTCAAATCCGGTCAAACCACCCAACTGTGGGTGATTTAATCCTTTGCTCGTGTATTGGCAATCGAACTCTCGAGGTTGGAGATGGAAAATCGATCAAATACTCCATGCTTGTGATAAATGAAAGTGATGGTGAATTTTCAGCTCGGTAAATTAAATGTGAAAGATGAAATAATCAACAATGACACGAGTGTGGGACAAAGAAAAAATCTGAGTCCCCGACAGGAATCGAACCCATGACCTCCCGAACACCGGGCGGGCGCTCTATCCACTGAGCTACGAGAACTCATGGAGAGCGAGGCCATTTTACGGAGTTCTTATGTGACATGCGTCCTGCATACTGCATACTTGCCCGACATCCCCTCCCCTTCCAACTGCAGCTTGACACTGACACTTGAACATAACTTGCGGTTTACTCTGTAGTGTAATGTGATCAACTCTCTCAAGCTGCACCCCAATGGACGAAAGCTGTTGGTTCACGTACGAAACAGTGTGCTGTGCATGCTGGACTTACGGAGCTATACCATCATGCAGCGCTACCTTGGTGCTTCCAACTTCAAAGAACACATCCGCAGCACTCTCAGCACATGCGGCTGCTTTGTTATCGCAGGCTCAGAAGATGGCTATGCGTATGTGTGGAACACAGAAACAGGTCAGTACATTGGAAATTACCAACAAATAGTAGTTATATAGCATATCTCACCTGTACGTTTTTGACGTATTCGTTACATTATCCATTCCACGTGTGGGATATTAGAACGCACAACTGACAGCTCACAAGGTATCAAGGCATCCCAACTCGGACCACCTTGAAGTCTTTTTTTTATTTATTTATTTATTTATTTATTTATTTAAATTGCTTATACAATGCAAGATCATTCCATTCATTGCATATCCTAGAACTGTAGCCCAATACCAACTCTCACCCTGATCCCATTTTGACAGAGACAAACTTTGTCTTGATGTCACTAAAGTAAGAAATTTAGTATCAGAATTACTCCAAATTACGTAGCTGACCTTCCAACTAAAAATGCTTTAATGAGAGGGAGACGGTGAAGACAAATAAAAATGATAAGTTGAAAACGGTTCTCATTTTAGACTAAAATCGGACAGTTTTTCAAGCAGCTGATGCTTCCCTAGTCGTACGTTTATTCTGCTGGTGTAATCACGTTTTTATTGTAGGTGACTTGGTATCAGTGTACACTTCTCTGGGTTATCACCATGCTGTGTCTGATGTACAGTTTCACCCGCTGGATCATATCATTGCCTTCTGTTCCTTTGGAGACTCGCACCCCGTGCTTGTTTACCACTACGATCCCAAAGGTAAGTTATTTTTTAGTTGAACAAAGCGGTTTTCTAGAGTAATTTTTGATCAAGTGTCCCTCATTTTGAAACAGTGGAATCCCGAATTTTCGAATAATCGATTATTCGAAACTCCCCATTCTTCGAACCTAGAGTCGTTTCTCTTGGGTTTGCTTCAGTCAAACACTGTAATTTTACCCCCGATTTTTCGAATGCTCGATTTTTCGAAACTCCCGATATTTCGAACTAATTCTTTCTTCCTTTCAAACATTTACATTCGATTTCTCGAACTTTGAAAACTCAGGAACCAACAAAAACCAGTTTTAGCCACATACACACCTGAATGCAATTAAAAAGTTCCGCAGAAGGTGTTTTTCGCGCACTTTTTATTACAAAGCAAGTGACAAATCTGTCATTGAAGTCATCTTGAAGAAACTACAACGCCGTTGTTACACAATCGAGGGTCTTGAATTACTGTACATGATCAAAGTTCCTTCGTTTAGTTGCATTTTTCAAGCTCTTGCCGTAGCACATTAATAAATTTTGCTGTTCCTTTAAACCGTGGAGTACAGGGTACTTTTTTTCTGATACAGTAAGGGAAAGGAAATGCAGTCAAGAGTCCGCGCAAAATTACAGACATGTATCAGTACAGTACTGGTTTTGCTATGCCGAAATTGGCTTAAATCCTTAAATTTTCGTCTTGTTTTAAATGCACGTTTTGTTGGTAAATAAAGATTGTCCACACATTAACAAGAGTGATGTACAGTTGTTGTCTGCCTTCTTGGATCTTATAAAACCAAACCACGGGAAAACAGGTCTGATTTGATGCCACCTTCGATTTTTCGAGCTCCCGATTTTTCGAACCAATTTCCATTTCCCTTGGAGGTTCAAAAAATCGGAATTCCACTGTAATTACGTGTTTGCTTTGGTTTTGCTTTCACTGAACGCTGCGTTGTTTGTTTATTTGTTTATGTTTTTTCAACTTGTCAGAAGCAAGAACGAAACCATAAATTATGATCATAACTTGGGTTACACGTTTTCCCGCCCCTAGCAACAGTTGCATGTTTTCGCGCATTCACCACCGATTGCGCACTTTTCTACACTTGCCACCAAGTTTGATTTTAAAGAAGCGACCTGGTGTAGTTGTAAAACTCCTTTCGTGACAAGCCATTTGGTCGTCTTTTTTCTTCCAGCTGCTAAAGAGGAAGCTAAGAAGCTCATGACCCCTCCAGTGACGCCATCCAAGCACGCTGCTACGTCACAGCAGAGCACATCTACACCCGATGACGTCACCAGGCACACGCATATGGCTGACGTAGCCAGTGACGTGTTACGCATGCGTAGAGTCAAACAGAAGCTGGACTCTGTGTTGGTAAGTGTGCATATCATCCCGTCTCGTGCTCTCGTCTGTTTACTTTATCCAACGTCAAAAAGTGATTTTTATTCTCTTATTGTTCTCACATTTGCAGGAAACACCACTTACACCAATATCACCAAACTATATGGACACAGCTATGATGAGAACCCCAGGGGCGGATAGTCTGATGTTTCAAACCCCAGGGAGACCCGATAGTTCGGCGCACCCAGGATCCACACAACCGGGAAAGAGGCCTGGTAGCGTTACGTTTCAGTTCCCAGAGAGTACTGGCAGAACGTTCCGCCAGGGCATGGGCACTAATGTAAGCCTTTCAACCTGGGGTTCAGACTTCTCTCCGACGATGTACACTGCATACGGGACATCAGCACAGAGCCCAACCCTGGCTCAGGTAAGAGATGGCGAGATTGTTTACATTAGTACAACGATTTTCCCGTCACTTAGTTTGGTGGTATTATAAGCGATAGCTTTTTGGCATTTGATTTAATGTTTGATCGTAGTTTAGGAAAATTTGATCAAACTAGAGCACTAGAAACCCCGCCAGCGAAATTGAACTAAATAGCAAGAATGAGTTGGTGTATTCTTTTATGTGCATTTTAATTTCATTTAGCTTTTCTCGTGCACTCACCAGTTTTTTTAACCTCTGTACATCTCCTGAGCGGCCGAAAACCGAGCTGTCTGCTGGCATCCACGGTAGTGTCAACGTAAAATATTTGACAAATTGGTTGGCGTTAAATTGTTCTGTCCGCAGTCTCCGTTCCGTCACGCAAACTGATCATTCCCAACGCTCAGGATGTTAAATTTGTGTTTTGACAGTAAGATATCACGTTGTTTTGCAAAATTTTGTTTGAAATTTGTTCACAGTCCCCCTATGATCGGCCGATGTCACCTCACGCCCAGCAGCACCTTGGTGCGTCAGGTCGTTTTGAGTCTCTGAAGCTGTTTTCACAGAACAACAGATACGGCGGCCCACAACCTGATATGAATGGACCACAGGGTTACCAATCACCTGGTGAGTGTTATTATAAATCCTGCGGACACGAGCAAATAAAGACATGTCATCCTTTGACTGGCGTTTTTCTAACTGCTATCAGCTATTATTCTATGCGTAAAGACGTCATCCGAGATGAATGACAAAAACCATTTTTTTTTTCAATTATGTTTCTTTTGCTAAATGATTAACATTTCTCGTTGAGGAATTTGGGTGAGTGTGGTTTATCATTGAACAGTGGAGCTACATTTACGCCATTGGTGGAAACTTGGCAGCGTGAAGACCAAGAATAAATTAGTTAAATGTCCAGTAGAAACAGTTGAATGACCAGGAAAAACATTTCTTTAAAGTTATTAAACCATAGCATGGGAACCTAAAACAAGAGCTTGTGCAGAGGTTGTGGCGCTTCCTACATAAATTGCGGTAGCCTTTTTATTGCCTTTGAAGTTAACTCCTTCCTCATCTTACCATCATTAAAAGCCATTGTGAAATGAATGTTTGAGGAAACTTTGTTGAAATCCGAAGGTTGAATCGTAGCAATTCACTGGAAGCTCACCCTTCTGTACTATGTTCTTTTCTCGTCTTCTCATTGCATTTTGAATTAGGGTGTGGTAACGGTTTCCTTTTTTTGTTTTGTTTTGTTTTGTTTCTTTCAGGAACAGTGTCATGGATGAAGAGGCCTTCTTTGAGCTTGAATGTGAACGAATCTCCCGGACCCTTGGTTAGCTTGTTTGTTTATTGTGTTTTGTTTTTCTTCATAATTCCAACCATTTCTAAGTCTATTATTGTATTTTGGTGAAACTCGAATTAAATGCTACCACTGAAAAGGACAATTGTCATGAACGAATTGCAGCCCAGAGTAAAAATGGTAAATGCTATTGTTCGGTGAATGTCTTTATTTTCACAGTTTTAGCGAGGTTCATGTAACCAGCCATTGTGGCTAAAATGACAGAGTCACAAGTACCGCACATGCAGAACCCTGAGCCTGCGGCCAAACAAGCTGCCCACGGCTGGTGATACTCAGGCCCACCATTTATTGTATTGGTAGATAAGGGTAATGCCCGCTACCAACCTTGCCATAGTGTCCATTAGTGGCTACAAGTTACCAGCTGGGCACGCATTTGCGGGACTTGTGACGTTGTCATTTTGTTGAACCCATTTCTGCACATGAAGGGTAGGGTGGCAGGTATACCGAAAAAATGTGTCCCTGGCATTTAACATCAATATTAATTGAAATGTGTTCGAATGTCTTTACCTACAGAGTGTGTCCCAGCTCAGAGGAGCGAAACCAAAGTTTACATTCACTGATTCTCCAGCAACTCATCTGCTACAACAGACACCACAACCCAGGAAAAAGGTTTAGAACAGTCGTTAATTGCATTAACCCTTTCAGTGCTTCAATTGGCCTTTCTGAAACCCAACTCAATTTCTTTAGTGTGAGTTATACGTCACATTTTTCATGTTCACGATTCTCGCTAGTTGAAGCTCAAGTTTATTATTTGAGGCACATAAAACGAATGTATGTTACGATTCAATTTGCGATGACATTTCTCGTTGAATAAGGAAAGTGTAAGTTAAACCTTGAAGTAGATGGGTGAACGTATTCCAAAACTTAAAAAATTGTTCGAGACTTCAACTAAATTAAAGACAGCAAGAACTTGCAAAGAGAATTTTAAACTCATCAAACAAAGCCTATCTTACCGTTTGTCTTTCTACTCTTATTTACGCCAGATAATCAACGTCATTTGTTCGTTCTCAATCAGTTATCTCGTCTGACAGGTCATTATCCTGATGTACAGATTGTCGTCATGTTTTCAATCCTGTCTGACAGGTTGTGATCTTGTCTGACAAGGTATGATCTTGTCTGACAGGTTTTTGTCATATTCTCTTTCCTGTTTCACAGGTTATCGCCATGTATCCTTATGATGCAAACAGAGCAGACGAGCTCACCATCCAGCCCGGTGACGTCATCAGCGTGCTTTACATCGACAATGAAAACTGGTGGATGGGCGAACTGGCCGACGGGAGGCAGGGCTACTTTCCGTCGAATTACGTAATGCAACAAGGTGAGTGTTTAACGTTTTACTTACCTCGACCCCAGAACGGGAACTGTTACGATAAACACTAAAATATTTATCATGTTGGGAAAATAGTGTAGTAACTTGAAAGTTGAGAAAAGAGAGCGGTAAAAGTGTCGTTGTGTAAGCAGCCTGGCAGCCCCTCCACATTTTGACGGGACCGCTGGCTTAAACGTCCTCTGTCGTTTACGACATAAAAATAACGAGAGGAAGCAAGGTACACTCAGAAATGTTAAAAATTACAGCTTTCATGCTGGTCCAACCTCTTCCATCACCCGCCACGTCATGTAAATTCTACGTTATTCTTCGCATAATTCTCGTGCTGTGGTGCCCGACATACAGCGACTTTCATGCCTTTTGATTGGCTTTATCCTGGTTGTTTACTATTTATGTGAGTGCCCGCAGAATTGCCACAGGTCAGGACAAGATCAGGGAAAAAAATTCTTCAAGGTCAGGGAAAAGTGAGGGATTGTATTCTGAGTCTGGGAGAATTAACAATTTCAATAGAAGTCATTTGAAATTGAAATTCTCACAGCATTCATTTATTCCTACCAAAGGATGAAAGAAAAACATTCAGGTCACTGTCATCTCAGTGATCATTTTTTGCTGAATGAGTAATGCAAAACTGCAAACTGAAAGTGTCAGTAACAAAATAGGTTGAAAGGACATGGCTATGAGGGGAGGTTGGAGGCCGCTACTATCTGTGACTTGTATTTATTTGATCAGTGAAATTTAACCTTTGTCAGTGCGGCAACCATGACGGCGGCTGCTCTGCAATTTGTCTAAATGGGACGCCCAGCCCCCAAAGGGAAATTCTGCTTGATATTTAGTTATCCATTTGCCAGAATTCAGAAAGCTTAGCTGCATGAGTGACCACGCATAAGGGCGAAGCTTGAGGAAAGACGCGGAATTGGTAGAAGGAGGTATATGCAGCTTATATTTTTCGCTTGGAAATTCCCTTTGCAAATTTTGGGCCACCTTGTAAGAAAGTTCCTTCTGGAAATCTTACAACTGGGCGAACCAAATTAGTCTTTCCATTTATGCTTCAATCGAAAATTTCCAGCGTTTTCTGGTAGAATACTGTAAATTGCCCTGTAGGTTTTTGTCACAAGATAAAGACGTTACTAACGTTCATGTGCACATTCCTTGCAGAGGATCTTGAATCTGAGGCTGACTTACAGGAGACCACAGAAGCAAGCACTACAAGCGCCGCCAAGCAGGAACCAAAGGCCAACACACAGGTCAGAAGGCAATACCTTGCCACAACTTTACAAATTTTATGAAACGCGATTAGTTTGTCCTCTATTTCCCCCATTTAATTCCCTTCCCAGATCAGGGGCCCTTCGTCGATCAATAGACGCATCTACAATAAATGCAATTAATCCAGTGAGCCGAGTATGGGGAAATGAGTAACTGGTGCTCAGCGCGGTAAAGCATCTATTCAAACCGTGGGAAAACATGTAGCGGTGTCAATCGCGAAAACGTGCAACCGGTACCAAATGTGGGAAAAACATGTAACTAGTGCCTAGCACTTATTGGCTTGTAGTATATGCACAACCTGTGGCTGACGCGGAAAACGCGTAACGGCTCGCAAGCGCGGGAAACGTGTAACTGGCACCAAGCGACAAAGCGCAGGAAAATCGCATTTTGTGCCAACGCGGGAAACTTTGCAACAAGTGATGCTGCACAACAGCTGTCGGTCATGGGAAAACATGTAGCCGGTTGAATTCTTGCACTATTGCGGTCAGGAGACTCTGTCAAGCTGTCATGGTACCTGTGCTTGTTTTCGCAGATGACAGCAGTAATCAACAAGTCCGGTGACCTGAAGATTGTATCAGGGCCTGAGGACAGCAGTGATGCAGAAAGTAAACTCAACACGACGTAAGGGATATCATTTCCTCGTCTTTTTTCTGAATCTTTGTTCTTAATTCCTTATTACATTGCTCAAAATGAAAATTAAAGAACATGTGAAATCCCAAATTTTGTCTTGTCCAATATTAAAAAACCAAGTGTGGTTTACACCATGGTCACACTTAGCGTTTCATCCTCAGAATCAAAGATTAGAACTGTGAACCTTGTACAGTATAACAAACACCATCGCAAGAAATATTCAGTTGTTTTCATATAAACGCTCACTTTACAGGGTTTCATCCACAGTCGCAAATCTTTCAAACGTTTTAAAAAAGGTCAGGTCAGGAGTGAAAGATTGATTCCCATTATTTCTTCCAGTTTCTTCGTTGTATTAATTCTAGTTGACAAATTTCTTTATTCTCATTACATGTCCGCTTAACAGTGCATTTGTATTGTAATGAGAATTTAAATCTCAATCATTGTTCTTCTGTTTCAGAGCGCGCCACAGAAGGAGGCATCGGGAAAAAGAAAAGCAGCAAAAGACGGAAGAAACCCCGGAGAAAAAAGTGTCACCTAGGGGACCAAACAAAAGATGACAGGCTCTTTATTTTTCTTCTCTCGCTCTCAATTCGACGTAGTTCAAACATTGAAAAATCCCAGATGGTATTTTTTCCCGAAAAATAAAAGCTTTTAGTTTCTTGTCCAAAAAACTAGAAACCAATTAAAGGACGAAAGGTGCTTGTTTTCGCATTTTCACGAATTAAATTGACACATAAATGTTCAGTGCAATACGTTAGACGTTATTTTAACTTCTTATAATGCGAATTTACAATTTTATTTCGTAAATAAATCATATTTTTCTGTGGCATACAAGTTTTAAGGGAGGCCTTGTAAGTAAAATGTTTATTGCAGTAAGTGTCTAAGTTTCTTAAATAAATTCAAATTGAAGTATTTTCAAGGAACTGTCTTCCTGTACACCGAATTACGCATCCTCGGAGACCTGGGGACAGATAATTGAGGCATGAAAATGAGAAAGCGGCAAAATCATGCGAATAAATCTCTTCCCACGTGCTCCTTAAGAGAAATTAAACTCATCGTAATAGATGAGCTTGGGAACTGGTGCCTAGGAGATTGGTAGGGGAACCTGTGCCATGCATGGTAAGCAGGAGGTAACCATGGCAACCTGCGAGCGGTTCCCCCCCCCCCCCTGCAAACAGCCCCACCAAAGCACTGTCACAAGGATAGATCAGTGGAAAGAATACAAGCATGAATGCTTTAAAAGAAATAAATAAATAACAGGTAAATAATTATGACGATAGTACCAGAATACAACAAGAAGTTGTTTTGGCTTGTCACGCAATGTTTTCCAAGAAATGATTGCGTGATGAACCAAACATAAATCCACGCAAGTAATGTAACGTGGCGTCATGATCGTGTCTACAAAGCGTCGTAGTCAGCCAACATATCATAAAACCGTGCTTTTGTAAAACGTAACAATGTAGGGGTTATCCATTCTCTACACGCCTGTGTACTCGTAACTGTCAAACTTGATCAATCTGTCAATGTTTTCCTTGGCTCTTGGATATTCATCCTTGGTAAACAACTTCGGCAGGATAACCCCGCCCTTGATAAATAACTGGTCAGCAGTGCGTGTCATGGCCAAAACTGCCCGCATGTAGCTGTCGGGGGAGTGTCCCTCCAAAGCTATCTTTCTGATTTCCTGAACAAGGTCACGTTCATACTCTGCAAAAGTCAATAAATTAATTGCTAAGAAACAAATTGAAGGAAAAATGAATGTCAGTTTTAAAATACCTGTGTTTTTGTACTTTCACAAAGCTTTGGATTCATCAACTGAGTTGATGAGGTAAATTGGCCACCGTAAAGAGATTGAAAAGTTGACCTTTCGAGCGTTAGCCCTTCGGCGGAGCGAATCGTATTGTATTTCACTTCCCCACCGATGCAGCACTACAGTTTCTTTACAAACTAACCCCTTGTTTTTTTGTACTTTAATCCTGACTTTAAAAGGCGTCCTTTAATTTTTGTGACTAGTGCATCACGAGCCGTGTCACGCAAACTATATGAGATGGCGTGATTCTAAGAATCACGGGTGACCATGAGACAATGCCCTTCCCGTGGAAATTAAAATTAATATGCGTAGTTAAAAAGCGTACCTGGTTTTAGTGTGGGAAAACGCTTGCCAATTAGTTTATCTTCCTTGCCAAGAATTCCCCTCTCCACCAGATTGTTCAGTGTTATAGTGGCGGCCGTTTTGGAGCCTTTCCAGACGTTTGAATTCAACCAAGCCATCAAAGTTCTTCCTTTCCCTGGATTCTCCTTCTCGTGTTTGAGCATTTTGTCAAATATAATGTCGTCCAGATACGATTTGGTAATGGTCGGGTCTATAACCTTAAGACAGAAACTGAAATTGCATCACAGTTCTTTTGCGTTGGAGGCTTTATGAACGGCTGAGTAGAACTAAAGCTCAGTATGGAACTACTTATTCAGTGGCAGGGAAAAAAAACATTTCAGGAATGAAAGATGCATCTGTGTAGACCCAGGGACAGAAAAAGCTGCACACAGATAAATTGGGCGAAATAGGTGGGTGATTTTCGGTGTGAGCTGAAGCTCTCACAAATCGCTCGCACCGGTGTTCGCAGTCATAATTTGGGATGTCACGCAAAATTAGACTTTCCATTCACAGGCAAGGGCGAGCGGCGTGGGGAGCTTTAGTATTTTAAAAATTATACCCTGTTTAATAAAGACTAGTGAAAACATACCCTTTGGCGGGGTCATAACAGACTTAACCGATACTCGGAGGGCAACAGATGTAATTTTCAAGTCTCTCAGCTGAGGGAGAACCGGGCACTGCCGCCCCCACCCCCTCCCCCCCCCCCACCATGCACCTGGCCCTTAGCCTCCTCTCGCACACCTAAGGATAACTCTACAATGGAGGCAGTAGTGAATAATAAGTAATTTTCTAAAGAAACGAAATATATGTTTAATACTTTAACTGGTGAACGATCCCAAATAAGCAGACATCCAATGGCAGTCGTCTTAACTTCTTCAACCTCGATCTTCTTCAAAGCTGCTAGATCCAGCATGACCGCTCCACAGGCACCGCACAACAATTCCAGCATCCACAAGCGCCCGTCAACATCTCCAGAATCTTCTCTTTGCCACAGGAGGCAGTAAGCTTCAGAAATCTTAAGAGGTCGTTCAAGAATAACTTTGGGCTCGAAAAATTCGGAGTGGAGATAATTTCCGACTGAAGCCGCCACAGCGCTGAGGTACGTGGCAAGTCCACGGGATAAAGCACTGATAGGTATTCCCTCCGCCGAATCTTCGGGATACAGGGACGCCATTAGGATTGTTTTCTTTTACAACTTGTTTTTGGGTTTGTTTTGTACAAATACAACGTTACACCCTTATATAGGTGTTTACAAACGCTAAAGAAGATCCGGGAATAGAAACATTGCGTTATGTTGATGTTTTCTCTGATGATATCATCCAATCGGAAAGCTTGATTGTATTTAACACGCCCACGATTTACGTCACGCCCTTACGTAATCCCCTTTTTTGTTCCCAAGTACCGTTACAAGTACCGTTCAGGCACGCCATGTCACGCCACTGAAGCCAACCTTCGCCGATTACATTTTCTACCCGTTCTGCCCTTCGCCTGGCCCGATTTTATGCCCGTGAAATCCAGGGACAAATAATCGTGGTAACCAAAAGTAGAAACGGGCAAAACTCTCAGCGTAGCTCGCAGAACGCTTGAGCAACGGTACCTATCTACATCACCCACCGATTGGTCACGCTCTAAAACGAGCTACGCTGAGAGGTTTTGGCCGTTTCCACCTTCGGTTCCCCCCATTCCCTGATTATCTGTCCCTCATTCCAAGGGCGGAAACTCGGGACAGACAAAAGGAGAAACGGGTAAAAATAAAATCGGCGAGATTAAGCTTCAGTAGCGTGACATCGTGCCAGAACCTTGCGGTACTTGTAAATACTTGCATGAGAACAAAATACGGGATTACGTATTTTAAGGGGATAACGCGAATGAGAAACCACTCTGTTGAGAGATACAAAACTTGAAAATGGTTTTCAAAGATTTCAAACCGAGAAAAAGGCAAATTTTTTCGCCTTTTTTGCCATTTTGGCGCCGCAAAATAGTCCGCAGCTAGCGAATCGAAAGGCTAAAACCGCGCACGGAATCCTGGTTTTGCTTCTACTGTAGACAAAAAGTATAATCAACGATTGAATCATCATATTATCGAAGAATACTTCAACATTACGAAATGTTTCTATTCCCAGAACTTCTTTATTGTTTATAAAGTTGTAAGTTTGTGTTTGTACAAAGCTAAAAAGAAATTGCAAAGCCAAACAATGTCCAATGGCGGGCGTTAACAAAATCTGGATCGGATCGGACTCTCAAAACCCGAATCGGATCGGATTGGATTGATAAACCCAGATCTGATCAGCGAAAGTAGGAGCGTTTTAAATTCCTACTAAAAATGGTCTCGTGATATTTCTGAATCAAGATGACGGAGAGAGATCAATAAAGTGATTGTCACTGTACTGTTTTTGCTTTCCTTCTCCATTCTGTCGTGAAGACTTATGCGCCGATCAATTGGAAACTTCAACATCCCCCCGGGCATACCCCGGGCATTTGACCGTGCATCGTGCCCAGGGAGGAGGGAATTTGAACGTTGCGTTGAAACGGTGAGGAATTTGAACCGGATTTATCTCTTGTTCTGACGTAATACGCCCGAGAGGTTTTTCGGTTTTTGCAGGTATGACGGATTTCCAAGATAGAATTTCGCCTTTGTTAGTTAATAACTCTTTCAAAAGAAGTTTGAAGGTGTCATTACGGCATATCTCACTCTGAAAAGCGTGAACAGTGCCTGATTTCAGACGAAATTTGTCTTTGAGGAGAGTTATTTCAGTACTAGTTTGCGGGGAATTTGAACGGCTTTTTTGCCCCGATGGGAGGGAATTTGAACAAGCCAACAATCTTCAACAGTTCAAATGCCCGGGGGGTTTCCCGGGGGGGGGGGGTGTTGAACTTTCGAATTGATCGGCTCATTATTGTTTGTTGTTATGCATTTACCTGCTTTATTAGACCATTACGTTTTTCTAGAGGGAGAGTTCTAAGCGGAATTATGAAAAGGGAAGGTACGATAGCCTGTTCCATAGCATGTACAATTAAGTTAGTACAGAATGGAGCCCAAAGTAACAATGATATCACGATAACATGCGTCTTTACTGTCCTTTGCTTAAACTTTTAGCTATTAATGTATCGATCTGTAAACTACTTGTCGGCAAGGTTTTGTATCTTGGACATGAAAATACACGATGAAGTGTAAGTGAAGTGTTAGATCGAGACCGCTACGGTGGAACCCTTTATAACGAACTGCTGTATAACGAAGACCCCCGGTAGAACATCATTAAGCCCATTAATAGTAAAACGTATGGAAAAGGACCTCGATATAATTTACCCCCGTTATAACGAACACATTTTGCCAATCCCTTGGTACTTTGTTATATCGGGGTTCCATTGTCTTAGAATTGATTTCTTAGTGCTCCTTACCTTAGGATTTTTCTATTTTACCGCTAGCGCGGTATGTAGTTAACATATCAGTATACGGCTGGACTGTTACCAAATATCGTCAACAACTCGTTCCTATTAAGTTGTCAGGTCAGCGTGCAAACAAGTTCGTGTCCGATAGCCCGGGGCTAGTGGAATTTGCGGTCGGGCTAGTGAATTTTATCCTTCACTTGCCCGACGGACAAGTGAAAGTCTTCGGGGAAAATTTTTCAGAAATTAAATTACAGAAGCACTGTAAAACATCGACTTTTAGTTAATTTGTCTGAAGCGAAAGCCGTTTCTCAAACCGATCTGCCGCAGAAAAATCTGCATAAAAACATCGGTATTGCATTACACTTCATGGTTTTTTGCGTGAAATCGAAATTCTTGCTATTTAAGAAATATTTCAAAGAAAGCTTAAGTCATCTAATTATGCTTCACTGAGGAACGTTTGGAAAAGTTTTTGGTCGTGAATTCCAGCGAGTAATTTGTTCAGTTTTAGAAGCGTTTTTGTTCATGCATTGACACATGCATATTTAACCGCACTTTTAATTCTATCGGCACCGAAACCAAACACCCATACTTTTGGTGTTTCTTGATTAAAATTTATCGATGCTATCCTATTGTTTTCAAGTAGTTTTACCAAATGAAATGTTACGATAAATGAAACGTTTTTTTTTCTTTGAAACCTTTGTCTACAGTCGAACCTCTCTACAACGGCCACCTAGGGGACAGAGTTTACAGGCCACTGTAAAGAGGTGGCCGTTATATGGGGAGGTAGGGATGTAATGTGACACCACTCGAGTCCTTTAAGTTAAACCGTTTAATTCATTCAACAGTCGTGATAATATAATATTTTTTTCATTGTACTTTAAGAGAGTTTTATTGAAAGGTTGTTTTGCTTCGACATGGTGTTGCTTCAAAGTGCATGGTGGTCGTGTTGCAGCAGAGTTGGAGAACCAATGTATTACACTGCAAAAGTATCTTACCAACTGGTAATTAATAAAACTTTACACAGCCTTTACTGTTAATTTTGGCTTTAATTAATTAATTGATTAATCGTTCTTATGAGAATTTTTTTTCGGGCTAGTGAAAATGACTTTCGGGTTAGCACATCCTGGCTACCGCTTGCCCGAAGGGCAAGCTGGAAAATTGAATTTCTTTGCACCCTGCAGGTTGATGGTTATAATACTACGAATGCCAGCTCTTTCCATGTTCCTAGGTGTTCCAGACATTCAAAACTCAATAACTGTTGCAACTTTCAATAACAAGTTTAAGAAATTCCTTATTACTTAATTTCTACCTTAGCCCTTGCGCATGCCACACTTGCAACTTGTACGCCACTCATGAGATTGGAATTGGCATTCGTCTGTCGTACTTTGAGGTAAATCGTCAGATAGTAATAAAGTGTTACTACCAAACAAATTGTGAGTGGTATCAAGGAGACGCATGGGGACGCTACTGCAAGAGGTTTCTTGCCGATATGGCCGGCTGTATACATAGCAGAAGGGACCACTGAGATAACCGTTAAAACCCATGCGACGATAATGCAGATCTTCATGCGACGTCTAGTGACAATTAATTTGTAAGTGACGCGCTTTTTGACTGCCACATATCGTTCCCACGCTATTACAGTCAGATGGTAAATGGAAGCGCTCTGAACGTACATAACGAAGAAGCCCGCCAGGCCAAACGAACACATGGTTTCATGATCGTTTTGCAGACGTAAGATGCCTGAGGAGATAAACAAGGGCTGAGCCACACCGCCAATAAGAAGATCTGCGACAGCCATACTCGCCAGTAGAATGTTGTAGATACCTCGCAACTGCCTTTTCTTTGCTACTGCTATGATCATGAGTAAGTTTAGTACAATGGCTAGAGGGCTGGTGATGGCAGACATTGCATGCAGTTGAAGCAATAGTGGTGTGGAGTAAATCGAACGAACAAGTCGAACCAATCTCGCGCACGTGGGATAAACACGAACAGCCCGAATTTCCAGTTGAATCCTTTTAATTGCACCAGCTCATTCCGCACTCGATTCACAAGCGGAATACAGCATAATCTTCATCTCCCGTGCCACCGCAGCGGAATACATCACATAACAAAAGGATACGAGGAACATTAAAGCTATAAAAACGGCAAAAAAAGCAAACTTAAAATTTTGTGGCTGAACTCACGAAATCCCTTGGACAACGCAGGGGGCCAAACCAATGAAAATAAACTATAATAATTAGAAAACGCGGGAAAAGACACGACATAGCGGCCCCACAAACGGGCTGTAACTACGCAGTTCGTTTGTTTAACTTAGTTTTAGTGTCTTTTAGTTCAATAATGTCCCTCATGTTGCTGCACAGTCATTGGTTACTTGTCATCACTAGCTTCCTCCAGGAGGCATATCTTGGTAATGGGGCGGTGAAACACTCCATTAGCTGTCTTGATCCTGACCGAACGCACACCTCTATCTTGTCCGGTGAACACTTCCACCACACGGCCAAGTGGCCATTTGTTGCGAACCACGTTATCCTCTGCAATAAGTACTAAGTCGCCAGCCTGCACATTTTTTCTCGATTTGACCCATTTTGGCCTTCTTTGGAGAGCCGGCAGATACTCTCGTATCCAACTCTTCCAATAGTGATCCACAAGGAACTGGACCTTCCTCCATCGCCTTCGGGAAAACTTGTCCTCGCTGACAAACACTCCAGGCGGAAGTTGCGTAGCTCTCTGCAACAAGAAGTGATTCGGTATCAAGGCCGCAAAGTCTGCAGGATCATCTGAAACAGCAGCTATGGGGTGGTGATTGACAATCGACTCGATTTCAGCAAGCAATGTTCTCAGCTCAAGATCATTAAGAAGCCTATCTCCAACAAAGTTCTTCAAATGCTTCTTTGTAGTTTGCACTAGGCGTTCCCACACTCCGGACATATGAGGTGAAGCAGGTGGTTGCAAGACCGACTTGATGCCCTTTGCTACAGCTGTCGTTCAATCTTTTCTTCATTCCACTCCGCAATGGACTCCTTCAACTCTCTGTTGGCTCCAATAAAGTTAGTTCCTCGATCAGACCAAATTTCTTTAGGGGGTCCTGTTTTACTGATAAACTGTCGAAGGATCATGATAAAATCATCTGCCTCAAGCGATGGAGTCACTTCAAGGTAAACAGCAGGAGTTGTGAAGCACGTAAATAGACATCCCCATCTCTTTGCGGTTCCGCGGCCCCACTTAACTGTTAGTGGCCCGAAAAGGTCAACACCTCTGAAGGTAAATGGAGGATGGTACGCTTCTAACCTTGCCCTGGGCAAGGGTCCCATGACCTGTTCTGCTGGATTGGCATTCAGTCTTCGGCATTTCACACAATTCCTCATAGTTCCCTTTACTAGACTTCTTCCAGCAACGATCCAAAACATTCTTCCCAGTTCACATAACGTTTGCTCCCTTCCACTATGGGCAGCACTCTCGTGATAGTGGCGAACAAGCAATTGGCTGACATGATGGCCCTTTGGCAGAATTATTGGGTGTTTTTCATCCCAGGACAGCGCCGCCGCCTCCTGCAATCGACCGCCCACTCGCAAGGTTCCATCTAGTAACACTGGTCTCAGGTTGGCTAGCTTGCTTGATTTCTTGGCTTCTTTATTCTTCTTTATATTCTCTGACGTCTTCAGTAAAGCATTCATTCTGGATACTGCAGACAATAACATGGGTTGCCTGATTAAGTTCCTCTAAAGTCAATGATCCAGTGACAGGGCAGCTCTCTTACTCATGATCCAATGACAAAATCGGACTATCCATGCAACACGGCGCTGTAAGGTTGACCAGGAACTGCAGTTCTTAACAAGTTCCTTTAGTCCTCTCCCTTCATTCGGTAATGTTTCATCACTATTGGTGTTAGTAGAAGAGTTAACATCACGGTTATCCTGCTTGACACTGATTTGGTGAACATTTGGTGAAGCTCGCACTTCTGGATCATTTTCTGGAACTTCTTCCACCACTGCATTTGGCCAGCGATCTTCTGGCTCCCACAGAAACTCTGGCCCTCTCCACCAGCGATGCTGAGTGGACAATTTCTGAGGCTTCAGACCGCGCGAGGCGTCATCAGCGGGGTTCATTCGTCCTGGACAATGTCTCCATTGATCAGGGGTAGTCACCTCGCGTATTTCAACTACACGGTTGGCAACGTACGTCTGAAAACGCTTGCTTTCATTCTTGATATACTGCAAAGTTGTTTGAGAATCCGTCCAGAATGTAGCCCCACTAATCTTGTACGTCAGCTCATCCATTAACACTCTGTACATCTTCACAGACAATGCAGCTGCTTGCAGTTCAAGCCTCGGGATCGAGATCGGTCTCACAGGCGAACTTCTGGACCTTCCAATCAGGAATGAACATCTGATAGCTCCACTTGAATGAACAAATCTGAGGTAAGAGCACATCTGAGAACAAATGCAAAGATGCATCAAGTACTTCTGTCTGATCGGCAAGATGGCACCGTGGTACTTGAACTTGTGACAAGGTGGGCAACTCGCTCTTCCACTTGTTCCAGTGGCACTGCAAATCTTCAGGTATCTCATCATCCCATCCCAGTTTCAGCTTCCAAAGTTTCTTGAAGATCTTCTTGGCTTCCAGTACTACTGGGCAGACAAATCCCTTGGGGTGATACAGAGAACTTACTGCTGACAAAATTCCACGCTTTGTCGGTGGTTGGTTTGGCTCGCGAACCGTGAATAGGAAGACGTCCTTTTCCACGTCCCACTGACCTCCTAATGTTTCTTCAACCGGGAGGTTGTCGAGATCCAAGTCTAGGTTTGGTCTCGCCCGCTCTTCCTCAGGTATCACGGACAGATCATCTCGACTGTTGCTCATCCATTTTGTCAGTCTGAATCCGGCTTCAGCAAGTAGGCTTGTTACTTCATTCGCTAACGATCTTGCCTCTTCCACTGTCTTCACTGACTTGATAAAGTCATCTACATAGAAGTCTTTATTAACAGCATTCACAGCGTCTTCACTGAAGTTTCCTTTGTTGTCTTCTGCAGCTCTTTTTAGGCAGAAATTTGGACAGCTTGGCGAGTCTGTAGCACCAAAGATGTGACTGGTCATCTGGAATTCAGACGGCCGCTCTAGATTGCTGTCCTCCCACCACAGGAATCTAAGGGCATCAGCGTCTTCAGGCGGTACTTTGACCTGATTGAACATTCCCTCAATGTCAGCAACGAGAGCAACTGGATCCTGTCTGAATCTTAGCAGAACACCGAGCAAACTGTTCGTTAGGTCAGGGCCTTGGTGCAGCTGGTTATTGAGTGACACTCCATCATGCAGGGCTGCCGAGTCAAACACAACACGAATTTTGTCTTCCTTCTGCGGGTGGAACACCCCATGGTGAGGCAAGTACCACGTCCTTCTGCTTCGACGCTCGGATTCTTCCCCAGTCAGCTTCCTGGCATATCCTTTGCTGACGAGGTTATCCATAACGTCTCTGTACTTCCGATGAAAATTCTCATCACGTTCGAGCTTTCTCTTCAGAGACTGCAACCGTGTTTCAGCCATTTGTCTGTTGTCTGGCAACCAAGGGTCTTCACTCTTCCACAACATTCCAACTGAATAGTGTCCATTTACTAGACGAACAGAGTTCTTCATCTTACTCAACGACTCTTGGTCTTCAATTGACATTCCCTTCCTTGAACCCTTGTTCATGTCAACGTCCTCAAGTCTAAGAAACTGCTCCATCTGCTGATCTGACAGTTCACTGCCATGCTTTACAAAATTCACGTTCACTTTTTGTGGGTTTAAGGAGCTTACAGCATCTACTGGTCCAAGCACAGCCCATCCCAGCATAGTGCGAACAGCATACGGTTCTCCTGCTTTCCCTTTGCGACATTCTTCATGCACCATCTGCTGATCTGACAGTTCACTGCCATACTTTACAAAATTCACGTTCACTTTTTGTGGGTTTAAGGAGCTTACAGCATCTACTGGTCCAAGCACAGCCCATCCCAGCATAGTGCGAACAGCATACGGTTCTCCTGCTTTCCCTTTGCGACATTCTTCATGCACCTGGGCTTTGGGAACATTTGCACCAATCAGCATGGTCACCTGTGTCTCATCTACTTCAGGAATTACAATGTCCTTTAAATGGGGCCATCTAGATAAATCCTTTGCCTTTGTTGCGGTGATGTTGAGATTGTCTACAACCTTAACGTTTTTTATTGTCACAGTGCGACTCTCACGGTTACCAGCCGCTCGTACTTCAACGTCGACTTGGCCAACCCTTACTGCAGACTCTCCTGACAATGTACATACAGCTAAGGTATCATAGTTGTCAATCTGAATCCCAAGTTTCTCTGATATGGCCTTGGAGAGAAACGTTTCCTCACTTCCGGTGTCTAGTAGCGCGTACGTACTAACAGAGCGTCCCTCCTTACTCAGTATTTCGATCGGTACAACTTGCAATGTAATCTTTGCCTTTGATGTCATTGAGTATGTGTGACTTAACATCTCATCACTCGCAGCTGTACCTACTGCATTTACATTAGCTGGCTTTTTAACCGCTTGGTCTCCACCATCACCCGTGCCTGTATCCACGTGGTCTTCTACTGATTTGTGCAGTAAAGTGTGATGCGGTTGCTGACAGTGCTTGCATCGAAAGGCTGATTTACATTCACCAGCAAAATGCCCTCTTCGCAAACAGTTCAAACAAAGTCCCTTGTATCTTGCAAAGACCATTCTCTGTCTTACAGACTTGCTGGTGAAATCAGGATAATGTTCTATTTTATGGGTGGCCCCACAGCTGTAGCATTTTCCAGCCGGAAGGGGACCCCTTGGCGTTGAAACGTTTGAACCCCTGCCTTGGGTGTTCTGGCTTTCTTGGGTATGTGATACAAGCTGCGTTGCAAATGTTGTCACTCTGGATCCACTTCCTGCTGTGGGTTCTGGGGGTGGGGCTCGTGTGTTGCCCTTTGCTGGTCGTTCCACAAAGTTCTTGTTTACTTCACCAACTTTGCCAAATATGGGGTCATTGGCTGCTTCAGCCCACCTTTCTATAAATTCTACTAGCTCTTTGAGACTTGGGCACCTTCCTTACCCTCTGATACGCTGAGCTTCGTCTCTCCACTTAACCTGAAGTGCAACTGGTAACCTTCCGGACATTTTCGCCAAATTGGTCATGTTCATTCCAGGGAGAGCGTTCATGGATTGCAAAGTCTCCTACAAGGTTCTTAAACGATCAGCAAATTCACGCAGGCCTTGTCTATCACTGCTTGAGATATTCGCTCCTTCGACCAAAGCATCAACACACCCCTTTGCTACAACATGTGGTTGTCCAAAACGCTGCTCCAACATTTTGAGGGCCTTTGATAAACCACCAGGCACTCCTTCGCTTGGCCATCAAGGAATTGCAATAATCGAACCATTTTCTGAGCTTCAGAAATGTTCTGGGAGTCAACCGTTTCATGGAAGCGAACCTTGAATCTAAAGTATTCACACGGATCACCAGAGAACTTGACTACATCCAAAGGGGGTAGGCTGGACCGAGTTACTATTGAATCTATGCTAGTTGTTAGTTTCGACACCATACTTTCAGTAGCACTGGTAGGAAAACATTGATCCCCAGAGAGATATTCTTGCTTGGGCACTGAAGTCTGCACATAGGGGACTGCATTTGCATTCACACTAGACTCCTTACGATTTAACACTGGTATCACTGGCTGATTTGGTGTTGATGCAGACAATGGAACCTTTACAACTGATGCATCATTCCTGGCTGGTTCCCATAACATGAACTGCTCATCACTAACCCCTTTGGATACAGGCTCCACAACATTCTGTTCTTTCACTTGAGTAGTTGACTCAGTGTTTATCACTTTAGGATCACTCTGTTTAGGGGACTCATCACCCTCAAAATCTTGCAAATTACCAACATCAACAGCAGGAGCACCCCCTAACTGTTTCCCATAAAAACGATCTTTTATCTTAGCTAATTCGACAGCATCCTCAGCCACTGCAATTTCATTGTCTAACCTTAGCAATTCTTCCTTTATTTTCCTTGCTTTTGCCCTTCGTAATTGTTCAAGTTTCTTTTGCGACAGAATTCGTTTTAGCTTAGCTGCCTGAGCCGCTGAAGTAGAAATAGATGAGCTAGAGCGGCTAGAGATAGTAGTACGATCATTCTCATCGTCCGTACCCGGTAACAAAGGCACAGTTTCATTCATATCGTTCTCAACACGAGGCAAACCACCGTCCGCCATATCGGATTTCAATGACAATAACAACAGTAATAAAATGTACCTTCAAGCGACGAAACTCCACGAATCACTTCTCAATGTTCTTCTGTACAAACAATCATCCAACACAGTCCACAGTTGACTACAATCCAAACCACAAATCCACGAAATTTGAAGGGAATGTGGAGGAAATCGAACGAACAAGTCGAACCAATCTCGTGCACGTGGGATAAACACGAACAGCCCGAATTTCCAGTTGAATCCTTTTAATTGCACCAGCTCATTCAGCACTCGATTCACAAGCGGAATACAGCATAATCTTCATCTCCCGTGCCACCACAACGGAATACATCACATAACAAAAGAATACGAGGAACAGGAAAGCCATAAAACCGGCAAAAACAGCAAACTTAAAATTTCGTGGCTGAACTCAGGAAATCCCTTGCACAACGCGGGGGCCAAAACAATGAAAATAAATTATAATAATTAGAAAACGCGGGAAAAGACACGACAGTGGAGGACCGGCTTGGATTCCATTCTGTGAAAGGGCAGCCTTCATTTCGGGCAGATTGATCCATTTTCAATATGGAGCTCAATGTTGACTTTGGCCGCAATAGTGAAGGAACGGCTTGGATCACGCCTTGTTAAAGAGCAGTACCTAGAAAATTGCTGATTGGTCCATTTTCAAACTAGAGGCTCTGATCGTTACACCGGACGAATTAGTAGAAAACCTCCATCGAGTCCATTGCGTGAACGGTGGTATGCAAAATGGTGGCTGTCTTCTAAAGTAGCTTAGTCCATTTTCAAAGTTGAGGTTCCGTTGATACTCTAACAGAGACAGCGAAAGTCATGCACGTTAAAAGTCTGGAAAAGGCGAGACACATACGCACGACATTGTGCATAACACTGCTTGCAACTTGCTTTCACTTGCCAAACTGCATTGTGGGTGCAAGCTTTTTGAAGTAGAATCACGTGGGCAAACACAGCGATTTCTTTGTGTGCGTTCTTGCAACGAGACTTTCTTGTGAGCTCGTTTTTAGCCGGTCTGCAATGCGTCAAAACTTTGAAAAAAGGTTAAACCCCTGGGATCGAGGTTGATTTCATGCAATATTTATTGCTTACATTTGGCAACCTACACCGCATGTGCGGGCTTCCTGAATTAGAATCAGAGATAGACATATGTTACAATTTCTTTACGCGCTAATGTTGCTATGACCCTTCTCTTGAGCTCCCATAAAAATACCGGACCCCCTTGCAAAATTGCATGCAATAAACCTCGATCGCATAATAATCAAAAGGGAACACCCCTGGATCGAGGTTGATTGCGCGCAACATTCCTTACGTTTGGCAAACTACACCGTGTGTGCAAGAGGCGGACAAACGAAGCAATTTCTTTGTGCGCTATGTTATAATTATTACAATGCACTTTAGTTTTTAGTAACGGTCGCATAAAGTGGTGTTACGTGTAACATTGCTTACATTGGAGAAACTGTATCGTGTATGCAGGCATCCTGAATTAGAATCAGAGACGGACAGACGTTCATTGCATAGAATGTTGCAATGAGCCTTTAGTTCAATTCCTTATAGTATCAAAGTCCCCATCCAATTAAGCGTAGCTCCACAGAAATGTTCTGTTTAATAGAATAATAGCACGGAAACTTTTGTTGCAGCAGGTGTGCGTGTTGTGAAACCCTTCAAAACATTTTGGGCTTGAAAAGTATTTCATAGGCTGTCCTCTAATGTCTGTGACTCGTTTTAGATCTACTGAAGACACTGTTTGTGTGCGTAAAGCACTTTATTAAATCCACCTTTGCGTACATTCCCGTCATGTCCAATCGATGAAAACCGATAATCAAAATCGTATCTATATTAAAATGCTCGATTGTGATTAGTTCTCCGAGCGCCTATTTGGTACGTAATTGGAAGTTGATCACGTGGGTGTCCAATTACCTCTGTCCAATTCTCAAGTATGTTAAGGCTTGACCAGGCTGGCAATTTGACATATTTTTATTTGAAGGTGAAACATTTGTCCATTCTTCCTGAAACTTGGCGAGTAGTTTGGCATCGTTATTGTTAGCGATTTTATGAACTTACTCACCGGAAGTTTCTGTCACGTGACTTGAAAATGGCTTATAACGGTTGAAATCTTTACTCGAAAATTAGCCTGCGAGCAAGCTCTCTCTGGGGTGGGGGCGCGATATTATGAAAAAAGGAAAGAGAGCTTGCAACGACCTCTCAGGAAATTGAATATCTGCGGCGAAAATTTCGATGCAAAATGCTGATTGGCGGAGATTTAATTTGGTAATGACTTCATCAATCCCACGCGAAGACGACAAACAAACACCGAATGCGACGTATAAAACAACGAAGGTAAAATTTTCAGAATTGAAATTGCCTACGCCAAACCTGCTGTCAAAAGCGAAACCGTTAAATGTGCTTATACTAAAAATCGAAGGTTATGATGTTAGAAAGAGGATTGGAGTAAAATAGTAAGTTTGATATTATTTTTAGTTCACAGTGCACTGAATTTACATACTGTGAGTCTCAAAATAAATTGATTGCGCGAGCGATGTGGGAACAAATCGAACCTTTTTTCGCGCACTTTATCCTTCGATTTAAAATTGAAGTAGTAACTGAAGGTCATATTGAAACTTAAAGTCAATGACAACTGTTAAAGAATTTGTAAGAAATAGCGAATATGGTCCGAAGTTAGTTTCAGTTCAAAACCGCATTAAATTTGCACAACGCGTGAAATCTGACCTTCGTTCACGTGTTTAACATGTTTGTTCCTTTTTCTGGTTAGCGCTGATTGGCCAACATCTGACAGCTCAGACAACGGGGAGCCACAGCTGCGAGGGGGGCGGAATTCAAATTCCTGAGACGTCGGGTGCAAGCTCTCTCTCCATCTTTCCCTCTATCGCGCCAGCACCCCCGAGAGAGCTTGCTCGCAGGCTACTCGAAAATGGGGAACAGAAAGCTTTCCGATATTCATCTTATTGCTTCCTTGTTCATTGACTCTTAGTGTAAGCTTCATCACTCCGCCTTTTAATCGAGTCCATGTGTTAATGGAACGGTCAATTTTTGAAAACAGGTCACGTGACACGCTAAACATCAAAATCTCTTCAAATATCAATGACGTATACCACCTTAAAAGGCGGAGATATATTGGCAGGGAACAACTGGGCATTTTGACGACATAAGTTCTCCAAATTTTTAAGTGGCAACGTTCCCCATTTCAAAAAACACGTTTTGTGACGCCATCAACCAAGAAATGTCACGTGATAATTAGAAAGACTTTCATTTGATCAGAAAAGTCAAACAATTATTAGCTGAAACTGGTTTGAACTTTTTGTATTTGGATAGCTGTAATCGGACAACTACGCTGCGCGTCAATCAGGTGCACTGAAATGGGTTCGTTTTATAGCTGTATCTCCACTACTTGCAAAATTGATAATTTAAAAACTGTCCTCGAAGGGCACGTAGATTTTCTAAACTCGCATTTACTTAAAGATATGATTAATCGGTAGCTGGACTTCGTGTCGCACAATTCAGGAGTAATCGTCTTCGTAATTACAAATCGTCCTCGCGCTAGACGCCCGACCGATTTAAAATTTCTCGCCCGATTAATCCCTGAATTGTACTCCGCTAGGTCCAATTACCATTACTTATCAATTTAAATCGATAATAAATGATATCAGTCAATCCACTGATATCAGAAATCAAATGAAATCGATGGTGAAGAGAAATGTGAGTATTGGTTTTCTTCGATTTTTGTTGATTTACTTCGATTCTCATCAATTTAACTGGGTTTATTTACTTTATAGATGAATTGCGATTTTGAGAAGGCAATTCTGCATTGTATCAGGATTCTCAGTTTCGTTCGATTACTTTTAAGACTTCAATATAACTACGTATTGACGTCTCAAAAACGAGGCAGTGCTTGGCTGAAAATTTCGCGCCGTTTTTGTTGGGCTCAAAAAGCGGCCAGTCGGACCAGAAATGTAAATTACTTTGCCGACTTATGGTGAGAAAAGTCCATATTTTGATACTGCAAAACAAAGATTTGGTAGCGAGTACAAACATTCGTGTTCAACACTTGACAAGCTGTAAGAATTTATCTTTTAATCCGTGCAGGAAAATTCTGCGTTTTGCGTTTGCTTTGCCCGAAAACGACTGAATCGTGATACAACACTAATTGCGATTTTGAGACGGCAATTCTGCATTATATTGACGGCTAGTTGGAAGAAAATAATTGCGTATTGGGCGGAGTTGCGAAACAGCTTGTCAAGTGTTGAACAGGAATGTTTGTACGCGCTATCAAATCTTTGTTTTGCAAAAAAATTATCCAAAGACGGACTTTCCTCACCATAAATTGGTCCTTCACACAAATGAATTCAAAGTAGCGTCTTTATGTAACGCAAACTGTTAAAATGAAGGAAAACACGTTTTAGTTCTCGTCTTACCTTGGCTTTTCGATGATATGGACTCTAAAGTTGAATAAAATGGCAAAGTAATTCACATTTCTGGCTGCTTCTTGACGAGAAACTTTGAATTTCTGTTTTGAGTGGAAGGAGCCCAGCAAAAACGGCGCAAAATTTTCTACCAATCACAGGCTTGCATTTGAGACGTCAATACGTAGTTATAGCGGAACTCCTTTGCGGCCGAAGGCCGCAAAAGTGGAGCCCCATACCCATACTAAGAGGTATGCTGGTGATTTTTTATGGTCATGGCAAGCTGAATGGCTCGCGGGCGCGTGCGCCATACATACGTCCTTACATCGCATTTCATGACATTCTTACATGAGGCAATTTTCCCTGGAAGAGCAGAGACGAAGGAAAAGAGAAGGAGATAGAGATCAACAACGGGAAAGGATGAGAAACGCCACTGAAGAACAGCGTCAAGCACCCGGTCAAGCAGAGCGGAAACGAAAACGAGAAAGACGAAGGAACAGTACAGCAGAGAGATAAAGGCAACTAGAAATAAGACGGAACGGTACTGAAGAACAACGCCAGAGGAAAACTGAGAGACGCCGACAGAGAACTGTAAACATGTCGGGTACAGTTTTCTTGATTTTTATCTATTTGTGATTGGAAATAATTTTGTACCACCGAATAATTTACGTCTACGTTTTTGTTTTTTATTCTACAGATCATCAAGGGGAAAGAAGTCGTAATAGAGAGAGAACGGAGAAGAAATTTACGCCAAGGACAGCATGAAGTTACAAGGTGTTCAAAAAGGTAAAATCAATTTCCGTGCTTTAGCAAAGTTTGTTTAACAAAAAAAATGTACTGTTACAAAAGGGAACTTTTCGTCAAAACTTAAACCGCACCTTTTACGGTATGTCATTTAATACTACTCGTAGAAAGTGAAAAAAAGAAAAAAAGAAACAAAACAAAACAAAACGAAAAAAGGGAACACAATTTGAGAGGGTAGTGCAAAGTGATGGTATCATATTACAAGATTTCACAATATGGCCGCGCGCGTGACTGAGTGAGAACGAGAACACAATACCTTTTCAGCGTTAGAAATGAAAAGATAGGCTAAAGAAACGCGACTGCCGGTCCCGAATGCCTGTTAAGTGGAATATGAATGTCTTTATTGAGGAGAAATATGGATTGCTTTGGCCCGATGCTTTAATTGAACCAGCGTGAAGATCTGATTGCTGAGTTTCCCGGGTAAGTTTCTCGGAATTTTTCAATCATTTCACAGAATATTACGGTATGGGGAATTCGCTTTTATTTAGAAGGATCCCACTATCTCAACTCGCTTATCTCCAATTCCCCGTTATCTCGAACAAAGAGAAATTTGTCTTGGCTTTGGTCATAAATATAATATTTCCAGTTATTTACTTTTACGACGATAACCCGCTTTTCTCAACTTTGAAGAATACCAGTGTGTTTTGTTTTCACGGAGCAAAGTGTAGCCAGGCAAAGGAGGAAACAGCTTATGAAAGCATGCAATGAAGTAAAAGGCGAAAACAAGTACCAACGCGAATCGTCAAGATGTTAACTCATTGACTAACAAAAGAATAACAAAACAGGACATAATTGATATATGCCTCGTTCTTTTAAACTCTGAATCCAGTCATTGTTTACAATATCCTCGGCAAAAACCCCTACCAAAATCCATGCAAGTAACGAATCGACGAAAAAGCACATCCTCATTTATGTATCTACTGAAGTAGGTCTTAAATATTTTTTAACCCTTATTCTGATTTCTGAATCGTTTGCTTGAATTTCAATAATTTTATTTGGCTTCACTTAAGCTCAAGACTTAAGCTTATGTGTGAATTAATTTTGTTTATCACTTATGAATTGTTCGCTTGAATTTCAATAATTTTATTGGGCTTCACTTAAGCTCAAGACTTAAGCTTATGTGTGAATTAATTTTGTTTATCACTTATGAATTGTTTGCTTGAATTTCAATAATTTTATTTGGCTTCACTTAAGCTCAAGTTAAGCTTACATGTGTATGTGTGAATTTTTTTTGTTTATCACTCAATATTATGCATGGTTCAATTCTACCTGTTACCATCCTCCCCCTCCCCGGGCCTACCCCCCGGGATTTGCAATTTTTTTCTCACTTGGCAGTCTATTCCCCACCCCCGGGCACACAGAAAGAGACGATTCCCCACCTCCGGGACTCCTCATCGACCACAAATACGTTGTTTTGTGTACAAAACCTAAATGACCATATTGATTTCCGTACAATAGCAAAATCAGACTTTTGACAAGAACTTAAATGCTTTTCTAGAGTTTATTGAAAGAAGGACACTACATGCATAATATAATAAAAACATGAACAGAAAACTGAAGAAAAAACTCTACCTGCACTGGCGTACGGCTGGCAAGTAAAGAAATTTTCTTCGCCACGTGTTTTATTCTAAATATAGCGCATACGCACAAGAGGCCCATGAACAAATTGATGGCAGCATTTAAAGGAGTTTTTCTTACCTTGTTTCATAAGAACACTGGACTGAAATCTCTGTTTAACATAAAACTGTGCATCCGTTTTGATATAGAGTCTATTTAAGTGGTCTTATTATAAATATAAACACACTGAAGAAATATTTCTTTGTTTGTGACGACCACCATTCATTCGAGTATGCATCAAACGCACATTCTTTCAACAATTTATAATAAACGTACCGTCGAACACAGATTTTAATTTTGAGAGATTACTCTTCTCTAAACAGTCTGCTACAAATACTAGAGATTTTCACTGGAAATAGGCTCCACGCGGTCCGGGGCCATCATATCAACTGAGAAGTGACATACTTTACAAGAACAACAAGAAGTTATTTTCGATTTGCCCCCCTCCCCGACTCCCCGGGACAAGACCACTTCAAACAATTCCCCACCCCCAGGCTCGAAGGGCTGGACTTGTCCCCGGGGTTGCCTGGTGGGGGGATGGTAACAGGTAAAATTGAACCATGCATTAGTTCAGAAGGCGACTGCAATTTGCCATTTTTTTTTCGATCTCAGTTAACCTACATGTATGAAATAAAAGCACTGCATTGTGGAAAGTGCTTCTTACTATTTGTCACTCATAATGGAATGTTCATGTTTTAGAAAGTTTAAATAATTACTGCATGCATTTTTTGGTTTTCTCAAAAATCATTGTATTCCCAAGGGGGGGGGAATCCAGATGTAAGCAAAGGATTTTTTTATGCAATTGACATATTTGTACTGATGTGTTTTTGCTTCCTAAAGGCAATCTGGCTTGTTTAACTGACAATTGTCTGCTGGGATTAGTTAGAACATGTTTGATTAATTGCAATTGGCTCTTTACTGAGTTAAGCAAAGGAGACTGGAGATGATTGAACATCCAGTAAACTTAAATGAGGTCCTGCCATTTTGTTGCTCATTCGATCGATTGATATTCAAGTGCTTTACCTTACCTGTATTACCCAATGAACCGTGCAAAGGGCGGAAGACAATTACATGTAACCACTTTTTAGACAAATGGCTAAAAGAGTTTGGATAGCTGCAAATGAGGGGTTCAGGCGATGATTTATTAATTATTTGTTAGGATTCCACAAAAGCTGGAAAGAAGAACACTTTCACGGGTGGATGCAAAAATTTCCAACAATGGGTCTTGTACGTCTCATGAATCAGGTGGATCACAAAAGTAAAGCAAAGTATAGCTTCGGCAACAACATTTCAAAGCGGGAAGTGACAATGCTAGCAAAGTGAATGACGACTCCCTTAATAATTGACATTGAGTATAATTACTATTCTGTTCACCCATTCTTTCTGTTCATTAATGTCACATTGGTCAAAAATTGCGTTGTGAATGCTTTAATAATGTATGTTACATACAATATTAGTTATTTGATGTTGTCAAAAGAAAAACAATGAAGTTAATATTATTTTAAGCATGAAAGTAATTTGACAGGCGCTCGTTCTCATGAATTTTGCACTCCAAGAACTGAAAATTTTCTTCAATTGATGAACTTAGAGTTGAGGAGGGGAAAGAAAACAAAGATGCTCCAATGAAAGTCTAATTTATTTGAATTGTAACTACAGTGTACCTTTTATTTGCAGTCCTCTATCAGGCATTTAAGCCTCGACTTTTAGTGGCCCTGGTCAGTTTTAAATCGCCACTGGCAACTGGGCGACTGCCATTTTTTAGCCCTGAATGTTTTTTTTTTTTTCACTGATCCTTTTTTTCTGTTCTAGGCATATATGCCAGCAGTGATCAGTGATGCAGCATTTTCTTACAGTGAAGTTAAGGTACGTGGAAGATATCAGTTAATATATAATTAGCCCAGCTTACGTATCTAATTGTTCAGTAAATTGAACTGGATTGAATGCAGTGATTGGGTCAATTTGGGTTCGGTAGTTGAACACAATTGATGACCAAAAATATGCCTATATATACAGCTGTGTTTGATTCCATTCAATTTCTGAACCCAGTCAAACATAATTAAACAGTTTTAAAATCATTCAAGTATATAGATTTAGCCAAGCCTAAAAGTGGAGCTCCAATTTTTATTTGGCAATCCTATTATTCACAATGGAAAATAAAAATTGAACCAAGGATAAAATTGAACCACGACATTTACATGAGTGTGCCATCAAGACTTCCATTTGGGTGGCAATGAGAGCCTTTACATCTGGACTTAAGGGAGGAGACTCTTAATCACCATATTGTTGCTGTGGGAAGTTCCTCAGAACCATCATATCTTGGAAAGCCTATTACTTCCACAGATAAGCTGCTTGGCCATGTTTGTTTTATGGGAAAGGTTTTCAAGATTTTCAAGTCACAACCATATTCAGCATGTCATTTGACCTGAACAGAAAAAATGCTAAAACTCAAACAGCATACAGTTCTCGCTATTGTAAACATTGCGAACATTTAAAGATTATCAGGATGCAAAATTTTAAGCAACAGTTTCTAGAAATTTGCTTTATTATGAATATAAAATTTGTGATGGCACAAGCACATATCTTTATACATTTTTGTGCTGTAGTTCTTCTATTCTTTGTAAAAACAGTAATTGCATGCTTCAGATTGTAAAGAAGGGTGGGGCGACTCGCAAAAAAGTCGGAACTTTACTAGTTTCCTCTTAGTTTTACTGATTTTCTTTTTAATGTGCAGTTGCATGGGACTGGCAGTAGCTATGCGTGCACAATGTTCAGTTGTGGAATTCATATGTTCTTCTTCATTACTTCACCAATATAGTGGCAGGAAACGCTGAAAACAGCGTATGACAGAATACCATCCACAAAAATCCCTTAGCAACAATGCGAGATTTGTAGTTAAGAATCTCCCCTCCTCAAGTTACAAAATCCTTTTTTCACGGTGATGTGAGATTTATCTGGATGGCAATATGGTTAATTACAGGGGGGGGGTAACTTAATGCAGAATGAATCAAATAGTTACACCATGTTTACGTGATACCGGTATGAACTCACCCAGGTATGGCTTGCACTGTTACGAGATTTTGTGTTGTAATCATATAACAAATACAGAGAAGCAAGAGGGAACTGGGGTGAACTTGTAGCAGAATGAAAAGCATACAATGAACTGGTGTCATGCAAACACCCCCTCAGACTAAAGTTGAGCAGCTCTCAAGAATGTTTAACAACATCCTCAGATACCCAGGGGCAGTAAAACCCTGATTTCATTAAAACAGTGTAAACTCAGACTGGTGCAATTTTGTTTACATGAGACCAGTCTGAAATTCAGACTGGCATAAGTATTTACATGAGACCAACCATCTTGAAAAATACAGTTTACCTTACATCCACTTGGATTGCTTCAATGCCACTTATTTAAATGCACATGCTCAAAACTGAAAACAAATACCGTAAACTGCCGCTTATAAGCCCACCTGCTTACAAGCCCCCCCCGGCTATAGGCCCATCCACCTGTAAACAAAAAATACATCCGGTAATATGCCACCCCCCCCCCCCCCCCCAGATATAAGCCCTCCTCTAGTTTTCCCTGTTTCCTTAATATTAAGCACTCTCACAGAAAACTGAAAGATTAACTCTGAGCTTCTGTTTTGTTATGTTCCGGTTACGTTCGCGTTGTTGCAGTTTTGATTTTGTTGTTAAAATTGAAGTGAATTCGATTTATTGTGACATTTCAAAGGTTAATTACAAACTGGTACATTAAAAACGTGTTTCGATCAACACTGCTGTGGCTCATTTTGTAACGTTTTTCTTATCCCGCTTATAAGCCCCCCCAGATATAAGCCCCTCCATTTATAAGCCCACCCAAAACCCCTTACAAAGTTGTATCAGCTTAGGGCTTATAAGCGGCAGTTTACAGTGTCTTAAAACATTTGGGGTAGTTTTTCATGCAAGCGTGCATGCTCAGTGCATGACACGGCATGACATAATGCCAATTTTGTGAATTGTGTGCGCAGTATGGATGCGCAGAAAAAAATTGCGCAAATATCCTTAGAACCTCCCTAAAGCCACGGGCTTACTTTTGGCAACTGAGGTAATTAAACTCTGCTTTGTTTCCCATACAGGTTTTTATTCCATCAACCTGATGTCAGAAAAAATATGGCAGTTTATTGTAAGGCTTTGGTTAATAAATTTGTACTCTTAGCTACATGTATGTTCCCAGGCAGACATTATCAATTGAAATAAAAAATTTTAAGAGCAGTTTTGAAATAACGTTTTATATTTTTGTTTTTTTTTTTTGGTAAATTTTGATGTTGGTGATTAGTTTGACTGTATCCACATACACTTCATGTTCCCTCAGTAACACATCCATACACCAGTAGCATTTCAGTTATTTGGGAGTAACCCTACCCCCCCCCCCCCCCCGCCACACACACAAGCACACACACAACTAACTTCCCAGGAATAATGATTCAGACTTATTTACTTGAATTCACTTGACAGGGAAAACTATTTCAAATGATGGATTCACCACAGTCTGATCCCCTCTTGTCAGTTCATTACATGACAGGTTTCTGACTATCCTGAAATGATTTATGAAGAGGCTTTTCTTTTTGTTTCTCTTTGCTACCAGATTATGACAATCAGTAACATTGCTCATTGGTGACATTAGATGCAGTGTAAAGGCTAATGATCAAACCAGGACTGGGGTGAGCATGGGGGGGGGGGGGGGGGGTGGTCCCTATTTCTGATTTTATAAGGTTGCCAGGTATGCAGATTCTAATTTGATGAGAGGTGTATTTACTAATAATTACCTAAACTATAATATTGCTGTCAGGTACCACTTGAGATAATAATAATAATAATAATAATAATAATAAATCAAATAATAATAAATAAAATAAATACTAATAAATAAATAAATAAATAAAAATTGGAGTTCCGCTTTTAGGCTTGGCTAAATCTATATATTATTGAAATCTCAAACGCAATCGAAAGAAACTGAGAACCGTGATGCCAAGGAAAATCTCTCGCTAGACGCCGAAAGAACTCTGTTTTCCCTTTCTTTTTTCTTATACAAAGAAAGGGAAAGAAACTAAAGGAATCCGTGGTTTAACCTAATTTCCTTTAATGACTGAGGTAAAGAGTTTGACAAAAAAAAAAGAGCAAGATTTGAACAGTGGCTTACGAATTATAGAAGAACCCGCTATCTCATACCACAGAAACCTGTTTCCCTTGGAGAATTTTAGGCACTATAAAATAATAAATGAATTTACCAGTAGCTTTCTTGAGCTCCCGTTTGCAATTTTTGGCTGATTAAAGTCAATAAAATCGAGGGGAATCACGAGTACTTGAATTGTGAGTATCGATTTTTATCGATTAATTCAACCAATCGATACTAGTCGGTTAAGGACGGTGACTCCTTCTGTTACTGCGCATATGTTCTGCACATCTCAGGTTTGGTCCGAGATATTCAAGTTTCTTCAGGAATTTGCTTACTAATACAAAGGTCAGTTTTGCCGGCTTATGACTATGTGGAAAAAGTAGATCTTAGCAAGGGGTATCATCAGAATCCAAGAGAAGATCGGAGGCAACCGTGCATTCAGTTTCAGAGAAAATATGGCATTTTCTTTCCAAATTTAAGCTCGATTATCTCTGAAAAATGCGTGGTTACCCATATTTTGCCTTTTAGATTCCAATAACACTTTGCCAAGACCTGCTTTTTTCCACATAGTCATAACCTTTGCACATCTCAGGTTTGGTCCGAGATATTCAAGTTTCTTCAGGAATTTGCTTACTAATACAAAGGTCAGTTTTGCCGGCTTATGACTATGTGGAAAAAGTAGATCTTAGCAAGGGGTATCATCAGAATCCAAGAGAAGATTGGAGGCAACCGTGCATTCAGTTTCAGAGAAAATATGGCATTTTCTTTCCAAATTTAAGCTCGATTGTCTCTGAAAAATGCGTGGTTACCCATATTTTGCCTTTTAGATTCCAATAACACTTTGCCAAGACCTGCTTTTTTCCACATAGTCATAACCTTTGCAAAAATACATCTCTATTAGGAGGCACCGTCCTTAGTTGCTATCGATTATATTGATTACATTGATTTTCTTGCGACGTTTGGATTTGTAGGGTAAAATATTTTTAAAATACGGCTCCTTTATTTCCTCTAAGATCGTTCTACGCACGCGCCGAAGTAGACTTGCGAAGGCGAAATGAGACGACAACGCGGCACTTTTAATACCAAGGCGGTAGTTATACATTTAAGGTGTTTCAAGGCCTTGAAAGTAAAGTTTTCCAAACATTTTGTGGGCTCTCCTTTCTTGTTCACTGTTGTGTAATTTCATGTTCACATTGGTTTTCTTATGCTCGTAACGTTACACTTCGTCCGGTGTAAACAGTTTCCAGTGGCTTCATTAAAAACTCTCCAGCATTTTAGTCTAGTAGTTTGAATTTTACCTGTAGAAAACAGGTTCAAAAACACAAAACTGGGATGCTGGGACGTTTCCCATGAAGCTACCGTAAAGTGTTTGCGATGATATAATAATTTTATCACCATGAATGACAGGCGTTGCTAGCGAAAACTTTCTTCGTACACACAAATGTTTTAAATCTTTCAACACAAAGAGATTGTCTGGTAGCTTCTATTGAGCTTACCCACAAATGATTCCATGTTCTGAATTCGCGTGCTAATGACGCCTTTGCCACCCCCTCTCCCTCCCCCCTCCCTCCCCCCACCCATTTCACGAAAATCTACAGACAAACAGTTGACGTTCTTTTTTAATTTACAAAAAATCTTCGCGGGAAAATTTTTCCATTGCACAGCTGACTCTTCATGGTGAAAGAAATAATGTTCAGCCTAATAATGCTTCTGCTAGTCATTAAAAAAAGCCTTGATCTTTGAATTCCTTATCGATCTTTTCCTATTTGTTTCATTAGTCATTAATTTAGCTTGACCTAAGATACTTAAAAGAAAATTCGTTAGTTGAAGAAATAGCTAATTGTTAACAGACGGAGAACAAGTCTTTTTTAGCTGATATCAGAATTTCTGAATGTTGATTCCATCACCTCTCAACCAGAGGTGATGAAGTTTGCCCGAATGTATTCCCTCTTGTACATATTAAATTAACGTTCTTTCGAGAATTTGTGCGTTTTCGATTCTCGGATATGTACATTGTTTCCTTTAGTATGAGGAATCTACTCTACTTTTTTGACTTACCTTATAGATCTCGAAGACTCCGGTGGTGTATATGTAGATCGAGATCGAGAGAACTTTTCACAGGACTTATATCCAGCTTGTAACGCCTTTTTATTAATTTTAAACCATGCGTTTTTTTTCTTCCTTTTTAAGTTTTAACGCCTTGTTACAATGTTCACAATGAGAACTTCCTCGTACTATTATAAAAGTGCTTTTTTCGTCGTTATAAAAAGGCTCCGTTCTTCGGGGTTGGGGTGGGACTCCCGTGTAAAGAGGAAGTGGATGCCGCTCTTCGGGTATTTCGGGCGGAACATTAAAGTAGTATTTTCTCTTTTTTACATAAAAGATATCAGAAACCAAAAATATTAATTTTTTTTACCCTCGTACACCTCAGCTGTAGATCTCAGCCTTCTTTACAGCTTAAACGGCAACGTGATAGCTTCGTGGAAAGCATGGAATTTATCATCCAAAGAAGTACCAAAATACGCAGTAATAACTTTAGCCTGTACAGTAGTAAATTGCGATCTTTTTTATGGGGTGGGGGTTGATACAGTAGAAGGCTGTGCAATATGGACAGTTCCCCCTCCACCTGGCTTATTTTGCTTACTGTCATAGTTCTTATCCTTTCCTTCCAAAGAAAATTTGAAATAATTGATTGTATAGAGTCGAAATCCTATCACATGTTACTGAGTGTGCAGATGTTGTGTCTCAGACTAAAACAAATAATCGTGCGTCATAAAATGCATTGAATCTAAATTGTGCGTCATAAAATGAATCACAGCTAACAAATCGTGCGTCATAAAATGAAATCTTTTCTTTAGGGCTTATAAGCAATTATTTAGGATTAGTGGTGATAATTTGGGTATTTTGTCAAACAGTTTAAGTATTCCTTGCCGTGAGGTTCCTAGTTATGCAAACTGATTTGACGATGGCGTTTAATGTTGCCAATGACGGTTTGGGGTTAAATGATAATCTAAAATATAAAGTCCATTAAACATTAGACGTTACTGAAGTTATTCATAAATTTGGTTTCTCACCCTGGGATTAAGATTACATCTTTTTTATTATCGCGGTCAGAAGAGATTATTATGTATTGTCTTGGCGTGAGCTGGTACTTCACTGGGCGTTCCTAGTCTCATAATGAGTCTGCAAACATTTCCTATAGTTGTATTTATTCTAGAAAAAAGACTTCGAGATTTGCTTTTCAAATCTCCCAAATGATGATCTTACTTTTCATGTAAAATAACTATTCATGATCGCTTCATTTAAACTCACACTTTTCTCCTTGAAAAATGTTTTGCCATTAGTGCTCTCAGTGTCTCGTATGGAAAGGCAAAAATCCGTTTGGCGAGGGGTGTACCAAGCCCACCCAGATGGGGTGGATTGAGGTGCAGGGATTGTCAATCTAATAAAACAACTATCTATATAAACCAATATAAACCAAATGCAACCCACAATACCTTGATTCGCTCTGATGAAGGGCTAACGCTCGAAACGTCAGCTTTAAATCTCTTTACGGTGGCCAATTTACCTTATCAACTCAGTTGATAAATCCAAAATTTTTGTGTTTCTCGTCCCCACCGACGGAGCACCACGGTTTCTTTAGAAACTAGCCCCCTTGTTTGTTTAATAAAACAACTATTCCACTCAATCTCGTCGTACACAGAATCACCCAACCCGACGATGCGCGCTTGGTTGGCTATGAGCCTTTGTATTGCTCTGTTTGAATTTAAAGAGTTATTATTTTCCATCCAGTCGAAGCTCGAATAAAACCCAGATAAAATACCAATAAAAACAAGCGTTAACCACGTGTTGTTTAATGGCATGTTTAAGAAAGAAATCCTACACGAGCTATGATTTTTTCATCCAATCAAAGGTCGAATAGTACACTGGCAAAAACAACCCGAAAGCGTAAGTGTGTTTTTTTGTTGTTGTTTTTTTTTATGAATTGGTTAAAGAAATCCTTCACGATTCAAAAGCAGTACGTGAAAGAAAATTCCAAACCAGTTTGATTTTTGTTATACATGTTTCTTTTCTAGCACTTTACAAATAACTCAGATTCTCTCATGCTGGACTCAGCTTTACTGCAGCTTGGCTACTTTTACCTTCACTGGATTCCTAAAAGGAAAAGGTGTAAAATAATTATGGGCATTGCGTTGTATAAATGCATGAATTAACTTGAATGAGTGAACATCGTTATACGTGCACCCCAAACAACTTCGTTGCCAGGCCACTTCGGTATATCTAACCGCCAGCAGTCGTGCGCCAATTTTGAACCCGAAGATGCCCCTAGGAGGGAGAGGTGTACTGGTCTGACACTAATCTCATACCCAGTGTCTACGATTGTCTTGGTCAGTGGGAGGATGACAAGACCATCCTGCTACTGACCTAAGAGGCCGGACGTGAATTGTGAGTTTGTGGCGACAACCCCCAAATGATCATGACTTGAATTTCATATGCCTTGTTTTGCCCCATGTACAACCAAGGCCATAAAATGTGTTGAATTTGGCCTTAGAATAACACAGAAAAAAAAATTAGTTCACCTATAATTACAGAAGGAGGTCGAACAGCAGTAGAGCTCCTCACAGGTCTGTTGGGTGTCGTTAGAAGAGGACATGTTTTGCTCACAGAGCGATCTCTTGCAAATATCGCTCACGAAACATGACTTGGCGAATTCATGTCTCACTCTTGCATCAGGGCCCCTTATCATGCGGTGCACTGTAAGGCAGGTGTCCATAAGTAAGTAAGGTGACCGTGGGCAATTCCGCACTCTGCCCTTCCGATGACAGTCGGCCCAGGACTTGTTTGAGTAACACGTGTGGCACTTGAGGGAGAGGCCTGGAAAAAAAGAATGTGCGTTTATTGGCTTATTTTTAGCAACCTAGTAAAATGTTGGAGTAAATTAACTCGCACATTCCTACAACACCCTAGCATCTTTTGACAGTGTTCCCGAAACTTTAAAAATGGACGAGTAACCAGGGTAAGACATAATAAGATTTTGAGCGTTCTCTGGTTAAAAATTTTTAAAAGTTTACAAGGCTTTCGATTGCCAGTCTGCAATCTTTGACAAGTGATGAATAAAAAGCCCAAACATTAAAATATATACTACAAAAAAGTGTGAAAAAGAGAAATTATAATAAAAACAATGAAAATACTTTAGTGGGAATAAAATGCTAATAAGAAGATCATAATCAAATTGAGTATTGTCTAGGTAATTGTTTGGCATTATTGTCTGCGTCGCTTGTAATTGCTGTGTGCCAGGATTCCAGTGTTTTTCTAACGCGGAAATTTCCCTTGTCGATTACATGAGCACTTTTAAAGTCAATAGAGTGGTCGTTCAACCATGCGTGTGTTGCAATGTTGGAACCTTTTTTAAAGGCTTTTGTGTTTCTAGTATGTTCCTTCACTCTTGTTTTTAAGAGCAAATGTTGCCAAAAATCAAACATTTTCAAAATATTGTGGCAACAGTTCTTATGTTAGGTAGACCTTAATGTGAAACAAATCACTGCATAGTTCGTTTGGCTGAATATCGATTTATTTTCAAGAAAATCGATATTAACGGAATTCGCTCAAAAGACCGCTTTTGAAGCTAAAAATTTAAGGCCAATCTCGAAGCTTCGCGTGACAAAATGAAGCATTTCAGAGCAGTAAAAATTAACCAAACTTGTAGAACGATGTTTAAATATATGTCAAAAGCAATTTCAGCAATTTCTGCTCATTTATTTACGGGCTCTAATTAAATTTATCCGACATACTTTTGACTAGATAAAAAGCATATCAAGTTTAACCCCTAAAAAAAGTATGTGGTACGGAATATTATTCGTCAAGAATCTGGATTCCAAGGGGAGAAGGGATGTTATTTTGCCTCCTAAAGTTGGACAAAATGCGTTGATTCAAGCGATCAGAAAAGTCAGCCTAATTAACTAAGTGTACACATACACAAACAACTCCATCCAACAACCGATTTTAACACAAAATCCTCTAACATTCATGTTGCTGTATCACAAACGAGAGCTGTGGTCCTTGTTCATGATAAAATTAAAGCAAACTGCAAGGAAACTTGACAGGATATCGCAACTTGCCATGCCGTTTCACCGAACATCCGCCGTTTTTGATGTGAGGACTCTCTTTTGCTATTTTCGTTAGAAAACAAGGTTAACGTGTTGTACAAAAGATGCCTTTCCTTTGAAACTAGCTCTGAACTGAACAGCGAAACAAGAAGTCGTTAATACAAAAACATTTGTTACGTGCTTTGGGTGATGCCGTTAATTAATTTAGTCAGAGCGAGTTTTAGTGAAATCGACAACTGCAGGCATGTACCGTGGTAACGAAATTTTGGGTGCATCGGGTGACTTTGGGGAATGAGGTTAAATTGCTTTTTCAAATAAGCTATTTTTGTCATCCTACGTTTGATAATTTAAGGACTGAGCCAAGATTCTCAGCAGATTGGTTTCAGATGAGCATTTAAAAATGCTTGAAACTGAAAAAAGCTTACGCTGGTTGCGTGACATTAACCCTAGAGCCTTTTCCTAGTGGGCAGGGCGAAGGGATTTAAAAAATATATTCTCTGTTGGTTTTCCAAGAGGTATCACTGTTAATGAACTATGGCTGGATTAAAATACAAAGTTGGACATGAAAATCTCCTTTTCGGTCTGAGAATGTTTTCTTTCTTCTTGTTTAGGGTGGGGCGGGGTTTAGGCTAAAGGTGTTTGAAAAGACGTTTAAGAGAATACTAAATCGACGGATTGTACGTGCCCGGGTGAAAGTGACAGTATAAGTAATGCGCCGATCAATTCGAAAGTTTAACATTCACCCCCCGGGCAACCCCTGGGCATTTGAACTTTTGAAGATTGGCTTGTTCAAATTCCCTACCCTCGGGGCAAAAAAGCCGTTCAAATGCCCCACCAATTACTACTAAAATACCTCTCCTCAAAGACAAATTTCGTCTTCACTTTACACGCTTTTCAGAGAGATACGCCGTAATGGCACCCTCAAACGTCGTTTAAAGACCCTTTTTGAAAGAGGTATTCACTAAGAAAGGGGAAATTCTGTCTTGTAAATCCGTCAAACCCTGCAAAAACCGAAAAAACTCACGGGCGTATTACGTCAGTACAAGAGATAAATCCGGTTCAAATTCCCCACCCTTCAAACGTAACGTTCAAATTCCCCCCTCCCCGGGCACGATGCACAGTCAAATGCCCGGGGTATGCCCGGGGGGGGATGTTGAAGTTTCGAATTGATCGGTGCATCAACGATTCTTGGCATTAAAGGATTTTCAAATAAAGCGGAGCTTTTCCATTCCTTGTTTCAGAACTCACCTAACCCCACCTTTAATGTATCAATTATGCAGAAGGGAAACCTTTTGCTTTACAACATCACACAACATTCAAGCCAGCCACCTGCATGTGATAAAGCTTTGTTCAGTAATTATAAAAGCGGATTGGAAAGGAATTTGCAGGTTCTCGATTTTCCGAAAACTGGATTTCACAGACCCAAAAGGCTCCGATTAGGAATGCTTAGTCCGTGCCTGCACCCTTTCCTCGTGCGTTTTAATATTCTTTATAGGCATCTTGAGGTGACTTGGACATCTAAGTTACCCTCATATCAAGGTCTTCGAACACCTTTAAAAGTAAACCATCTCAATGCAATGGTCACACAACACAACTCCGCGGTATGGCCAGTATCTTACGCATGCGCACAGCCATATCACCCGGGCAGCCGCAGCCATGGACAGCTGTTTCGTCCTTATTAGGACTCATCAGCATGGCATAGCCAGGCGTAAGGGTCTCACAGAAGATCATCGACCCTGCCGTTTACTGCCGAGGCGAGTGCAGAAGCACTCCTTTAAGGGGAAACCTTTTCATGTTGGGGATTAAGGGTTCAAACTTCCTCCTTCTCTTGGCCTTCAACCCCGGCTGCGCCCTCATTTTGTTGGCTCACGCTCTTTGCGTTTTTCGTTTGCAAACTTTATGACCCGCTCAAATTCATTCAACATTATTCAACAATCTTGAACACAACTTTGTTGTGCGATGTTGAACAAGGTGGACAAACGAATTCACTACTTTTGATCACACCTGAGAACAAAGAAAAAGTTGAATCAGTATTACGGAACTCTGCACAGGGTGGCACACCTGAGAACGAAAGAAAAGTCGGCTAAATTGTGAAATATCATTAAGCTGGAAGGCCAAACCTGTTTTAAAAATTCAACAGCGTTCATCGGTGTTGAATAGAACGTTGAACCCCCCAGTTAACCGTTTTGTAGTTTTCTTCACTGTTGGAAGCTTTAAAAAAAGACTGCACGCACTACAGTGTCAGTCGAGTAGAGTCGTTTTTCGTTGGTGCCTGTTGAGCATCGAAAGCGGAAAACCCAAGATTCATAAAAAGTCATCCAAGTTAAGCCCGTGGTGGGTTGTATTTTCTGCCACAGGACGAAGCTCTTAACAATCTTGCAGATCATTAGATTTATTCCCTGAGAACCAGTACGAGTTTTGATTTCTTATTACATGTAAAGCTATTCTCCGTAAATAAGTGTTTGTTCGTTAAATGTACACTAGCACGTAAATACGAACAAGAACCAGGTAAAAATAAAAAGGAGGTTTAAGGTATCACCACTGCCTCATTTTAAAGTCTTTGAATGCCAGGAATCGATACAATCAGTCGATCCAGTGTTCTCTAAAACTTCTTTCCCCGAAACCTATAGCCGCAGCCCCTCCCCACCCTCACCCCAACAAAACGAAACATAGGCACGCAATGCGCGCAGAGCCAATGACGTTTTTTTCACAATATGGTGAAATTTATCCTGACAACCTATGGGACTTTACATCTCCGGTAAGTCCCCCCTAGCCCCTCAGCCCCAACCCCCCCCCCCCCACCACCACCACCACCAAAAAGATCTTGTGGTTATCCACTAAAAAACCTGGTAATGATTCAACAGCGTGACTACGCGGAGTAAAGAAACCGAGGAAAGCTCTTTATTTCACGGTTCTTCAAAGAACAGAGACAAAAACAAGTAAACTTAAACTTAAACTCACCGTCGAAAAATACTGCACACATAATTTAGGCAAAGATCAGTGGAAAGTTAACAATTTTACTTCAGAAATAAATGCAAGTTGCAGTTGAACGTTTTAATTTCTTACTTCTACCGGCGAATATCCAATACTTTTCAGTGCTCATAAACGGTCAACTTTCTAAAGGGTGCCGTTTTGACGCTCTGCGTGATTTGCGTGACACGCGACTCGCTTTACTTTGTTTAATTTGTAAGGTTTCAGATGTTTCAGTCAACCACTTACGTTCTTAGTACATTGTAGTGTCAAAACAGGAGTCTGCCATCAAACGGCGTTTCTTGTATCCCCCATATTTTCGTTCGAAATCGGTTTGAACTAGCGTTTATAAACACGACTGAAATAGTTTTGCAACTATATTTATTTCCCCTGTTGATTGAAGTTGCTTGCTTTGTAATCAAGTCGGCTATAATAATTTTCGTCTTTTTGCTTCTCAAATCGACCAAAGTATGTTTACATTTGTAACTTTCCCAGGGTACAAAGTTATTTTTAGCGCACGTGTTTATTTTGAATCTCAACCTACAGCCGAATAAATTTCGTTTGCTTTGCCTTCGAACAGTACGAAAATGTTCACATTCAGCTCGCTTTCCAGTAGATCCAACAGGTCTCTATTAGAATGCTTTGTCACATATCTGTTGTTGTTAATCTTTCGGTACTGTTTCGGTCGGTTCGAGACGTTTTAAGTGTTGCGTTACATTCCTTATAAGGCTGAAATTACAGCTGTCAACTATGCAAATTTGCTCAACATACGCTTTACACTTTGAGCTATGAATAACCCCGAAATAACGTTTAGTATCTTGTTAAGATTTTACTACATCCATCCTCTAATTCCTTGATCACCACTGTGACTTGGATTTTAATACTAGTTTCATTCAAGTTTTTCAGTTTTACGAATAGCTAGCAACAAGCCGCGGAATTTCCGATTTAGTTTTAAATGGGTTCATGTTTTATAACACGCACTCAAAAATGACACTGCAAATTTTAGATTCGCTGTTACCGAGAGATAATCGCGAAAAATTTTATGCTGTTTTAGTCTAGTCTTTTTAACTTTAAATACTGTCTCTTTCACTGTTAATTAGGGATCGAAGTAACGTTAATTTCCACGTTCTGTTCATACAACATCTCAAATTGGCAAGTCCGTCTTGTATTTGCTGCTGTGGAAATTTGTACTTCAGTTAAGTAAACACAGGACTACAACGCGAATAAAATCCTGCCAGACCTCACGTATGATGTAACTGTCTAAAATATTATAAACTAATTGCGATTTTGAGACTTCAATACTTGAGGGCTATTTGGCAGAAAATATATTCCATAATGGCGAAGTCGCGAAGCGACGGAGCCGACTACGAAGAATATATTTTTTCCCAACGCTGTCGATATAATACAGTATTGTATCGAATTGGCCATTAGTTTTGTATCACGATTGAATCGACTTTGGGCCAGAAAAAACACAAGAAAACAAGACCAAAAACAAAACTGAAAATTTCTTGCACTGAATAAAAACTTAGCAAACTGAAGTGACAAAATAAGGACTTTTCTCGCCATACATCGGTACTTGAAACAAAGCAAATTCAAAATCGCATATTACGAAATTTTCGTAAGTTCTACACGTCCGCAAAACAGCTGTGTAACGCGATCGGAACGATCTTTTCGTCTAAAACTATTTTTCGAAAACATGATTAGCTGATTGGCGCGTGCAGAACAAAACCTCGACAAAAACAAACTGTTGCGTTCCATCAGTGTTGCTTCGCTTCAATTTTTTCGCCGCCAGAAGGTGGAAAACCCTACGGAAACGCTCGCTATGCAGGTTAGTCAAACGACAAAGTAATTAACATTGAGGCTGCTCTTTGAAGAAAAGTTTAGAATTATTGTTTTGAACAGGAGGAACCTAACAAAATTTTCAGCCAATCACTGACTTGTTTTTGAGACGACAATACTTAGTTATAATGAAAAGTAATCAATAGAAGCTGAGAGTCGTGATGCTAAACGAGGAAGCAGAGTGAATATGAATTTCGATAATTTGAAGCCAAATAAACTTCCCGTAGTACTGGCGCTGAAAAGCCCTTAAATTGTCACGGTATAAAAAGTAAATTGAAGTTCAGGTCTTCCCTAAGTAACATAAGGACGTCATCATGAAGCTGTCGAAGAGAAAACGATTTATGAAATGAGTTGATTTAGAGCTCTGTCCTAAACAGCAATGTCCTAAGCAGTCCACTGATAGAACAAAAATATACTCCGTTTACGTGCATGCATTGTTTTAGTGAAGGTTTGCAGAAAGAATAAAACAAATAAAGTTAGATTTTTATCCAGCAAAGTGACTAACCTGTACCAAGCAGAGTGAGAATCAGCAAACTGCAAATAATGCGAACATGCATGACTGCTAGGTCCCTACAGCAAGAGAACTGGCGCACTAATGGGTATCATGAAGGCAAGAGGTTTTATATGCTGATACTAAATACGTCTACATGTCGCTATGTGCCAACCACAGCACATGGTTTCACCTTCAGTTGTTTATCCTGTGGAAATAAACAACTGAAACAACTGACCGTAACTGAAGTGGTTACTGGCGGGGTGTGTTGCCCGGAGCTGCAAACCCTTACTCTATTTCAGATCAAATTGTATAAGTTTTGTACCCTACTTCACCCCTCACCGCCTAACAAAGCTTTCCTTTTTTTAAAGGCAAATTGCCAAACATGTATACGTTAAGCGAAAAGAAGTTTTCATAAGTTCTACACGTCCACAAAACAGCTAAAACGCGAACGTGACCATCTGTTCGTCCCTATTTTTGACGAAAACGGCCCAACTCAAAACACCTTGTCTTACTGGTGGCACATCACGCCTATATGGGCATACCTCATATAAGGGGGTATACCCCGGATTTATACCAAAAATTTGATCTCCATTCCGGTAATCGTGCTGTGATGTTTGAGCTGTACCCTTAGCAAGACAGGAATAAGAAACTACCTTGTAATAAATCCAACTGAGTTAATCAGTTGTTTGTAATGTGCTGTTTTATTCTTGGTGAAAATTTTGCCGGAATTGTCGGAGTTATCTTAACTGTTTCAGTAGAAAGCTGGAGAACATCCATTATTTCATTTTTTGCTTAAACAAGTCCAATGTGAGTCTTCATGCCAAGCATTTTTGGCATCTTTTTGTGCCAAGCAGTTTAGGTCATCAAGGTGTGACCCGCTGACTCGCGTTTTATTTTTTCCTTTTTTTAGCTTTGTTTTGTCAAGCAAAAAAAGTGTTTATGACAAATATTTTGCTGATTTTTTTCGAAAGCAATAATAGTTCTCTTTTATCTATAGACGAATTCGAATTTTTTTTTTTTACCTTTTCACTCCCAGTGTTATGTAAGGTGGTTATAACTTTTAAGTCTGTGAATAAAATCCCAGTTAAAAGCGTGACCATTCAAATGAAAGCTATTGGACAGTTCTTTCCTGTGGTGCTGTTTATTAGCTGAACAAGCTGGTTTTACCTTTTAAGTCTGTGGATGAAATCCTAAAGTGTGGCCATTGGATTGAAAGTATTCAGTGTATTTTCCATTGGTACTAATTTGTTTTTCAACATAAAAAAAAGGTGAATGTTAGGAGTTTCTTATAGTTCAAACTTGGGCACATTTGGTTACTACCGGAAATACAAATCATGAGGGCTTTCCTAATATGGTAACGAGCCTGTCTACTCTGAAACCGACACTGACACTGCTTGTAGGGGCACTGATGAAACAGAAATGATACTAGCAAATGTTAGTAGACACAATTTTCCTAATGTAGTCCTTGCGATTTACAGTTTACTAAAAAGCTGTTACCAAACAAACTATAAAACAGGTATTTTGCTTTAAAAAGCGAATCACGGCTATCCCATTTTGTCAGAAATCAATCTAAAGGAAATCCTTTCAGTTTTCGAGGACGCGCCAATTTTTAAGCAGTTTTTCTCCCTTTCACCTCAGCTGAGTATTACAACGTCCTGGTGTACTTCAGTTTATGCAACTGGTGTTCTTTAGACTGTTCACAGCCATTTTATTTTTCTAGTTACGATATACAAAATAGAAAAATAGCTTCTCAAATTCCATCCAGTCAGAATCCTTACGACCCTGCTTTGCTACGGTACAAAATAACTGGAGTCACTAGATTTCATGATTTTTATCCTGACGACAGTTTATTTATGATTATTTATTTATTATTTGCTCAATTCAACTACACAGATCGATGTTCAACCAAAAAAATCTAAAATTTTAAGGCTAAGAGTACATAAAGAAAATGAATAACGATATCTATGTAATTTGGCCAGTTTATCATGTTTATACAGAACATTAAAGTTCCTTATTAAAATAAACTGCGTGATAGAGAAAATAAAATCGATTTAATGTATAAACTATATAAAATACATCAAAGTCTAAATTATATTAATCTAAAATTACTGTAAATGGTTTGAACCCAGGAGTCATATCATAAAAATATACGGAACGACTGATCCTTACGGCAGTTAAAGAAACGAAGACACAGAAGACGAAATACGTAAAGCAAAAAAAATGTATGAAACAAAAAATTGCCCGATATTTCGGTTTGCAAAACAAACCTTCTTCAGGGGCTACGTATTTGCTTTACATATTTCATCTTCTGTGTCTTCGTTTCTTTAACTGCGGTAAGGATCAGTTGTTCCGTATATTTTTTTACTTCAAATGTTTTACTGATCCAGGTCTGCTTAACATCCGGCAACTCTCAACGCCTTGTCACTGTGGTCCTTGCAGTTTATAAACTTTGTATGAGTCAAATCATAGGTCGGTAAATTATGTTCGTCCGGGTGAGTGTAGTCCTGAGAAGGACTGTTTGTGGTGACATTCACTGACATTTCAACAACCTGAGCGGAACCTTGACTCTGATGATGACTTCCGCTCAGGTTGTCGAAACGTCAGTAAATATCATCACAAACAGTCCTTCTCAGGACTACACTCACCTGGACGATCATAATTTACCACCCTAATAGCCTGCGTAGCAAGCGTTTCCGTAAGGCTTTCCGCAGGTTTGAAGCATTTTTCGCTTTTTGAACGCGTGAAAATTGGGGCAAGCTCAAAATCAGTGCATGTTGCGCTCGACCCAATTTCGTGCCTCGAACGGGCGGAAAAACCTACGGAAACGCTTGCTTCGCAGGTTAAACGCTTCGTTCGCAGGTATGATAAACATTTATTCACTAAAAAAAATATTCAAGATCTGTAAAAAAAAAATTATCCTTATTCGAGTTAAACTTACTTTCCCCTATCCTGGCTTCAAAATAACTCTGACTCCTGCTTTCCGCAAGAGTGGAGAGAGTAGGAGTGTGTGAGTGGACAGCGTGACAGCCAGCGAGAAAGTTCTGTGAACAGGTTAGTATACATAAAAGACAACAACTCGGCCTGTTGCCAGCCGGAATTATTCGTCTAATTGCCAACAAGGAGAGGCGAGGTGTCAAGGAGAATGGGCAGAGAACCAGTTTAGTGAGGGTTTTTTATCTGCAAGCGTAAATTTAAAAAAATGAAGTTTGAAGCCTCTGTCATACACAGAGGCCCAAACTAAGGATCAATCCACTTATCACTTGTGCTTGCACTTCTCTCGCTCAGCGGCTTTCCTCTAAATTCACTGAACCTCTGCAAAGAAGAGATTTCTGGAGCAAGTGGTGAATATCGCCCTACAAGTCCTCGCGGAAGCGGTGGCGAGATTCATGCACGACATATCCTCAAGATTGGCGGCCTTTCGTGCCTCTTTCCCTAGCACAGTTAGCCAATTTTTACCGCACGCTGACAATGCAATAATTTCAGTTCGAAAAAAAAAGCCTCATTTTTCTGCAAGAGAAGAACCGCACTTGAAGTTGTGGTTTAAATACTTGTTCATGCGTTTGTATCATGTGGTTGAAATACTTGTTCATGCGTTTGTATCTTCAAAATTGGATCACTGCAATTCTTTACTCTATGGCTTACCGAACTGTCTAATAAAAAAGTTACAGCACGTCCAGAATGCCGCCGCTCGTCTCATTACCCTCTCAAGAAAACACGAACACATCACACCTATTTTGTTAAATCTCCACTGGCTTCCTGTTAATTATCGCATCATCTTTAAAATTCTACTCATCACGTACAAGGCTCTAAACGATCTGGCACCTACATACGTTCGCGATCTTCTTACTCCTTACACTCCAACTCGTCAGTTACGTTCATCTTCAAAAGACCTTCTTTCAATTCCGCATTTCAATTTGAAAACATATGGCGCAAGATCTTTCTCCGTGGCAGCTCCTACACTCTGGAATACTCTGCCTTCTGATATCAAGAACAGCTCCTCAGTGTCCCTTTTTAAACATAAACTTAAAACTTTCCTTTTTAAAAAAGCATTTTTATAACTTTTTAGCAACTTTTTTATTAGTCTTAAGATTTTAAGCATTTTTTTTTGTAACTTTTTAACTATTTTTATATTTATTTTTTTAATAGTGTTTTTAATATTTTTAACGTTACTTCTGTAAAGCGCTTTTGAACTTTTAGGATATTGGCGCTATATAAATATTTTATTATTATTATTATTATTATTATTATTATTATTATTATTATTATTATTATTATTATTATTATTATTTAAACAACGACCCTTGGCGCGGCGTATAACTGTCCCATTGCCTAGCTCAGACGTTTTTCTTGCACGCTTTCGCTCAGCCGTCGGCTGCAGCAAGGAAATCCTTTGAGTTTGACCACGCTGCAATCGTCTGCGTGTAAGGACCACGCCAACGAACAGGACCAATTTGTAGCCGGATCTTTATTTAGAGTAGAATCAGCAAATAACTCAATAAACAACCCCTAATGAAGGTTAGTTTTGTGTAGCCGAAATATTGGGCGAAATAAAAGAAGACATTTTCAGCTGCATGAGAGCGCCTATCCTTTAGAAATGAGACAGCAAACCAATTCAGCGAAAAGGTAAATAGGATAATATTAGGGAAACAAAATAAATCGGATCATTAGTGTCTAATTACTAATTTTACTGTTAAAAGAAACTATCGTGTAACTTAACATAGTAACTTCTGTCACGCACTAGATCTAACGTATTTTGCAACGTAACATGCGTCAGCTTCACAAGAATTAATCCTGTGACGCACGTTGGATTTTTTGCGTGACTTGTACAAACTGCGTGACTTATGTAAATCGCGTGACGTATAAAAAACATGTACTTCGGTCTTTCTCGATCGACACCTTTTGGACTACCCGCACGCGATTGCCAATCAAACAAAAGTTTGTAACGAACTGGCTCCGAGGCATTTGTCGTTGTTATTCAACGCTCTTTTGATTATTATTTTAAGCTGGGTATCTAATACTTAATAAAACAGTGGCAAATAAACGGATAAAAAACCAAAAAGGCGAGGTACGATCGAGTGGGCTACAATCCCGTGATGTCGTGACGTAAAGTTTCACAATAAGTGGAATCCAATTCCTAAAACTTTCGCAATCAATACAATACACTCCGGCACTCCGGTATGTATGTATGTATGTATGTATGTATGTATGTATGTATGTATGTATGTATGTATGTATGTATGTATGTATGTATGTATGTATGTATGTATGTATGTATGTATGTATGTATGTATGTATGTATGTATGTATGTATGTATGTATGTATGTATGTATGTATGTATGTATGTATGTATGTATGTATGTATGTATGTATGTATGTATGTATGTATGTATGTATGTATGTATGTATGTATGTATGTATGTATGTATGTATGTATGTATGTATGTATGTATGTATGTATGTATGTATGTATGTATGTATGTATGTATGTATGTATGTATGTATGTATGTATGTATGTATGTATGTATGTATGTATGTATGTATGTATGTATGTATGTATGTATGTATGTATGTATGTATGTATGTATGTATGTATGTATGTATGTATGTATGTATGTATGTATGTATGTATGTATGTATGTATGTATGTATGTATGTATGTATGTATGTATGTATGTATGTATGTATGTATGTATGTATGTATGTATGTATGTATGTATGTATGTATGTATGTATGTATGTATGTATGTATGTATGTATGTATGTATGTATGTATGTATGTATGTATGTATGTATGTATGTATGTATGTATGTATGTATGTATGTATGTATGTATGTATGTATGTATGTATGTATGTATGTATGTATGTATGTATGTATGTATGTATGTATGTATGTATGTATGTATGTATGTATGTATGTATGTATGTATGTATGTATGTATGTATGTATGTATGTATGTATGTATGTATGTATGTATGTATGTATGTATGTATGTATGTATGTATGTATGTATGTATGTATGTATGTATGTATGTATGTATGTATGTATGTATGTATGTATGTATGTATGTATGTATGTATGTATGTATGTATGTATGTATGTATGTATGTATGTATGTATGTATGTATGTATGTATGTATGTATGTATGTATGTATGTATGTATGTATGTATGTATGTATGTATGTATGTATGTATGTATGTATGTATGTATGTATGTATGTATGTATGTATGTATGTATGTATGTATGTATGTATGTATGTATGTATGTATGTATGTATGTATGTATGTATGTATGTATGTATGTATGTATGTATGTATGTATGTATGTATGTATGTATGTATGTATGTATGTATGTATTTTTTATCCGGGGGGAGTCCCATGTGAGACGGGCGGGAATGCTCGTCGGAAACTTGGAATTAAAGCTATTCTAAAAAAGACGGTGAACGCGAGACGACGAGCATCCCTGCACCTTTCACATGGGAGTGCACCCCCCGGGGAATTTATGGGGCACTATGTGGCACCAATCAGATTGAGGCTACTAAGCTAAGAGTACATTCTACCAATGCAAGAGCTGGTTAGAATCTGCTTACTGAAGCTGAAGGTCAGACAAGGTTAAGCTTACCAGCCATGTTGAATGTACATATGGGGACGGAAAGGATCAGCGCAAATGTGCTTTTCTACTTTTTCCTCTCGAATATTATATTTTCAGTAAAGGCTTGGTGTGGTGGAATTGATGGTAATTTCCAAAAGCTATCGTAAGGGCAGGTAAAATTGAACTTTGTCGTGGCCAACGGTGGAACGTGACAAAAACAACCTCGTTCCAAAAATAGACTTGTTGACGAGAAACTGTAATTTAATTTGTTCTTTTATGATTTGTCTTATGAAACAGCTGTTTTGGTTATGTATCTTTGAGGATGATTGTATCTGTGCTTGATGTGGATAATTTTGACTGTACTTTGCAAGGTTTTTGAAACAGCTTTGTTTGATAATTTGAAATTTATAGCGACGTGTTTAAGATTGCAATTCGCATAAATTAGTGTGTTCATTCAAGCGTGTCTGTAGGTTTTTAAACCTGTTTTCTCTTCCCGTAATACGGTTAAGTTTTAGTTTACGATGTTGTGTCCATGATTTATGTCAGTCATATCCACAGATTTTCCAGCCGACACAAAAATGATTTCATTCTTGGTTTTGTCACATACGGGAACATATGGTTTTTGAAATTATAGCGACGTGTTTAAGGTGGCTCCCTACGGTTTTTAATAAGTGTGCCTCGTTATGGACAATGAGTTACCTTTATGACCCTAGATATTTACTCTTTTGCTTTAAGCTCAAGAGTTTATGAAGGAAGAAAAGTAACACCATGACAGTTTCTTTGCCGTTGTTAACACCATGAAAAAGGCTGTTGCCATGGCAACAGAGGTCCTCAAAAATGACTGAATAAAAGTAATTTTTTACCTTTCTGAAGTTATTTCTCGAGTTATCTTCGGTGAATTTTCTTAATACCTGGTAGCTGAGCGAGAATCGTGAAAACGAATATTCTAAAAGGAAAAACATGGGGTTGTTCGGACAGGTGAGAAAATATCTCCGTATTTTATGTATTAAAGAATAAAACTGAATTGACCCGTAGGAAATTTTTGAAAAACTAATATGTCTAAGAAGGGCCTTGGCTCTCAAAGTGTGCCAATTTGTAGAAAATTTCACCGACGGAAACCCGAGAAAAAGTACAGTTTATTTGCGTTTATTGCGTGTTGATGACGTCATAAAATCTCGAGTTTACCACGCGCGCATGCGTACTGCCGAGAAAAGCATGAGGTGTTTTTATTTCGTTCGAACGTTGGTTCAACTGGTGAACTGGTGTAATGGTATGGTGAAAAACAAGTATATTTCAGAGTTGAGCATGGAAACAGTAGTCCTTACCTACAAGTGAATATTATCTTGGAAATGTTTAAGGATTACAGCTAAAATTCGGCCCGTGCGAGTTACGCGAGGAGATGTAGATCTCGACGAAGAAATCGAGGTTGGTGGTCTAAGAAGAATTGCAATCAGTCCCTCTTTTCCGTACTGAGTAAATACCCTTTGTAAATCTTCGTAAGCCAAACTGCTCCCGGCAATTTTTCCAGCGATATTTCAAGAGCAAATATCGCGTGACGGGTGCGGTGTTGTCAGTGAAAATCGGCATAAATATAAACAAAACAAAGAAACTCTTACCGACAAACTTCTTGTTTTTCGCTTGAAGCTGTTAGCACCCTTGGTCCTGCTCTTCACCGTCACTTTCATAATGTAATTTTCTTTTCACAGTGGTCCTGCTGTTCGGCAAGTTCATGGGAAGGACTCTATTATTATTATTTTTTTGGATTTTTTGAACTGACGAAAACCGGTCCGACGCGTCACGGACCAACTTCGTGGGCGTTTTGTCGTGGAATTTCTTTTCACTTGAACAAGGGATGTCATTCTCTTTTCCAGGGCTGTCTTCTCCAACACACTCGGCGTGAATTGAGCCCCACAACGCAGTGCAAATACTCCCAGATAATACTAATTCGTACGGTGATATTGTCGTATAAAATTTTCCTCTATCCTCATTTTGTTGACGTTTGTTATCCGCGCTGGCCGGTAAAAGGCTACAACATTTTCGCTGAAATACTTTTCCACTGGCTAAATTTCTACAAGTCGACGAGAAAGCTATTTTTCTCCAATTTACTACCGAGCGGCGCATAGCAACAAGACGAAAACCTAATAGTACGGACGCCATTTTTAATTTCCCCTTCGTGGATTTCGTGTGTTTTTAAAAATCCCGCGTTGGGGATTCGAGCCCAGTCTACGCGCGCCATGAAACTATAGGGAGCCACCTTAAGATAGCAATTTGCATAAATTAGTTTGTTCATTCAAGTGCGTCTGTAGGTTTTCAAATTTCCCTTCCCATAATGCGGTTGAGTTTTAGTTTACGATGTTGTGTCCATGATTTATATCAGTCATATCCACACATTTTCCAGCCGACACAGAAATGATTCCATTCTTGGTTTTGTCATAAACGGGAACATACGGTTTTTGAAATTTATAGCGACGTGTTTAAGAAGCAATTTGCATAAATTAGTGTGTTCATTCAAGCGCGTCTGTAGGTTTTTAAATTTCACTTCCCATAATGCGGTTAAGTTTTAGTTTACGATGTTGTGTCCATGATTTATATCAGTCGTATCCACACATTTTCCAGCCGACGTAGAAATAATTTCTTTCTTGGTTTTGTCACATACAGGAACATATGGCAAGAAAATTTGTTTGAAAAACGACCCTTGCCCTCTTTCGGTCTTTAATTTTCATAAACAAGTTTGTGCAACTGGGAGTGCCAATGGCTGTCCTTATTATCTAATACATTTATTTCTTTTACCTCTTGTTCTAGTGTCAGTCTGACTTTTTGGCCTGTAGCCTACTAGCCCGATAGTTACTCTATCTCTAATTTTGGTCCAACTGGGTTTTCAGCAGGATTTCGTTTTGCATTCCAAGAGTATTGCTGAGTAAACGAAAAAGCTGTTTTAGGCCCAGTTTAGACGCCGTACCTCTCATGTGCCGTACCAAATACGTTTTCGCTCCTCGGTCGTATTAAGTGGCAAGCTTTGCCGTACCCCGAGATTTTGGCTTGCCTAATTGAGATCTGTCGAAAAAACTTATTTGGACGCCGTACAACTGCCAAAAAGCTACGTACTACTTGGTATGGCAAATGAGAGGTAAGGTGTCTGAACTGAGCCTTATGCACTCAGTGTGCTATAGTGAAGGGGGAAATATTTAAAAGAAAGATCACGTGTGTTGTTTTGTCCTCAGAGTGTCTTAAAAATCGCAAATAAGCTAGGATGAGACGTGTCATTTCAACATAGGTCAAGCACGCAATGCGTGCCTATGTTTGTGAACTGTGAGGGGGCGGAGCCCTTGAAGGCGAGCACAGCGTCAGCATCTTGAAGTCCAGACCAGAAGCGATCTATTACCCAGCCTCCAAAATCACAAGTAACATGGCCTGCCCTGCTACAGGAGTGTACGGTATGCCAGTTGAGTCAACTGGTTCTTTTGACATAGAGCAAGTTGTCAGTGCTGTGAAAAAGACAGTATGTGGAATTCTTGCTTCTTCTCTCTTCAACAAGAAGGCTATTCAGAATCGTTCGCTCAAGTATTGCACGACTTAGTTATGTGTTTTACACGGTTATCCATTTATCACACCGCATTCGCAGTTACTGCATTTTGAGGACACATGCTTGTCCAGACGTTCGATCCAGAAGGTAGATGATTTGAGCATGCATTACCCAGATCTCCGCGGTCTATTGCTCCACATTGTCTCTCTCTACCCAGGATACCCTGGATACGATACCCAAGTGTATAAGTGGATACGATACCCAAGTGTATAAGTAGATACGATACCCAAGTGTATAAGTGGATACGATACCCAAGTGTATAAGGGGATACGATACCCAGGTGTATAAGGGGATACGATACCCAAGTGTATAAGTGGATACGATACCCAATGTATAAGTGGATACGATACCCAGGTGTGTAAGTGGATACCGGCCAACCGATCGAGAAACCTTCAATATATACAACCTACATAAGCCTTCATTTATACACTATAAAATCAAAGCTTACAGTTTGTGGGAACTAAACTAGAACAAAACCATTTATTATATTCAAAATTTTAAATCTACAGTAAAAAAGCGGGAGATTTGCATTAAACTTGAAATTATGGTATAACACTTGACGAAGATAAAAATCTTTAAAATTCTTTAGTCTATAGTTGAACGTTTGCGGAGCTAAAACGTTAAAGGTAAGATCCTTAAAAATGTAACACATTCCAACGTTTCTTCCAAAAACCTGGCCTTGATGTCTGTACAGTCAAAGACCGATCCATCAGATCGTCCTATAAATGCCTTCCAGAGGACGGCCCCTCTGTAAGCAAAAGAGTTTTGCATGTATTTTGAAACAAAACTCGGTGCTATGAGTCTATCCTTCAGTCTCGAAGCAGATCGGCTGTTACGGTTTATCAATTGTTCAACCAGAACATGTGGGGTGTTACTCTTACCTTTAGCCAAAGCCTCTACCGAGAGCATGTTCGATGGTAAACCGAAAATAATCCTGGCAGCACGGCAGTGTTGTCTTTCTAATGCAGGGAATAATTCGCTTGATTTACAACACACCAGTCAGACATTGCGTACGTTATGGATGGTAGAAAAACCTTTTGCTAGAAAGACTCGCATTCACGTCTGGGCAAAAAATCGGATTTCTTCAAAAGACTCAACTTATTTGCAAAACTTTCAATAACTTCTTGCAGGTGAGGTATCCAGTTTAAATTTTGATCCAAAGTAACACCAAGAAGCCTGGTCTTAGCCTTGTATTCTATGATAGATTCGCCGATATAAATGTGAGGTAGCGGTCCGACAAAACGAGCTTTAGAGAGTACCATAGTCTCACATTAACCAGGATGCGGAGTTAGACGGCTATTAACACACCAAGTGAAAAGTTCTTTGAGGACGCAATTTAGAGAATTACATGCGGCGTCATGTGAGGAGCTGATACAGAAAACCGTAGTGTCAAAATGGTTAGGATGAGTATGCGCTGGACGCCGCGATTATAAAGCGCGATTGTTAAGCTCTGTTATTTTTTTCTCAGCGCGTGAGCGGGCAAGATGAACCAAATCCTGCAATCTGATTGGTTCCGGGAGCGGGCGGAATTTTCCGATCTTGACCGCGGTCAACGGTACGGCTCGAGTAAATCGAGCAGGAGTTAGCTACATGTATCGAAATTTGGGAAAATAAAGGGGTTTCTTTTAGTTATATTGCTTCCTGTGATTTCTGAGTTTTAACAGAGTAAAAAAGCGTATTTTGCTGCTCTGGTGTCACAAACGGCTTCGTTTCATGGTTCATTTTACGCGCGCTTGCAAAACGTTGCTTTCCGAAAACAACAAGACACGTTTAACTTTTGAAAAACAACAAGAAAAAAATAAAAATATTATTTGCCGGCCTTGGTCGGTCCGTATTGAGATAAACTGTGCCCTCGGTCTTGAGCACGGCCCTCGGCCTGCGGCCTCGGGCCGTACTCAAGACCTCTGGCACAGTTTTGCTCAATACGGACCTCCCGGCCGGCAAATAATATATATGTATTTATGGGCCTCTAGGCTTGTAAAAATCTTACTTTGAGGCCAGATTTTAGATTACTAGTTCACGTTGGTCCTCGTCCTCGTCCATCCACAAAATTTATAATTTGATTTATCCACCTGCTTGAATTGGCCTCTTTATGTCGTTTTAAGTATTTTTTTTTTTATGCTAGAATAGACACGTTTAAAATAGCATGGCGGATTTAGAGTTAAGGGCAGAAGAGGTAGAGTGAATTTGCACATCCATCCCTTCCACGTCTCTTCGTTACGTTTATAAAGAGAATACAGCCTCATAACAACCACATCATTTACTATGGCAACTTAGGGACTGTTTTAAAGTGTGGCTTTCTGAAATTTAATTAAACCGTTTTACTTTAGCATAAAACTCAACAACAACCGTGGCCATCTTTCACGAGCACATGCAATGGTAGATAAGGAGGCTTGCGCATGTCCGACGTTTTGTTAGGTACTCCGCGCGAACTAAATCTTGATACAAGACAATTTCACTAATTGTATTCTCACCTGGTGTATACTTTCAGATCGGAATTCATTTACTTCGCAAAACCCTAAAATTGGTTGCAATGACCCTGGAACTGGCGCCGGGCAAAACCGTTGCCGGTGGAGTAAATTGTAACTGCAAATTTATGCGCGAGTGTCTCTTGAACAGGGCCACAGAACAAGGCGTTCAGTTTAGGGATGGGAAGCCACTGCTTGGTCTCCCAAACCTCCTATCCAACCTTCGTCGAGTACCCCAACCCTTCTGCCCGAGAATCTTTCAAATTTGATGCTTTAGAGACATTTTTTCAAACTTTAAATTCCCTTTACATTTTGTTTTGCTTTGTCAGTTATGTGAAGCCCACTGTTTGTTATAGTTGGACAAAGGTGATGCTGAAAAGTGACGCCAGGGGTCAAAAGACAAGACCGTATTCGCTGCTGGTGCGGATCTGGCTGCTCTGAGAAAAACAAGCCTGAACTATGAAAAGCAAAAGTTTTATTTGTAGAGAGTACTGACATTTGGGTGGATGTAAGTTAAGAGCTTTTGCTTGTTTGTTTGTTTGTTTTTTTTTTTGGTTTGATTGTTTTGTTGTTGTTGTGGTGGTGGTGGTTGTGGCTGTTGGTGTCGCTTTTTAAGTTTTAAGGATAACTTTATTGCTTGAAACAATGAATTTCAAAATATCATAAATAATAACATATCCAACAAAAGTGCTCAAAACAAACTATATATACAAGGTCAAGATCGTTTAAGATCTTCTGCGTTTGTTTGTCTATCATTAAGATAAAAAAACTTGACCTGGTTGGTTTTTTTTGGCCGGCGGGTTGTTCAAAATCCAGGATAAAACTAAGAATTACCAGAATATCCACTTTAATAAAATTTTATTTATTTAGTTTGTAGCCTTCCGATTGGATGGATTGTTTACCTTGTGAGCAGGGTCGCTTCCATGTTTCCCAGATAAGCCAACTAATTTAAGAAAGAGCGAGGCGACTCTACTCGCAGGGTATCATCGAAGCTGAGAATACAAAGAACGATTATTCCACTCGCGCTTGTTCGAAAACTTCCTTATCACCTAGTCCAACGCGCCCTCGTGGAATAATTCAAAGTTTAAACTGATCTTGAATTTACTTTGAACAAGCTGGTCTTGAAGGTTTTGCCCATTATGGAACTCGGTATTTTCATCCTCGCCGTAAGCCAATGAGGAAGTATTTTTTAGAGACTGCGAATCAATTTGGGTAAATTCATTTCGGAAACGAGAGGTGTAATGTTTATCTCATTGCCAATCTTTTAGTCAGAGGTACCTGACCGTACGCCAACAGGAACTTTCTTAGACAGAGCTTCGTGCAATAAAATCCTAGCAAAGGCTAAAGAGGGAAAGAAGCGAAAGCTGGTGGATTGGATCCCCTATTGCATCAAACTTGGAATCTCCGATTACGAGAACAATGTAGCTTCTGTGTGTTATGACAACTTGATAGAACGAGGAATCCTTGCCGGAAAAAAGAAAATATTGGCTGGATTTTGCACGCTTTACCCGACGAAAGATCCAGGTTAACCTCTATACGTCTAATTCAGGGGGTAGAGAGAGTTGGATAAGACAAACACATTTCTTCCTTTGTTTCTCAAAGGTTATGTGGTTTTGAGCCACTTTGTAAATGTAAGTCGTTTTGTTGTGAAAAAAAAAGAAAGAAAAAAGAAAAAGGGGGTATCATAACATAACAATAACCTTTATTTGCATGACTATAATTATTTACAGTATTGCAAAAGGTACGTTAAAACAAGAACAACAAGAAAAAGAAATAATTATTATGATATTAATAACAGATAATCAAGTGACATCATTCTTAGATGACAGGATACTGTCACGCTAATTATTCAATAATGAAATATAATTCGTCAATCGTAAATTAAGATAAATATCCTCGGAGTTCATGAGTTTAAGGTGTTTCGATACAGTTTTTTGGGGACCATACCTAACTTTTTAAATCGGCTCTTAGACAGTCTTCTCCTTGTCAGATCAACGTGAAATTTGCAATACTTGTTGGTTTTGGATTGAACTTTAGCGTGGTTTACATTTTGTAAAAATCGATATTTCCATGACAACGATAAACAAAAATCCTCGAAAACAGTAAAATTGAAATTTTGCACGATCCAGATTTCGCTTCGAAAAGCAAATACCAGCATCTTAAACTGTGGTGTATAGCAAACAAAATATACAAGAACAAAAAAATTCTGTATGTTTGTTTTGAAGTAAATCGCAAAAACATTTTCAACCTTAGTTTTTGCCTCGTAATAGTAAATGCACCGAAAAATAATCAACGCTTTGATGAAATGGCTAGTAAATACTGTTAAAATGTGTCTTTTACTTACTATTTTACGCCTAGAAAGCTTTGTTGAAACTGGTGTTCGCGATCTCGAGAACGACTTGTTTTTCTAAGATCACTCGCGTAATAATTTTGTGGTAATTTTTTAATTTGAGCGCTTTTGCGAAAATCTTACGAACGGCTCGATAGATTTTTTTAAAACACTAAACATGCGTGCTTGACGATGTGACCAATTTTAGTTTTGAGTCTTATTAACATTGATTCACTGGAACACTTTTAGATTTAACGTTAAAGAGGATGTATGAACCGACGGAAAGGCTTGCGTTACATATAAACAGTTGGCAAGTAAATGCTAATATATTCAAAGTAATGCGCAATGCATTCTTCCGTGATTTTTACTTTTCGTTGTAATCTACAGTGCAACAAAGAACAAAGAAACCAGATAAAAATCACGAAGCAATGAATAACGCATTACTTTGAATATATTAGCATCTACTTGCCAACTGTGTGATTTTTATCTGGTTTCTTTGTTCTTTGTTGCACTGTAGATTACAACGAAAAGTAAAAATCACGGAAGAATGCATTGCGGATTACTTTGAATATATTAGCATTTACTTGCCAACTGTTTATATGTAACGCAAGCCTTTCCGTCGGTTCATACATCCTCTTTAACGTTAAATCTAAAAGTGTTCCAGTGAATCAATGTTAATAAGACTCAAAACTAAAATTGGTCACATCGTCAAGCACGCATGTTTAGTGTTTTAAAAAAATCTATCGAGCCGTTCGTAAGATTTTCGCAAAAGCGCTCAAATTAAAAAATTACCACAAAATTATTACGCGAGTGATCTTAGAAAAACAAGTCGTTCTCGAGATCGCCAACACCAGTTTCAACAAAGCTTTCTAGGCGTAAAATAGTAAGTAAAAGACACATTTTAACAGTATTTACTAGCCATTTCATCAAAGCGTTGATTATTTTTCGGTGCATTTACTATTACTAGGCAAAAACTAAGGTTGAAAATGTTTTTGCGATTTACTTCAAAACAAACATACAGAATTTTTTTGTTCTTGTATATTTTGTTTGCTATACACCACAGTTTAAGATGCTGGTATTTGCTTTTCGAAGCGAAATCTGGATCGTGCAAAATTTCAATTTTACTGTTTTCGAGGATTTTTGTTTATCGTTGTCATGGAAATATCGATTTTTACAAAATGTAAACCACGCTAAAGTTCAATCCAAAACCAACAAGTATTGCAAATTTCACGTTGATCTGACAAGGAGAAGACTGTCTAAGAGCCGATTCAAAAAGTTAGGTATGGTCCCAAAAAAACTGTATCGAAACACCTTAATCACCAGGTCCGAGTAAGATAGCTGCTGAAAATTACGGAGATGACTTTGTATTTGAGCGAAAAATTCATTTCTAAGTTTGAAATATTTCGGGCAATAGCAGAGGAAGTGAATTTCATCTTCAATTGCATTGGTGTCACAAACTGGACATAACCTTTTGTCGTGAGGAGTTTGGTTATACCTTCCAGTTTCGATCATAAGTTTATGATTGCTTACGCGTATCAATTGTAAGGTGTAGTCTTAGTAGGCCGCAAACGGGTGCGGAAAAAACACATATCAGTGTCAAATAGAACAAGGGTTTCTCACTCTAAGCGACATTCCCGCGCCAAAAAAGACTGATAATTTTCCCCATCCCTCCCCCGGGGCTAAAACGTTTGACTCGAAACGACATTGAGCATCCTTCTGACATTTCAGAACCCAGGGTAAAGCTGATTTTTCTGATAAAGAAGATTGCTCTAGAAGGAAGGGAGCCTGATGCTTACAGAGAACACTGTTGACTCTGCTCAGAGCTGTGGACAATTGTTATTCCTTTGAAGGTCCTTTCCTTGAGGAACTCTTTACGACGGAGGATTATAAGACAGCGAAACCCCAAATCATGAAAGTTGTACTTTTTAATAACTGAAACAAGCAAACAAAAACAGTAACGGGCCAGCGAAACGTAAAACGATCTCGTTCTGCCTGATAAATCAAATTATGATGGTTTTCATTGACTGTGGAAAGTAATTGTGTCAGCTTGTTTTACTTAGAGCTGATTGGCCCGGTGGTTTAGTTAAGAGCCCTGCTATGCTTTAATAGAATTGGGTGCAAAATATATATGGCAAGGCAATGAAGTTTTTAGAAATAGAGCGAAGGTAGACTATTAGATTCTTGTTCCCGTTACAATAATTGTATTTTGTTTTTGATTACCAAAGAACTTTGTAATCAACACCAGGATTAAGTTTATATATATATATAAAGTCTTTGTATAAGTGTACTAATAATCATGTACAAGTGTACTAATAATGCATGGTTCAATTTTACCTGTTACCATCCCCCCCGGGCAACCCCGGGAACAAGTCCAGCCCTTCAGGCCCAGGGGTGGGGAATTGTTTGAAGCAGTCTTGTCCGGGGGTAGGGGGCGGGGCAAATCGACAATATAAACTTCTTGTTGTTTCACTTCTCGGTTGACACAATGGCGCCGGACCACGTGGAGAAGACTGCCTATTTCCAGGGAAAATTTCTAGAATTTGTAAATAGGGAAGAATACTCTCTCAAAATGAAAATCTGAATTCGAAGGTACGTTAATTACAGCTCGTTAAACGAATGTGCGTTTGATGCGTATTCAAATGGGATGGCGTTCGTCACAAACAAAGAAATCTGTCTTCAGCGTATTTATAAACTGAGATCTTAGTCCAGTGTTTTTATAAAACAAGCTAAGAAAAACTCCTCTAAGTGCTGCCATCAATTTGTTCACGGGCCTCTTGTGCGTATGTGCTATATTTAGAATAAAACACATGTGGCGAAGAACATTTCTTTACTCGCCAGCCGTACGCCACTGTGGTTAGAGTTCTTTCTTCAGTTTCCTTTTGAAAATATACTGTTCATGTTTTTATTGCATTATACGTGTAGAATCCTTTGTTCAATAAACTTTGGAAAAGCGTTTAATTTCTTGTCAAAACTTCTGGTTTTGCCATTGTACGGAAATCAATATCGTCATCTATATTTTGTACACAAAACAACGTCAGGAGTCCCGGGGGTGGGGAATTGTCTCTTTCTGCGTCCCCGGGGGTGGGGAATAGACTGCCAAGCGAGAGAAAAATTGGAAATCCCCGGGGGTATGCCCGGGAGGGGAGATGGTAACAGGTAGAATTGAACCATGCATAATCTCGCCCCAGCTTACCTTTGTAATTTTTTTTGCCCCGAGAATCTCGAATTATGACCTTCGCGACGCCAAGGGTAAATTATTGCTTCCGAAACCAAGAACAGACTACCTGAAGCGTAGCTTTAGTTACAGTTGTGCTCTTGTATGGAACAATCTTCCTGAGAAAGTACGTACAGCAAATTCCTTAGATCTCTTTAAGAGAAGTATTCATAGATGGTTTTCTGAACAGTACTCCCACATGGCAATTATGTAAACCAGCTGTAGAGAACTTTTATGCATTTGCTATGTAAGAATGATATTTTTAACCGTGTATAAATAAAGTTATCATTCATTCATTCATTCATTGGCATTGTGACACAAAAGTGCTGACAGTGACTGGTCTCGTTTAACAATGACATTTCGTTGCGACTTGGTCAAACGGATTCAATATTTCCATTCAACACCGTTCAACCTTGTTAAATTTGGTAAGTTAAACGCTTTTGGGTTCCCTGTTGAATAATTCTTAGGAATGCTGGATTATTTTGAATGCTTTTGAACGAAGTTTGATTGAAATGACACGTTCATAGAAATAGTTATATTAAATCCGCTACGTTTGAGTGGTCATAGGTAGTCTTTAACTGGTCAGCAAAAGAGTGCATTTCCATGCTTAGAATACTAATAAATTAAAAGGTGATTTCCGAGTGGCTTAAGCCTCTTTTTGTACGCGAGACTTGGTGCACATTCAGTCGTATGTAAGAGAGTTATATTTGCATGAAGAAGAAAACTCGGCACCAAGCCTCCCCTTGGAAAAGAGGCTAAAGGCAGAACCCCCGCAATGACGTTATGACGACGCAATGACGACGATTTTGGTCGTTTTCCCACAAATTCGATCTAACAGGGTTTCGTTACTCTAACGAACATACTTAATTACGAATTGTACAAATTAGTTATTTTTTAGTCTTTAATTTTTATTAATATTGTAAAGCGCTTGGGACAATTATTGGTGGAGCGCTATAGAAATAAATTATTATTGTGCGGACGCAGTACGGACCTATGCGTCAGCATATTGTCATCGTCCTTCAGACTCTGTTTGTTTTTTTGAGTTTGGTAAGGGTTCCTGAGTCAACAGTAACTCGGGGCAGCGGTTTCCTTGGGGGCTTGGAGGAGGTGTAAGGAAAAGTGTGGTTTTCAGAAACGTCGGGCTTTTTGGTCAGCGGCTTAGTGCCATGGTAACGAAACCGCTGGTCAAAGAATTCTTGAAAGCTGGAGGGTTCTGTTTCTCTTGATTCCTGAAAATGCTGGCACAAGCTAAGGAGCTTACGCAGTGTGAGTACAATATTGCGTTCGCTGTTTCTGCTTCATGTTTACTATAAATGTTAATAATAAATAAATGAAATAATGGTTTTCTTATTTTATTTTTGTTTGCTCAATTTTCTGGTTTGATTTCCGACGTATTTTTGGCTGCTTGATTATAAAACTGCTGGTCAACTTGGCTGTGTGAGCGTAAGATTGCATGCTCTTTGTTTAACCATACGAGTGTATCGTCTTAAGTTCTGATTATGACACGTTTCGCTCGTTGTTGATGCGACTGATCGGTGCGTATTATTGTTTCAAAAGCTTTGTATGGCACGTTTTATGTTCATCATTTATTGGAAAGGTGCTTAATTTCTGAAAGCACCAAATAAATAACCAACCAAGATGAAACAAAAGTAGCTTTGATTTTTGGAAAGAGCAATAAACTCATTACTTTTTCATATCGGAAAATGAGGAAATTGAACTTAACGCGAGCATGAATGTCAAGATTGGCATAATGCCAGTATGTGGTGATGATTCGTGCACTTCGCGAGGGACTTCAGTTTTCCGCTTCCGTTCAGGCTAAAGTTAGTTAAGGACGTACTCTAACTATTTAGAAGAAACAACACGATGCTGTTCGGAAGCTCAACATTTCAACTAGCGACGACAAAGCAAAAATGAATTACCTACAGCACGTTCGCGTGAATAAAATCACGCAATCATTTTGACAGATCCAGGGGGGCTGGCAGCGAGGCCTAGAACCAGGGCGGGAAAAGGTTGGGCGATGAAACGAGCAGTCCGCTCCTCAAGCGATGTGTGATGCGGAGAAGGACTGGCACGAGCGCTCTTTCCGCGCTTCCGGTGCGTTTGGTAGCCTGCAAAATTTACCTTTCAACAAACCGGAAATCTCATTTTCTTTCTTTATTTTTCAGCCAGCCGTACACTATGATTAAAACGTTTTTTCACAGTCCTGGCTCACAGCTTAAAATGTTTATGTCTGCGTGCATGTTAGTCAATCTTCTTCACCGTAAGTTGGCTAGAAACGAGCTCAATTTGAGGGTGTCGAATGCTTGCTCTTGCCGCAAAACATGACATGGTTGTCTTTCATCGTCTCTTTTACAAAAGCTCCAAATTACTCCACCCTGAATCTTACATATTTAAAAGACCGATAAATTTTACATAACATAATAAAAAATTAGCTGGAGATATTTGGAGATAGTGGCGTTTTGCAACTTTAAACTTTGCCTCCTTGCAGCGCGCCATGGCGATGATTCGTCGCAACGCCGTTAACTGTGTGTAAACAAATTAAAAGTGAAATTAAGTTTGAAGATTTCTCGTCCCTTTATCTCACAAAAACATGGCAAAGAAAACCGTCTAAACTGGGGAGCAATTCTATTTGTAGTTCTTAAAGAAACAGACAAGCATAGGAGAGGTTTTGGGGGGAAAGAAGAAGAAGCGCAGTGTTGATGTTGATTTAGTTTAATTAATTAACCATGGTGTCCTGATTGACCTTGCACGAGCTGCACACATAATAAATACGCGTCATGCCACGCGTCATCCAAACGCCATTTTCCATCTTTTTACTTTACTCTGCTCGTTTTTAGACAGTTTTTAGGCAGTTTGTTAGCATCGATCAAGGCGGATAAGACAAAGGAAAGATAACCCGAAGTCGGCGTTTTTCGGGAACTTAATAGATTATCAGGATTATGGAGGAAAGCCAAGGAGGCAACCATTTTGATCTAGCACCTAATTAGATCCCAGTCCACTGCATCACACCTTTTTGCTCGGACGCGCTCGTTTCATCGCCCAACCTTTTCCCGCCCTGCCTAGAACCGAGTTTACATGATCGCCCCAGTAAAGAAATTTGGCCGAGTAGGACTGAGTACTAATTTTTATTTCAAACAAACATGGCGGTGGCGAAGAAGGAGAACTAGCCTTTATAATTTTTGGCGTACGTGTGTTTGTGTAGGTTCAGCATCATTTTGGCTCTTCCAAGTTTAACATTCAAGGGAAGGTTTCAATCGCTTTTTTTACCTTTTTGATCTGATTTTGTTGCCTTTTCTGCTTCTTCTGTTACTGATTTTACAACGAGTTGTGAAGCATTTTCTGACACATTTCACATTCGCCTTTCTCTTAAACTAAGAATTGACGCGCGAGACTTCGTTCATCTCACTTAGCCTTTGCCTTATTGTTTTATTTACGTACACTGTAGATCTTCCTTTCTTTATAGGAACTACCCAGGGGGAGTCAACAATTAATTGTGGAGGTGTTGTTGACCCAAATTATTTCTGTTTGTCCCAAGTTATGTTACTACCATGCAGTCCACAAGAGATTTTTTTATGTACGGTTCTCTAAAATCCTTAAGTGATGAAAAGCTGAGAGGTGATGTTTACAACACTTTACTCTTTGACTTTGCAACATGAGTCACAGATATTGACTAGGTATACCCTGTAATAAACCTCATTATTTTGGAGAAAAAAGGTGAAGTAATTTTTCATTTACATTTTGTCTATCACATCTCTGGGGTGAGAACTGAAACTTAAAGCTGCTTAAAGGAGGCAGATTGCTCAACTGACAGCAATACCCCAGCCAGTCATTTCTCGTATTAACGTGGTGACCATGGCTTCATATATTTCATCACGAATGGGTTTGTGGAAAATTGACATTTGAATTCTGAAGGGACTTGAGTTGTTCTTGAGCAGCTTTTGCAAACAAAACAATCATTTGGGGGTGGAGCTTGCATAGGTTCTGCTGTTTGTAAAGCAACACACCATCACTTGGGATCTGGCAGTTATCAGGTTGCCCATGATGCATGTTGACAAATATGTTTTTGGCAAAACAATCATTAGGGGGTGGTGTTTGCATAGGTTCTGCTGTTTGTAAAGCAACACACCATCACTTGGGATCTGGCAGTCATCAGGTTACCCATGATGCATGTTGACAAATATGTTTTTGGCAAAGGTTTTCAGTTGTACAGGGACTTTTACTGATGACATATTCATGGACAGCTGTGTCAATCATCAATTTTCTGAAAACACTTCAAAATGACTGTTGCACACAAAGACCAACCATGGTTGATCAGCCATTCTGGGGTTATTTCATATCTCCTTTGTAAATAAGTTACTGAATGCATACCAGCCTCATTTTGACACCCAGCAATACAACACTGTTTTGATCTGTTTTCCCCTACCTTATTGGTAATAATTCCGAAATAATAATCCTCACAGTTAAATGTATTCAACTCGAGCAGTTGAAAAAGCAAAGCTGAAAAATTCAGTCACGAACAGGATCAAATTTGCTTTTTCAACTGCTGAAGTTGAATACATTTAACTGCAAGCTCTGCATGGTCACAATTGTTACATCTGAAGTTCACATGATTGATTTCGCATATATCCATCTTCGATAAAAATTCTCCTTGCAAGGCATTGGGAACTGTTTCCTCATCAGAAGAAGAAATGTCTGAAAGGGTGTGAGCAGAAGAAGTTGATTGCTCTTTTAAACTAAAGGACAGTTTAGAACTTTTGCACTGTCCTCACTGCATTATTGCATAGTTCACCTGGTGTTACTGAAATCCAGCTACAAATTTTTCACTGAAACTTAATAAGGGCCTTAATGTCTTTCCCTTAAATTAAGCCTCTTGTACAGGCTACAGGCAAAAGACAAAATCAAATAATTTTAAATCCTTCAATCTTTTCAGATGACCCTCGCAAATGTTTATAATCCTTCTCATTCAACAGTCGCATGCGTAATGTGGGAAAATGCTTGGAAATGTGAGAGTTCAGTGCATTTTCCATTGATTTATCTTAGCACTGTCCTTTGCCAATTCTTTAAGTTCTCTTAGAACAGAACAAGCAAACCTCAGGTAGCTCTATTTGTAAGGTTAAGCATTCTTCTTTTGTTGGTTGTCCCTTATAAGCTATCCTTTCCAGTTGCAAAATTCTATCATCTTTCTTGTAACTGCAGTTTAAACTGAAAGCTAACCAAGATATTTGCAGGAATAACTGCCGCCAAGAAACATTCAAACCAAACAAAGAAGAATTCCGTAAAATAAACGTGGTGTTTTATACCTAATTACACTTACGGCTGTAAATAAGACGCATAAAATTTGAGACAAGTATTTGTTTACTGCATGAATAAAGTTCAAGCCCATTTTTAATACGTACATTCTGGGCCTTGGCATTCTGTGCCTTCGTCGTGAAACAGAATTAAAGAAAAATCGCAATCGAAATCATCTCTTTTCACAGTGTCGGCTGGAAGATTCCACAGTTTCCACAGTATAAAGATCCTTATAAATCTTTCTGAGACAACGACATCCACAATTATCCGCTAGAATATAAGCTTATTTATAATTTGTGCCTATTAAAAGTCATATTGTTCAACACACTCAACTGGGAAAATCTCAGGCCGAAACTCGCGTATTCAATATTGACTGCTCTACTAACCTAAAATAAAGCTGGTCCTTCATTCCATCGGTTTTGATGGTTTCAGAAACAGAAATAGATCGAAATGGAAGGTCGAAAGCTGCAACTTAATGCCATTTCCCAGGTCAAGTGGCTGTTGACACCGCGAGCGTTACTTTCGCACAAACATCACAGCTCGTGTTCTTGACATTATACACGTCAGGGGTGTACACAGATTCAGAAATCAAAGAAAAATGTGGTGTTCAAACTCTGTACTGTCGCAAAAAATGCTAACAGCAAATAAACAACCAACAACGAATTCATTTTCCACAGTCGAGTCACCACGAACAACATTCTCGTCCCCAGAGCTACGCGGTTTTTTTAAATTACGTCTCTTGTAGCTCTGGTAACGGCCAAAAATTTACTTTTTTTGATTGGCCCATTCAAACTGTATGCGTAATAACGTTAAAATTTTTCAGCTTCTACGCATAACGTTTTATTTCCGGTTGAATTAATCAGGGCATTAATTTTAAAAAATGTATTGACTTGATCAATTTCCACGCAAAGAATGTGGCTTAGGGCAGATTGAGCGACCAAATTTTCCTGTTTGGTTAAGCACGTAAGAATTCAAAGTGTTAGAGATCGTCGCTAAATGCCAGCGATTCTTTTCTCGCTCCAGCATTTTCTACAAACTGCTACAGCTTGTCCATAAATAAACTTACATGTAACTGTCTCATCAACTTTTGTAATGACCTCTTGATGTCGATGTTTAAAAACTTGGGCACCAAATGCTTCTGGAAATTTTCGATGTGATGAAACGTTATACAATGTAGCATTTAGTGGCGAAACGATAAGTGCACAGCTGACATTCTCACACATCAGAAACCAGACGAATGTGATAAAATAACTGTACAATTCAGTATAACGCAAATGCAATACCTTTATTCAGGCAAGATACAAATCCAAAACCCGTGATGCGAAATGCAGGGACAATCGTTCTTCTGAACAACTACGGCACGAAAGGCAGCTTCTTAAGTTTGTTCCTTTTAAAGCTCCAGGTTTTCCGCTAATTGCAGGAGATTAAGAGGGTCCCGAACAGCTTTTAGTCGATCTGACACCATGACTCGATCGATAGGAATTCAAATTTCTCGGCTGTTGTCAGAATTGTCATGCCCAGAGCTCCACGGACGAGAATAGAGCAGGCGCAATAGCACCTTAACGAATTAGACATGCGCTACCGGATGTCGTGAATTTCACGACATCCGGTAATGGCTGATACCAGAGCCCTACGATCCCACCGCTGACAGAACAGATCGTAGGCTCTGGGAACGAGAATGGTAGTTCGCGCGAGACTTCCTTGCATTCGCGCATGCTTGTTAAGGGGTTTTCGAATGATTGACAGATTTCTTTACTGGGGCAATCATCTAGAGGCCAAAAGCGGTAAGATCAAAGGTAGCTGCCAGCCCCCCCTGGACAGATCTAACAGGCTGTCACCTTTCAGTACTTACATGACCCCAGCCAGCAGGGTCTGGAAGGGTATTCTCGGGATCCGGGATTTGACCAAAATACGGTGCGGGATTCGGGAAAACGCAAAAGATCTTGCCGGGATTCGGGATTTGACTGCTACCAGGGAAGTGGGATTCGCCAAAATTTGGGTACGGGATGCGGGATTTTGTTGCCTGTTTGTCGGGAATTCGGGAAATCGTCACGACCCAAATAAACGTTATAGCAGCAAACCAGGCGAACGCAAAATATCAATCTAAAGGGCCAATCTACATCTTAAATTTATTAGCTTTTGCAGAAATTAGTCTTTTTTAATGTATTGTTGGGAAAGAAAAAACGGGATTCGGGATAGCGAAAAAAGTGCTGGATGAGGGATTCTCGTGAAAAAGGAGCGGGAATGCGGGATCAGGACCCTCCCCCCCCCCCCCCCCCCTTCCAGACGCTGAGCCAAGAGTCACACAAAGCATTGACTCAATGCAGTTGTTTTCTTTCCGTCTAGCGTGGTCGGAATTTATTTTCATTTCAAATTTACTTCATCAATTTTTTACATGGGTAACTCATTTCGAACTTTATCTTTTATTAGGAAATGCGTTTTTTTAACAAACTTGAATTGACTAAGAGGCACCCTTTTAAACTCATTTTAAAAGCGAGTTTCACTTTCCATTGCTCGATCACTCGCGTTTTAAAAACACTCATGTGTACATTGCGGTAACGGTCGGCTAAACACCGATTCGGGTGTGTTATTTATCAGTTTCAGACGTCTGCACATGCCCGCAATGCGCGGGCCGTTTATTATTATTATTATTATTATTATTATTATTATTATTATTATTATTATTATTATTATTATTATTATTACTATTATTATTATTATTATTTAATGCACTTTTATATGTAATACACTATAGGATTAGTAGACTTTAAGTGTTCAAAAGTGAGTTTTGCACAACATACCATCATGAAGAGATCTCATTAGTAATAATTGTGTTTTGTAACAAAACATAAAAATGTATCTATAAATTTACGAATAAAGTTTATTATTATTAAAAAAATTATTATTATTATTATTATTATTATTATTATTATTATTAATAGTTAGTCATTTTGTAATATTACGTGATTTGCTTGCACTGGTTTTCCCGTGCTTAATGTTATTTACATGTATTTCCTTCGAGATATGATTGGCTCATTTGGTTGTCTGCGTCTCTTGTGATTGGCCAGAGTAATTACCGCGTGAACACCGCGAAGTTGACTGCCATTTTCATAGTGCATGAGGTTATTTTCAAAACGGGATCCAAGCAAGGCGCACGAAACATGGCCCAGGGAATGGCTATGCACATGGGAATGCACTATTATCACTCGCGCAACAATTCTGACGAAGAAGATAAAGTCGTAGATACCATAAAACACACAATTTGCGGAATTCTTCGCTCACCTCACTTCGACAAGAAAGCTATTCAGGGTAGACCCCTTAAGGTATGATTTGCCAGGAGTAATTCTTTTCTCTTCTATTGTAGATCAGGCCGCATGGAAACAGGACTTGATTTATTGGCCATTTCGTGCCTATTTCGCTTCACTGCATTGCAGGATCTAAAAGGGAAAATAACGTGGCTGTCAAAAGATAGTAGATCTTCGCCGTTCTTTTCAGCAGTAGCCGTGCATAAAGCCATACAACAAGAACCGCAAATTTCAGAAAACATCTTGACTACAACAATAGTAAATGCTTGTAAGTCGCTTATTGAACTAATTTTTACAGAAACTATACCCGGCCTTCCATGAACCTAGAACAAAAATTGCTCACCTGCCGATACTTTAAAGATAAGCCAACAACAGTGGCTCATCCTACACAAATATAAGTTTTGCAAGTTTTGTATATTTTCGCCTCTTAATTTCTGGGATAAGCGTGTTTGTGAGCACGGCTCTAGTAAAAGCATATCTCAGTCCTATACTATCTCTTATGTTGGATCATGGATTTATTTCCGAATGTGACACTTGAAGGTCATGTATGGCATAATTAGTCACGCTCTTTCTTATTCTTGTCAGGAAAACAGAAGTTGTTTTGATAACAATTCACGCTTCCTACTAAACTTGTAAGGATTGTTTTTTTATTTACCTGTGTCCGGGTTTCGCTAGAAGAATGCTTGCCTTAAGAACCTTGAGGCATGCATCACTACATCCAAACGTTTTGGCTCATTAGCGATTCAGCTCTATTATGGCAAAGAGTTGATGTCCGCGGTTTCTTCTTGTTTGGTCAATTAATTAATTGATCGATTGTTTCTTTCTTTCTTTTTTTTTTTCGTTCCATCTCAAATTCTTGTAGAACGAGCCGTTTGAATTCAATCGTGTGACTTCCCACACGTGGTGCATTTTCTTGCTTCGACACCACCTCCCCTGACACGCGTGCTAGTCTCTCAACTGTGGCGTTATGAATGTCATGAGAGGTGAAAGTAATTTAGCTTCGTACGCAACCTCTGAATAACAAATTAAAAATAAGCCAAATACATTCAAATGCTATCGTACCCATGGATTTTTAGCATTTTTTTTTTCTGAACTTAGTCCACAAGTCATATTCAAAAAAGAAATCTAGGTAGAAACCAAGGCCCAAGAAGTTTGGCAGACCACCGTACGAGCCTAAGACTTCAAAATTGTATCAGTTTCAAAATTGTATGCTGACAGTCATTTTTCCCTTCACAGCTATCAGAGGCATACTGCCTTTTATGGCAGCACAGCAACACAGGGGAGGTCGTTGGGCGCCAAAACTCTAAGCAGAAGATAGGTGGAGCAGTTTGTGCAGTTCTCTTGGATCTGATAGCCATGGGAAAAATCAAGATCGAGCAGTTTGAGGAAAAGAAGTTTTTATTTCTGAATTACACTGAAATTTGGGTACGGGTAAGTGTTCTGGCTTTATTATCAATCATTACTATGAGTGGCTGTAGAGAAGCTACACTGAAACTGCTTTGAAAATATTCGGCAATCTTCGGATTATCGACTGGTCTTACGCCGATCTTCGGAAATCGTCTTTGGTTATCCTTCAGTAGTTGTGGTGAAGGGTCTTTACATTTGGCATGGGTAACTCATCATCTGACTGTAGCAAAAGCATGAAAAAAAAATCCGTATTGTGGATGATGTTTGCACGAACGTGCTTAAATAGAACTAACGATTGCCTATATTTCGCAGGTAATTGACCCGTCGCCGACCGGGACATTCCTCGACGAAGCGTTGTTCACCAAAATAGCAGCTAGCTCAGAGAAGGGTAACGTACAAAAGCTGGCGTGGTGGATCCGAGATTGCATCACTTCCACTTATAGTGACCACAATGTACCTTCTGTGTGCCTTGATAGCTTGGTAGAACGAGGAATCCTGGGAAGGAATCCAAAACTGAAAGGACTGTGTACGGATTACCCAACAAAGAATCCAGGTAAAGTACAAAAGTCATAGTCGTAAGGGTGGGATGATACTCTTTGTCGCGGCTGTCATTGCTTTTTTCTTTTCTCTGTGCGTAATGCGCGCCTCTGTAACGTAACTAACAGTTTGTAGGAACCTGGTGGCCTTCTCCTCGTTGATAAATGGTTGCGTTGTACAAATTTAGAGTCAAAGCAGAGCGGTCGAAGCAGGATTAATCAGGATTAATGAATTCAGTTTTATAGTTTAGCAATGTGGATCCCTGTAAATTATTTTCCCTCTGAACTTTGACTCTGAGTGCTTTCAACTTGACACTTAACTAGCTGAGAATTCTCTTTTTAAAAAAACAACAAACGGGAACCTTGGTCAACTTTTAACCCAGGGTTAGTGTGAATCGGCTTTCGAACAACTGCGGGCCATGATTTTGGTTTTGGTAAGCCTTCTTAGCCCACAGTTTATTTTTATTATTTTTTTTTGTCTGGTCCTCCTAAAAATCCTTTCATTAAACCACAATCATAATAAATTTTCAAAACGCTGATTTCATGCTCACACTTGACAGATTCGCTCACAGAAGGAAAAATTTCATACTGATCGTTCACTCATTTCAGTACAGTTAAGTACAGTTTCAGTACAGTTTTCAGTACATAAAGCAATCGCCCTCTATTCCTTCAATCCCAAAAAGTCGAGGTGCAAAAGTTGGTCAGATCTAGAAGAATGCAACTGCTCCTTTGCCGAAAGACAGAGTCCTTGCGAAAAGACGCATGGAGTTGAGAAGCGCCCTAAAAGCGACCACCAGCTAACATAAAGTAATAGAAAACCATTGGGAATGATCTGCAGAAAAGGTACATCAAACGTTAGATGATCAAGATCCGTGAGAACCCGTTGCACGCAGTCCAACCTCAAAAAACGTCCTTAAATTACTGATTGTCTGAACTCAGTGGTTGGTATTCTAGTGCGCCTTCGTCAAAATCGATCGCCCTGTCTGCCAGCATTGAAGCCATGTTCAACCAACTTGCACTCGCTGAGGAAAACCAATCAGTAGTGCGTTTCCTGTGGGAAAAGAGCCCAGCAAACAAGATGAACGTTATTCAGTATATCAGTCAAAGAGCGAAATGTCTCCCTTCCTGCTAAAATAACGCCTGTTCGGAGGACAGCTCAAGGCAACAACGAAGTCTTTCCCTCGGAAGTTGAAACAGTGGATGACCTGTTCAAGGCCGTTTCGACCTTGCTGAAAGCGTTAAAGCCTAAGTAGCTGGCAGCTACACGTCCGAAGGTCATCAGTATTACTGCATCCATATTTGACCCTACTGGATTTTCAGAGGGAAAATATTTCTTCACTCCCTGAGGAAACTTCACCAAGGTTGGTATGAAAGCATTCAGAGGAATTCCTGCAGGAATGGTATATGCTTGGCAAAAATACTCGAGAACTCGAGAAGCTGAAAAAATCCTCTATTCTAAGGTTCTGACGCATGGTGACACTGATTTCAACCGATGTCAATTCAATTGCGCGTTAGTTAGTGACGCTGCTGAAAGAGCAGTCGGTGCCACTAACTACTATCGTTTTGACTGATGAACACAAAAGAGCAAGTAGAAACGGTGATATCAACAATCACACTGCTGAGCACCATTTAAAAACAAACCACAGAATCGACTGGGACTCTGCTAAATGTGGTACCTACACTACGAACTACTATCAACGAATCACTCTGGAAAGCTGGTTTACTAACTTACAACAAACACTCAACTACCTGCACCTTATAAACGACTTATTGACGATAACAACAAGACAGTCCAACGGTAGACAAACCTACTAATTTCACTAACAATAGACCAACGGACATTTGACTGACGAAAGAAGGATCGAAACGCACCAATCACGTTTTGCAGTCTTCGCAGCCAATGACATCACGGCTTAACTGACAGACGACCAATAACATCGTAGCTTCGTCGACCAATCTGGACAACGACCACATCTACTGACGATTCACAATTCACTCGACTCTGATGATGACTTGCGCTCAGGTTGTCGAAACGTCAGTCAATGTCATCACAAACAGTCCTTCCCAGGACTACACTCACCCGGACGTTCGTAGTTCACCGACTTATGATATGTCTCATGGGTTCAAACCATTTACAGACTGATCATCAGAGACAATATTTCTTTGAAGCTGCCAAGACTCGTGTCGCCCGTCCTAAACCGTTCAGTATTAGAAAGCTGGAACTGCAGGCATTAATTCTCAACTTGCGATTAGCCAGCAAGATCTAAAAAGAGGATGAATTTGTAATTTTTACCTTCTTTTGTTGGGTTGACATTAGTGCTGTTATTGAACAACTTCAAGGACCGTCGAAGGGCAATCCCACCTTTTTCACTGCCAACAGTCTTTCTGAAATTTTCAACACTTAAGAACATTAATGTCGCCACTGTCCAGGAAAACTTAGTCCAGCCGATGATGCTATAATCCCAACATCGGCTGGTTAAATTGACCGGCATTTTTGTTACTGCCAGAAGATCAATGGCCCAAGGCTATCCCAAAGGCACGTTTCTGATGATATACTGACTGAAATTGTTCCAATTTCCAACCGATTTCCAAGCTATGATTGATGCTAACGAAGATGAACTAAGAACTAAACAGTACCGATCCAGAGTAACAGAAAACTTTAAAAATGACTTAAAAATACATCAATATGAAATGATTAAATGCAACAAAACTTTCATTTAACTCTACTTTCAAAACAGATGTAACTACCTCTAACTCACTTATTACAAACCAGAAACATTGGCGGGCAGTAGCAAAACGTAGGGCAGGTAATCATAACCTAAGAATTGAAACTAGAAGACATTCCACCCCTAAACTCCCTGAGCATCTGAGAATTTGTCAATACTGCAGCTCAAATGAAGTTGAAAACGAAGTCAGTACACGTCTTCTATCTTGCAATAGATATGATACAAATAGAAAATCTTTAAGGGACGATATTATTAGTAAATATTCCGATTTTGATTCTTTAGATGCACATAACAAAATTGTAATTCTCTTTAATAGCATTGATGCTTTCATTTGAAAAAAACATAGGTTACTTCATTTACGAAACTTTTGCATTACGAAATGAATCAATAGATACAGGAATTGTAATTTAATCGATTTCGCTACTTTACTTTTGTACTTTTTTTCTTTTTCTGTCTTTTTTTCTCTTTTCTGTTTGCAATACCATTTGTAATTGGGAATGCAAATAAAGTGTTGCTTTTGTTGTTGTTCTCGTTGTTGTTAGCTGACGCTACTTTGAAACTTACCCGTCAGTTCATTCTTCATACGTAAGTCTATCGAAGTACTGCTTATGCCAAAAAACTTAATAAGAATTACAGATGAAACAAAGAACCAATACGCTGGAAGTTCAAGAAATCAAGGAAAGCTGAGGTCGATCAAATCCGCCCAGAAGAAAGTCTTTCCATCTGAAATTCACAACATTGGAGTGATTAAACGCGTTGAAACAAAACTTGGTTTGATAACCTTAGCTCCTTTATGGGATGGAAGTCACAGTCTTCGGGTTGGAAGGAGAATTGGTGGTGCGACAGTTCCTTAGGATGTAATTAACCCAGTAAACATTCTTCAAGAACATCAACTAATTAAGTCGTCCTCGTTATCATAGATTGCCTTGAGAAGCTTAACCATGAAGGCTCAGAAAATAATAAACTGTGGCTGTGGCACTGGATCCTTCACTCTCGATCTGCTGTGAGAAGGTTCCTCAGCTCCATGCTTCTTCATTGTGTAAAAGAGAAGAATCAAGCCGCAGCTTTCTTTGACGGCCAGCCTCCCGAAGGATGCGCAAGTGGCTGCAGCTCTCCCCAAACGTTAGTGTTAACTGCAACTGTACTTTGGACTCATCATGGTTAAACAATTAAGCATGTTTCTTTGGGTATCTGGGAGAGGCGTTTTGGCTTGTGTTTTGGGTTCACCTGTTTGATCAATGACGAGAGTGGTACATCTTGAGAAGGTAAGGTCATTGGAGACCGACTCATTCATTAATGCACTAAGAAGATTCATGGTACTAATTTTGTGGGTGCATACTAATTGAGAGCTTATGCAAAGCGTGGAGAGCTGAAACCAAAAACGAATTGCTGATTGTCTGGCTCAGAAGGAAATCCGGATCACATTTAACCACTTTCTTATTTCTTGTAAACTCCTACGTTACCCTCTCGTTACCCTCTAGTGTTTTTGCTGACAAAAAGAATTCCAGTAACAAGCGCGGGAGACAGACACGAGTCTGTCAATCAAGTCTGGTCCAGGTTGGTACGTGAATATCTACCTAGCCTGATTACCCATAAGAAGTGAAAACAGAGTACATACACTATCAAGGCTGGCAAATTGGTTCGGGTTATCGATCGGGAAGACCAAAAGAGGAGGTTGTCTCTTTGCTTATATTATGAGAACCTTTCCTGGGAAAGACGACACAGTTTGTGAACTTAAAACGAAAGGTGGACTGTACAAGAAACCAGTCGCGAAGCTAGTGCTGTTGGAGGAGCATTCTGTCTAAGCAGAACACTGGCAGGAGGATGTCGCAGCTAACATTGATTGACATTTTGTCAATCTGCCAATAGTGCAAGCCCACGTCCAGGCTTGAAAGAACTAAGAGCACCGAGATTATTAGACACACTCATAGGAGATCATAGGAACACTGGTGCTACGTTTTAAACTTAACCGAAACATTCGGCAAATACTCTAAGTCTGGGATGCATGTCTAAACTGTCCAGGAGACATTTTCCCACCTATTTTGCTACCACGTTACCCAAGCTTGCAACAAGGCTGTCATTCATGATTTGGCGTAGATAAGCACAGATGGAATGTCTTATCCCTAACAGTAACTCAGCAGAGCTTCTGCCAGTTCTAAAGTGCTTACCTCATAGTTCTTGAGCCTGATGGTTGCCTACTACATTTCAATTCAGTCGATATACTACTGAAATAAATGTATATCAGTGTAAATGCAGTATGCTAAAATTCAAAATCTTTTGGATACCAGTATATGAAAAACCACTAAGCGATATTCTCAGGGAAGAGATAAACTCTCAAAGCCGATGGAAACACTACCACAATAAAATCTTTAGAGTGAAACGGGACAAACAACGTGTAAATAACTGTTATGCTTTACTTCAGCTGCCGCATCTTTGTTCAGTGTAGTGACATCACTCGAATAGCCGTGGCCCTGAGGAAACTAGAGATTGTCTAATGTATCCATTGCTTTGGGGAGAATTTTACTGTAAAACTAATTTAGTATTTGTTTCTGATCATATAACTTTCAGAACCCAAGGAAGAGCTGTCTCGTGAGATAAGAAAAATTGCTCTTGAAGGAGCCAAGCCAGACCCTTACATGAGGACCCTGCTGACTGTTCTCAGAGCTGTGGATAATTTTTATTCGTTTCTCGATCCTTTCCTTGAGAGGCACTTCACGAGCAAAGAATATAAGGCGGCAAAAGCTACCATCAAAGAAGTTGCCATGTACAACGCTTAAACTTTATGTAAGCAGAAACGGTTTCCTAGTTAATAGAATAGCAAGTTAAATGTGACATTCTCCTTAATTGTTCAGTTCATTGAGCTGGTTAGAGCAGTCTTTACGGGGAGCTAGGTCACTTTTGACACATAAAGTTGTTTGTATTAATATAGCCATCACTGAAAGCATTTAAAAAGCTGGAATATCATGAACGCGAGCAAAGCGAAAAGCAATCAGAACTCTATACAAATCCGAATACAAAAGCATTATAACTTTTTTTACAACCATAAAATAAAAAATACCGTGCAACTAGTCTGATGATAGTTTTAATAACTTTAATTTGCTGTATCGTCATATTTGGGTAGTACCAAAAAGTCAAGAAAGATTTAAGTGTATTATAAGATAAGTAGGCCTTCTTTTCTTATTGTAAGACAAATAAAATTAAAATAACATTTACAAAAACATGCGAGAGTATTTTGTCCTCATTCGATCCACTTAGTACATGAGCGGCTTTCCAGATTAATTTTTGTTTGCTTTGATTTGTTTTTACTGCACTGTGTGGTTGGTCAAAAAACGCGCGCCAATTTGAAGCAAAACCTAAACTAACATGATCTGCTAGGGAGGCGGCTTGGCCGAGTGGTTAGGGAGCTAGACTTGTAATCCGGAGGTCCCGGGTTCAAGTCTTCCTCTGTGACCTCTTGGATTTGTTTCACGGTAGTCCCTTGTTCAAATCCTCAGACACTCTTGTAAATAGCCAACTGGTAAGCCTCCCACCAGTTGGGGTTTTTAAAATGTTTATGTTTCATTTGTCGTGTTACTTTCAGAGGTTTATAGTGTCGCCAATTAGCCCTGCCGTACTAAATACTCAGACAAAGAAATAAATTTATTTCTTTATTTATTATTTTGCTTGCACGCAAATCACTTATTTAGGGCCCGACGCCATCTACGTTTACGGTATCTCCTTCCGGTTCTAATTAATTCATCACGTTAATTGTTGCCTTGCTTTGTTTTTTTTTTTTTAATTGGCGAAGTTCTAAGCAATATCTGCCTAGGGTGTTAAAGTTCATATCAGACAATAGAATAGAACCATGCTAAATTCTGTTTGTAAAAAATTAAATTATCGACCGGACCATAGAAGTGTACCACTCAATCGCTAACATTTGAATGGCCACACTAGGATTTCACCCATAGACATGCACTGAGTAAGGACCACGTCAGTTCAGTGAACAGTGCCACAGGAAAGTACCGTTTGTCCGGGTAACGTTTTAGAAAATTTGTCCGCTGACTCGAGCATTGAAACCACCTTGCACAGCATAATTATAAACAATAATACTGCAGGAAAGTACTGCGTAGTAGTTTTCATTTGAATGACCACAACGTTTCATTTGCCTCCATGCCATTAATTTAAATATTAAAACCGCCTTGTATCCTAGGCAGGGTGGGATTACGTTGGGAGGAGTGGTCAACACTTAACCCCAAAAGATACTTTGTCCTTTTTCGTGTCCAAAACAGAAGCTTGTCTACATCTACCAGAAATCTCATTATCCAGGAAAAAAAACAAATTTGGCAAAATTTTAAACCCAAAAAGTCTAGATTTTCAAACCTAAAAAAGGCCGTCGAAACTTTGAGTACTCCCTCACCTCTCATCACCCTCAAGCACCAGGCCCACACTCCATTTCAGTAAGAAATCGGCGACCACGTAATCAAACAAAAAAAAAATATCGCCCTACTGGTTCACTTTACATAGACATGATACAAAATTGCTTAGTCATGTACAATGTAGGATAGAACTCCTACGTACAGATCACTGACACAGAACGCGTGACGTAAAAACAGTGACTCGTGATCGTTTGCAGATGACGTCACGTAATCAATAATTTGAGAAACATATCAAGCATCTCACCAAACTGTGTCTTTATTTCGTTGATTTCTTATTCAAAAACGGCAGGTGAATAAAGGAAATAGACCTGTAACGGAGATCAGAAACGAAGTAAATTAGCAAACCGAAGAAAGATCAAGTGGTTCGCCATCGTGTGATTTCGTGACATTACATTTCGCAATCAGTGGAATCCGATTCCTACAAACAACGTTCGTTATCATGTGCCGATTTTTTTATAGCTCATGAGGTAAACGTGTTGCAAGGACGGGATAAAAGACCGCTCTTGCTCAAGTCTTACCTATTAATTGGCATAGAAGAAGCACGGTACGAGAAACATGGCCTCCGGTGCAGTCGCCGGAGCAGCTGCGGCTTCCTGCAATGATTCTATTGAAGAAGATGAAGTTGTCGATACCGTAAAATGCACAATTTGCGGCATTCTTGCTTCACCTCTCTTTGACAGGAAAGCTATTCAGGGTAGATCACTTAAGGTATGGCTCAAATTAGCTCGATTCTTCTCCCTCCTAGCGGGCCGCGTGGAAGCTCGATCTGGCTTTTTCACATACTTCACAGTCCACGATCTAAAGCTGGAATCTAGGTGATTATCGAGACTTCGAACGAATAGAATTTCGCCGACAGCCGTGCATAAAGCAGCAGAGAAAAAGAGCTTCAGATCTTCAGTAAAGCTGATTAACACCGATGCAAGCACAGGTTTTCTAGTGCCAATAGACAACACCAAATAAATAAGCGGTTACTAACCATGCCCGTCTTCACAGTTTGTAAGAGGTTGAATTTACTCATGTCTCACGTGCACGCTACAATCGAATCATCACCCAGAATTATTGTGGTTCTGAAGGGTGTTTTACGTTGAGGTCCTTGTGCATGAATTTTTTCCCTACCCTGACTTGTCTAAACTTTGCTCGTGGGGAGAAAGAAAAGTGGCGGTCGTCCGGGACTGGCTCGGGGTGTAGTATTTAAAATAACAAAATCTTGTAAGAACAATTATTTAGTTAGACGTGACCTAATGATGAACTGTCACATGACTTGCTGTCATACAATTTACTCCGTGATCGTACACTATTCCGTGCGGTCAAACAGTGTGAATTCGACTCTACCTGGGTGAAATTCACATGGGTACCAGCGAATCGCTAGGTATTCCGAACAAAATGCTCGGGGGGGGGGGGAATCCTGCGATGGAGTAGCATTCCATTTGGGGGGGGAGGGGGGTAGTAATGTCTCTAATCGTTCGTGCGAACAGACGTTGGTTGATGCACCGGCCTTGACCTATACCTCTGGCTAGGTTTAAAAGTGCTCAATGCTACCCATAGCTCCCATTCCTTTTCCCATCTGGAGATCCTTTATCACTCGCCTGAAAGCTATTATTCCCTTCACAGCTGTCAGAAGCATACTGTCTTTTATGGCAGAACAGCAAAACAGGGGATGTTGATGGACGCCAAGGATCTAAGCTGAAGATAGGTGGAGCAGTTTGTGCAGTTCTCCTGGATCTGATAGCCATGGGAAAAATCAGGATCGAGATTGAAAAGAAGAAGTTTTTATTTGTGAATTACACTAACATCTGGGTACAGGTAAGGGTTACCTTTCCTCTTTCTTTTATTGTAGTAGCTCTTCAAAACAGTTAACCCCAAATCGACTTCTTGGCGAGAAGTCGACTTGTTCCACTTAGCACTGTCTCCATGAATCGCCTCACTCCACCCTTCCTAAGGTTCGACGAGAACTAGAAATTCCTCTATCCCTAGAGCATTAGAGGCAAAACAACATTTGGTAATAGTTTCCAAATTTGGAACACTTCTTCTTTTTAGCACTTGTTTTGCAAATGACGGGAGTGAGAAGCCCATGGGCTACTGCGGGAGCTAAGAATTCGCTTCAAAATGTCCAAAGAAACCGAATTTTGAACGTCGGCGTAACTTGTTTCATTAAAATACACTGCCACAAAATAACCTGTGAAACAGCCATTAACAATCATTACTTTGGGGTTAATTTAATTAAAACAAAAAAAGGGGATTCGTTTTGAATATAGACTACGAGCAATCTCTCTCTCCGTTCAGGGATAGTCGAGGAAAACAAACAAACGAGCGAGCGCAAAAATCGCCCGCGGTAATGAAACGTGGCGCGCGTGTCAAGCCGCTAGCCGAGTGAGCCGGCGGCACTATACTTCGACCTTTACTAGCCGAAAGTTTGTAACCTTACTCTATCACACGAGTTCCTAGAATAATAAAGTATAGCTGTTCTGTGTTTTTATTCCAGTTCTGGAGTAGAGTTCTTATAATGATCTTCGGAAATCGGTTTATGTTATGCTCGGAATCAAGCTGTAAAAGGTCTTCTGGTCTCCAACTGAACAACTTCGGAAATCTTCGTTATAACTGATTTCCACACACTGGAGAGAGCGAGCGCCTCTTTTGATTGTATAAGAAGCATCATAAACGCTAAGTGCCTCTGCAGAGGTTTGCTTTAAATAAAACAGTAAATAAAACTACTACAATACCAGTGCAGGCTAGTTACAGCTAAGAGTTGAAACCAGAAGCCAAAATATGCTTCTGTTGAGAACCTTACCGTGAGATATATCCCGGTTCAGCATCATTCAACATTTAGTGATGTGTGGTTATTGTTGTAACTGGCTTAAACTGTTTTATCAATTAATGCTGCAAAACGGCTGCCCCACAGGCTTTCGTATAAATTTTCTACTGACCTAATTTGAGAGGTAAAAAATTTAATGTTGCTAATAACAATTTGTTACATCGTACAGGTAAATGATCCATCATCCACCGGAACGTTCCTAGATAGGGCGTTGTTCACTAAAATCGCAGCGAAGAGGAAAGAGGGCTATAAACGAAAGCTGGTGGACTGGATCCGAGATTCCATCACAGCCTGGGATTACGAGAACAACGTGGCTTCCGTGTGTCTCGATAGCTTGGTAAAGCAAGGAATCCTGGGAAAGGAGCAAAAACTGGCGGGGATGTGCACAGATTATCCGACGAAAAACCCAGGTAAATTCATAAGCAGTAAAAGATTGACCCTTTCGATAGGTGTTTTCCAAATTCGGTAGGAAAAAATTAACATGCGATAGGATTACGATGTTGGAAATTTTGAAATCGCGAAAAGATAAATATATAATTTATATTGGTACTTTGACTCCATCACCCAACGTTCAAGTTTAATGTTAAAAGTGCAGGCTTAAACGAGTGAAGAATGCATACAGGGACTGGGTGGAGGATAACACAAAAGGATTTTAAAAACATTTTATTTAACAACCGATACTATTCGCAATTAATAATAAATAATAATATTATTTAATATTTCATTAAATATAATATTTCATATCATATCCATATGTTAATTTGCGCCGAATAAGCATTATATTATTATTATTATTATTATTATTATTATTATTATTATATTTGTATTGCGCGGGTTCCATACGGAAATGCTCACCCGCGCATAACAATAATACAAATAAAAATTACATATAAATTAACAATAATTTAAAATAAATATCTCTTACTTTGTAAGTTATGCAAATATCGTAGTGTCAATTACTTTGGTTTGTACCATGGACAGAGTAAAACGAGCATGTTCATTGGTCTCAAGGGGCGTTAAAAAGTACAGACACGCGAATGACGTAATGAGCCGCAAAGTGCTGCGTGCGCAAATCATCACAACAAAGAGTTTTGAGTACATTTCTAATTTTGTGCGGGATACCCGATATCAATACATTGTATGAAACAAATAGGTCCCATTTGGTCGTACGTGTGATTTCTGATAACGAACAAAGAACGCCAAAACGTGGTAATAATATCTACGAGCCCCACGTGGGCTTCTGCCATTCTATGATTCTTACGGAGAATTAACAATCCCGCCGTTCACTCCAGGCTAAGAATTCCAGATAGGCCGCAGAAATTGCCTTGCTGGCAAGTTTGCGAAGGGGAATTTGAATCTAGAAGTCGTGTGATACGTTTGTCTTCTTGTTTTCAGAGCCCAGGAAAGAGCTTTCGCGTGAGATAAGAAGAATTGCTCTTGAAGGAGCCAAGCCAGACCCTTACATGAGAACCCTGCTGACTGTTCTCAGAGCTGTGGATAATTTTTATTCGTTTGAAGATCCTTTCCTTGAGAAGCACTTCACGAGCAAAGAATATAAGGCGGCAAAGTCTACCATCAAACAAGTTGTCATGTACAACGCTTGAACTTAGTGTAAACTGAAATGGTTTTTGTAGACTATCAAGATTTAAATGTAAAGGTCTTGTTCAATTCTTTAATCTCGGCTATACGAGCGATTTTTTGCTTGCGGAGGTGACGAGTTTGTTTGAAACTTGCCCCTTCTACTCGCCGGAGTATGCTAAAAATCGCCCTGGTACGGGCGATGTAAGAGCTAAGAAAACTGTACGAAAACTTTTAGTCGTAAGAATTCAATCAGTTGAATTGTTCGCGGCAGGATATATTTGTTGCGAAAATTTATCGACAAGCGTAGCCATCTGGCCCGCACCACTGGGACGCGACACCGAGTTTTGGAAAAAGCGAGTCGTCGGTACAACAAAAATTCGCTCGTGTAGCCGCGCGTTAAGTTTCAGTACATTGAACTGGTTAGAGCAACTTTCGTAAAGCTGACGTAAATAACTCGCGTTGATAAACGCAATGAATGCGAGGAGCCAATCAGAATTCGCTGCAAAAACAGGCAACCGATGCCAAGCGCGGGGAAAAGTGCAGAAACCAAATGACGATCAGTTCAGTTTGCTCCTGATTGGCTGACATGAATAATGTACGTTTGTTCTGATTGGTCAATTATATATTATGGCATGATGCAAGATTTTTTAGGTCCTGCAATCAGTCAAGCTAGTGACATCCCGGCAATATTGTCCACTGTGCATGCTTGCGATCCAAAATGGCAGGTGCAGTGTTGCCATGGAGATGCAGTCCACGCGAGATTTTCTACCAGCAAGTCAGTGATGATACTGAGGCAAGGTGTTCGGTGAATGGCGACTACAACTAGTGAGTTTCCAATGATACAAGCAAGGCTATTATAACTGCAATAGTCACTTCGATTCCAACTTGCAATGGAGTTCGTCCCAGCAGATCATATTCGCCTACGGTGTCATTAAAACATTTGATTTGAAAGTTTGTTTTGTTGGCCTTGTCCATCTAGTAGCAAATAACGAAAACTAAAAAGATTAGCCTGTGTAGAGCCGCCCCTCTTGAGAAACCCGGCGGCTATATACAGGATAGAAAAAGGTTGGAATAAAAAAAGATGAATATCTAACTAATAAACGATAGTTTACCCTTTTGAGCTATCTATCAAGCGTATGAAGTGTTTTCCATATCATCAGCAGATAACTTAAAATTTCCGTTTTTCTTGTGATAAACAATGATGGAAAGGAATGCCGGCAAACAGAAGTCGCTTTTCAACGCTTTAACTCGGCGAAAGACGGAAAAGTAAAACACCTGGAAAAAACACTTTCTACCCAAGTAATTCAGTTTCCTGCCGGATAAAAAGCAATTCGCACATATAAACCCTTATATGACATCAACATCCACGATGCTAATACTGGTGCAGCGAGAACTGAAAAAGAGAGAGTTGTAATATAGAAAGAGCAATTCAGGTGCATACTTGCCTTTCACGACAGTCTGTATTCCTAGTTTGATAAGCTGCCACTGGTTCCGCTTTTTCATAAAGGGACCTGTAAATATTGTGCCTTCAGCTAATTCACTTCGATCCCACTTCAATGTTATGCTGCCTGTCTTTTGTAGGAAAAGGTCGCAAAAACAAATGGACTTTGTATTACAGTCATCATTTTCTTTTCGATCAATGTTTATAAAAAGGCACAGTGGTATCAGTTTATCATTTCCTAGTAGTAAGTCAACACTTTTTTATTGCAGCTTGGTATTGGTCGCTGCACGAGACAAAAAGATATCCCATAGAGACCTCACGTTTACATTGAACTTGAATAATCAAAGTTTAAATTCTCGGTACTTATCTCTTCAGAGGACAGGCACGCTATTTTGGTTACTTTGTCGCATAAAAACTGGTTAATCTTATAAAATAATCAGTACATGAAACAGGGATAAAACACACAAGATCTGACAGATACAGTGGCGCTACAGGGTTGGCAGTTATACTAGGAGGGGCCAGGGAAAGAAATGATTCAAAATAGGAGACACTGTTCTCCTTGTGGGCCTACCGTAGAGTTCCGAAAGTAGCGGCCCTCGTTACTTTCGTAATTAGCACGCCTAAGGGACCGCAACTTTCAGGTGTTCGCTACTTTCGGGTAGCCGTTACTTTCGAGTAGCTAAAATACGTCATCAATTGAAGAAAAATGGTGAACACAACAGGGGATGTTGATGGACGCCAAGGATCTAAGCCGAAGATAGGTGGAGCAGTTTGTACAGTTCTCCTGGATCTGATAGTCATGGGAAAAATCAAGATCGAGTTTGAAAAGAAGAAGTTTTTATTTGTGAATTACACTGACATTTGGGTACAGGTAAGTGTTACTTTTCAGTCATGTTATAACTTACAATAATAACGAATATGATGATAATGCTGATTAACCAAGGAGCCTAACTCGCCTAGGTAGTGGTTAAGAACTCTTAAATAACTCTTCAAAAAAAAAAATAGCCTCAAGTTGACTTCTTGGCGAGAAGCTGCAGTCTCGGACAATAATTCTTGGGACATCTGACACCTCTGAGGACGGTACCCCTTCCCCCGTTCAATGTTGTACAAACCGCAGGCTTTTCGGACAGAAAATAGCACATTTTCTAGTCTTTTCAACATTGTAAAGGGGGGAAGGGGGAGAAGTCGGCAATGTGTCCCCAGATTATTGGCCGACCCTGTGGCTTGATCCACACTAGTACTGTTGCCATGACTCACCACACTAATACTCCACCCTGCCTAAGAAGCAAAATCCTGAGTAAGGTTCGACGAGACCTATTGTTTCCGCTTTCACATGCACCAATTTTTCCCCCGTGGATTGGGAATAAAACCATATTTGGCAAAATTTTCCAAATTTGGCACAATACTTCTTTTCAGCAATATGTTTTGCACATGACGGGAACTTCAAATTCGTTTCGCGAAGTGGTTACACATAACCCATGAAACAACCATTAATAATTAATATTTTTGGTACATTTTAAATAAAGGAAGACAATGGAATAAATTTTTAAAAAGCATGTAATTGTCCAATGGCAATTTCATGAAATTTTGTAAGATCACTCTATCACTAGAATAACAAATTATAGCTGTTCTGTGTTTTTATTCATTGTAATTTTGGCAAACGTTAGTTTCCGGAGTAGAATTCTTACGATGATCTTTGGAAATCATCTCAGGTTATGCTCGGAACTAAGCTGTGAGAGGTCTTCTGGTCTCCAAGGAAATCGTCGTTATAATTTGCACTCACTAGAGAGTGTTCGCACTTTCTTCAATTCGACTGGATAATAAGCATCGGTTACTTTAAGTGCTTCCACGAAGGTTTGTCTTTTAAAAATAACTGATTCAAATTACGTGACTACACTATCAGTGCAGGTTAGTTGTAGCTAAGATTTGAGACCAGAGCCAGATAATGTGCCGCTGTTGAGAACCTTGCAGGGAGTCATATCAGGTACAGCATCGTTCAACATTTTTATCGATGTGTCGCTAGCTGGTTCTTGTTGTAACTGGCTTGAATTGTTTCATCACTTCCAAAGCCATAGAACGCATGCCTCACAGGATTTCGTATTAATTTCTACTAACTAATTTGAGAGGTATGCGATTTAATGTTGCGGACGATTATTTATTTTTCGCAGGTAAATGATCCATCACCCACCGGAACATTCCTAGACAGAGCGTTGTTCACTAAAATCGCAGCAAAGAGCATAGAGGGCTGTAAGCGAAAGCTGGCTGACTGGATCCGAGATTCCATCACGGCCTGGGATTACGAGAACAATGTGGCTTCCGTGTGTCTCGATAGCTTGGTAAAGCAAGGAATCCTGGGAAAGGAGCAAAAACTGGCGGGGATGTGCACAGATTATCCGACGAAAAACCCAGGTAAATTCATAAGCAGCAAAAGATTGACCCTTTCGATATGTGTTGTCCAATTTCGGTAGGAAAAAATTAGCATACGATAGGATTACGATGTTGGGAATTTTTAAAACGCGATATAGATACTATACTACTCACGTCATCATCCAACGCTCAAATTGCGACGTTATCGTTGAAGGTGGAGTCCAGGCTTAAACGAGTTAAGAATGCCTAAAAGGGGACTGGGTTAATTACGATAAGACCAAAACTTAAAAGAATTAAACATTTTTACTCCGAAAACAACCGATAATCGATCTAGGAGCCCACTTGGGCTCCCAGCAGGATATGGTTCTTATCGAAAATCACTGACCCCACCGTTTCTAGCAAAGTTTTAACTTAGGTGAAAAATTTGAATCCAGGAATTCATGGGGTACTTCTGTTACTTGCTTTTCAGAGCCCAGGAAAGAGCTTTCTCGTGAGATAAGAAGAATTGCTCTCGAAGGAGCCAAGCCAGACCCTTACATGAGGACCCTGCTGACTATTCTCAGAACTGTGGATAATTTTTATTCGTTTGAAGATCCTTTCCTTGAGAGGCACTTCACGAGCAAAGAATATAAGGCGGCAAAGGCTACCATCAAACAAGTTGTTATGTACGACGCTTGAAACTAGTGTAAACAGAAACGGTTCCTTCATAGAGCATCAAGCTTTAAATGTAAAATTCTTCGTAACTCTTGAACTGCAGCTACATGAACGAATTGTTGCCTGCACAGGAGTCAAGTTTTTTCCAAGACTGTCAATTCTATTCGCCAGCGCACCGAGAAATTCAGTGAGTTAAACTGTTCGCTACAAAAGCGACTTTTTCGCAAAATTTGTCGCCAAGCGTCGCCGCCTGGCCCGTGCACCTGGGACGCGACACTGAATTTTGAAAAAAATCGTGCTGTCTGTGCAGGCAAAAAATCGCTCGTGCGGCCGCAGGTTAAAACTCACTGCATTGAACTGGCTAGACCAGCTTTCACAAAGCCGCGATAACATACCAACATTTCCAAATTCCAATTCCACCTGGTTGTAAAGCGCACTTGAATATATCCATATAGAAAATGCGCTATATAAGTTCTAAATTATTATTATTATTATCATTATCATTATCATTATCATTATCATTATCATTATTATTATGATAGTAGTAATGTGGGCCCGTATGGCCAAGTGAGCCTCGTTTTGATGTAAGGATGACGTCATAACCGGAACCGGAAGTCACGTGTTTTTAGGAGGGGAAACCACTGACCAGTGGGGAAAAAAGGGATCGCGGGCTCATGCAACCGGAAGTCACGTGATTTGGAAAGGGAAACCGCTGACCAGTTGGAAAAAGGGATGGCGGGCTCATGCAAGCGGAAGTCACGTGTTTTTGGAATGGGAAACCGCTGACCAGTTGGAAAAAGGGATCGTGGGCTCAAGGGGAAGTAAAACCGCTGAGAAAACGCGGGCTCAAAGTCCAAAGTCCAATTTGGGGAACGGGGGTAACCCAGATTTGATAGGTGGCACATCAAGCAAAATGGGAAAGAAAATATTTTAATGTGGCTTGCAGAGGATGAGAGTTCCATGTCACAAGGGGGAAGCATGGCGAAACAACATAAAAAAAATAATAAATACTTTATTGTCAAACTTTTTCACAACAAGTGAGAAAACAAAAATGAGTCCAAAGTCTAAACTGGATATGGTGGCTTGCGACGATGTCTGGAGGCATGATTCCATGAAGAGAGGCACCTGGTAGAGGACGAGGGCACAATGACGAACTATGCAAGCCAGGCAGCGGCACGGAGTCCAAAGTTCAATGTCCTGGGAAGGAACACGCGCCCTGGGAAAGAGTATAAGTTGATCAGAAAAGTAATAATTTGCGAACAAATAATTCTGACCTAAAGCATGACCTTTGTATTTTAAAATGAATGAAGCGTATCCGGTCGCCAAACAGAATTAGAAGAACATAGCTTTCCAATTGACAGTTGTAAAACAGAATTAAATTTATTCACAGTAAACAGATTGAATTTACGACAAAATGTGTCAAATGTGTGCAACACTGTGCAATAATCTGTAAACAAAACCAAAAGAGAATTTCTAGTAGTTTCGAAGCGAACACGCGTCTCCAATTACAAAATACAAAGCGACAAATAAAATAACAGCAATCAAAACAAATGAAAAATGCCGATCAACGATTAAATGAATTTGCCTAGCGAACTTAAAGTGAAAGCACAAATAGATAAACTAGATTTGCTTGAATCACGAAACAGAATTATAACTCTAAGTTTATACTAAAATGATACGCTTAATAAAACTATACAGTAATTAACGAGGTCAAGTACCTAATTTATAGGCGACCGATGGTAACCGGTAGATATGGAGTTCCGCTTTTAGGCTTGGCTAAATCTATATATTTTTTTTTAGCTGACAGTCAGAAAAAAAAAGGATGCTTACTTTGCGTGGAGGTTTGCTTGTTGTTTTCAACAAGCCGCTCGCTTTCTTCTCGGCGAAAATACGAGTTGTCATCTCGTTTGTCTCACCGCGTTACAGTCAGCACATCGTTGGACTGTGGAAAAAAGAAATACAGAGAGTGAGTAAAAATAAATCAAATAGTCTTTCGGGTAGAAAAGGATTTTTTCACAACAACGCGGGAAATGGGAAAACATTGCGAGCTAAACAGAACCGCTTCGGTTTTCAATTTTTTTTTCGAGGCGACAAAAAATTAGTTTCATTTCGAAAAACAAAACTAGTAAACGAGTATTATAAGACACACTGTTTTTTAATCGAAAAGTTCGTCGTTGTGGGAAAAACAGGCTAAACACTTCAATATTTTTAGCCGGCAGCAAAACACAACACTTACCTCGTGTTAAGCTTTCGCTGTTTTCAAAACATCCATTCGGCGGCTTCTACAGATAAAAATCTCCCACATTTTTCGCTGAAATCTTAGCTGTCATCGTTTTGTTTGTAAAGCCGAGGGTTGCTGGGGTAAAGCGATGAATAAATCTGTGAAAAAACTGTCGTAAGTCTCCCTGACCTTCCTCCATCTTGAAAAAAAGAAAGTTCGGGGGTAATTTTGCTGCTTATATAGCTAAACAGTGTGACGTCATTTGGTTGTGATTGGTCAGTCCCAGTCAGGCCATGGTCAAGGTCCAAGGCCATGGTCAAAGTATCAGCCGATCAGAAGCAGAGTTTCACAACAACGCGGGGAATGGGAAAACATTGCGAGCTAAACAGAACCGCTTCGGTTTTCAAATTTTTTTTTTTTTTTTTGAGGCGACACAAAAAAAAATAGTTTCATCTCAACTCTCCAGAAAAAGTCAACGGACATGACGTGGTTGTTTTTTTATAGAGGAAAGCGAATCATTAATTAAATCCTGGAGCACGTGGGCTCAGAGGAAAGAAAAGAGAGGACATTTCGTGACGCTTACATGACGTATCAGAATAGGCCTCTGGCTAGGGTGGGAAACCGCTGACCAGTGGGAAAAAAAGGATCGCGGGCTCAGGATGGAGCAAAACTGCTGAGGAACGCGGGCTCAAAGTCCACAGTCCAATTTGAGCATCGGGGGCAGGTATAAAAAGGTAACCAGAGGGGTTAGGTGGTGATTGTGACCATGAGTTTTTACATCACCCTTATCAGTGATCAAGCACAAGGCACGAATCAAAAATTTACTGTCAGACTTCCTCATTCACATTATTTGGTGGAAGATGATTGGGAAGGGGCCTTGGTTCATATCTCACACCCGGCTTTTTATCAACAATTGGGAGATCAAACCAAGCAGAATTGGACGCAAGAAGATAGTCAAAAACATTGGATGAAAACAGATATCAGATACATACCAAAACGTGCTGATGGAACGGCGCCCATTCAAGTGACCAAACAAATCCATTTACCGCCAGGGTATTACCACAATTTGAAAGAGGCATGGATTGCCATCGCTTACGAAATAGAAAAACAACACATGGAAGTCATGATGGATATAGCCAAAATGGACGTGGACGATCTAGGGAAACGACAACAACTAGCCGCTCTTAACCTGGCTCAACCCTACGTGAAAATCACCAATGCCGGCATCGCCTCCGAATTAGATTCGTTGTATGTACTCATACCAGCCAACATGCAATTTGAAATGGAATGGAAATTGGCCAGCCTGATGGGACTTGTCAAAGATGGAACGCCAACGCAGAGAATTGTCCAAGAAAAAAATTATCTGGTGAAACATATCGTGGATTACGACGATCGCCACAAATGGACACCCACCATAGGGCCTGTCAACAAATATCCACCGCATGGCATCGTCTCTGTCAGCTTTACCCACCCCGATTTCGAGTATGAGTTGTTCTTGGGTCCTAATCTCAGTCGACAACCATTTCCCACCACCCAAACCGTCAAACCGCAACAAGGACGACAACAACTCATGATTTACACGGATCTCGTCATTGACAGCGTGGTTGGAAATCAAGAAAAAGGTTTTTTACGTGCCATTGATGCTGGCAATACCGATCATCAGTTTGATACCACGCAACGGATGTATTTTCCTCTTGGCAAAACCATCTTTGACAGCATTGCCATTGACATTCAAACAGCGAATGGACAGCCGGCTCCTTTCAAACAAGGCAGTACCATCATTACCCTTCAACTCTCCAGAAAAAGTCAACGGACATGACGTCAGGGTTGTGAACTTTTTTATTTTAAATAAAAAAAGAGTTGATGTTACAAATGGTTGTCTGTATTCTTTGCCACGCGGGGTGGGGCGCTCCTATGTACAAATTGAAAAAAGCTATCTACAATTTGAAAAAATAAAAAGTAAAAAAAATTAAAAAAGAAAGCTATGTACAATTCCAAAAGTAAAAACTAAGAAATTACAAATGAAAGTCTTCCAGTTCCATACGTAATTGATCAATGTTCTCGGGTAGACAGAAGGTGCGGTTGAACAAGGCTTGAATTTCTGCTCGGGTTTTCTCGTCCACATCCCGGGATCCCACGATAGCACTGCTTTGATGAAGGGTGGGCTTTTTGGGTCCCCAAGGAACAAATTGACTGCCAGTGACCAGGGTGGCGGCATTCTCATTGACTTGGTAGTAATGGTCCGAGCGGTACCATGATTGACTGGGTATATCAAACAGGTAGACGGGTTTGCCTTGATCCATAGCCAATTGCACAGTCCAACCAGTGCCTCCTTTCACGCGTTTATGATCCGGTTCCAAGATGCCAAAGGCATAGATGGTATGGGCTTTTTTGGCCAATTGATAATTGCGTTGCAGCAATTGCAGGGTGTAAAAATGACTGGGCATCTGTTTGCCTAGTTTCTCAGCCGCCTGGTGAAGATGGGGGTTGGCCAGCATCAGGACTTCCACCGTAGAAGGGGTGATGAAAGTGGCTCGAGGATGGTTCGGGGGGACCAGGACTTCTAGTTGCATTCCAAAGTGTTTGGCATGTTGTTCCACGAGGGCATCCGTACCTTTGGCTCCCCCTGTGTAGACCACATGGCCATGACCCACTTGCAGTTCCAAGGCACCGAGATCTTGTTCTCCAATCATGTTGATGTTGGGGGGCATTTAAATACGTAGCCGGTGTCTGGGCCTACAATAGCTAGAATCTCCGTGGGAGTCAACTCTAAGGCCAAACCGAAATCAATGACGTGGTGCTGTCGGCACTGTTTGAACGTGAATCCCGCTGCTAGACCTCGTTTGACCCGTTCAGCCAAATAGTCTTCGGTGGAAGCAAAGTCGTCTCGGTTGAGATCTTGGTAGTAGTCCATCTACTTGGAATGACGAGTCGGAGGACCCAGGGAGCTCCTTAAATAGGGACAATGGACCAATGGGAAGACAAGAGGACCTTATTTGGATTGAACAAGCTGACCAATGGGAAGATAACAAGTCCTTATATGGGTAGGATAAGCTGACCAATGACAGTCAAGGGTCTAAGGTATAAAAAGGCATGGTCGGTAGGGGTGACATCAACCTTTGAGTACGATGTCTGTCGATCGGAAGAGAAAATCAACCCATCCCCCAGAGGGGAAGAAGAAGAAGAAGAGCATTCAACATATGACGCCCGTGGACTGTGATCCTGTGGTGTGCGACGTGGTGGAAGACACCCGAGCTGCTGTGGAAGATATGATGAAAGAATTGAATGACATGGTGGAGCAATCACCCCCATCACCTCAATTCACCTTGACGACCGTGTATGATCCTCCCAGTTCAGTGGACACTATGGTATGTCCTTACCATGAGGTGCGTTTGGAGGCCCGAGAATCTCAAAAAGGATGGAAGTATGTGAAATGTCCCATGCAACCGTGTTTGCTGTTTTGTGGTCAAGATAAAGTTCTGGAGTATATGAAAGCCGTGTCTAGTCAACCTCATGTAGAAGTGTTGGACATGTGGGGTGGTTTACAATGCTTTTGCCGTGAACCCGCTACGCTTCAACAGAGTCATTCGACCCAGAACCCCGATCGCTTGTTTCTGACTTGTTCCAAGAAAACGTGTGGCTTCTTCCGATGGGCCGATCAACCCTTGGGTTCCAAGTACTGGACGTGGTTTCATGACAACCCTCCCAAAAAAGCCGACCAACAAGCTGAACCACCCACCAGTGATGCTCAAGGATATCCCAAGAGGGGCTATGACATCCCTGGCCCTCCAGTCAGAAGGAAAGAGGACGTGGAACGAGAACGACCCCTGACAGACTATGAGAAACAATTGTTACGAGAAATTCAAGAGCTCAAGAACCGTCAAGAAATGATGGTAGCCCCAGCTCCACCACCCCCCAAGTACAGTGACAGTGTGGAGAACTGGCAGAAAGGTCTAGAGACCGTCAGTTACGGCCGTCTAGGTCTCTTTTAAAATGAGAGAACGAATAAAATTTTTTATCAATGTCACCATGGAGTCTGTGTGTGATGCATGGGATTCTGTCTTGTCCCTGGGGCAATGGCAATGTCATCAAACCCTTTGTCAAGTCTTATATGATCATCAACCCGGCACCCAAATCCCCATACCCCCTTGTCCCGAGGACACGCATCCTCTCCACCTCTTTGAAGAAACCCATGTGGACCGTAACCTATATCGATGGGTGGTGTTTGTCTTATGGTTAAAAGCTCACCCAGAGGCATGGCGATGGTATCGAATCATTCAAAAGGCGCATCCCCACACGGTCCCTACCATATCGACCTTATGGGGTGAATGCCAAAACGTATGGCCCCTCGAAAGAAAAAGGTCTCCCCATCATGGTTGAATAGGTACCACGATCCTCGAGCCCCCGGCAGTTTAGGAGGGGTGCAACGATTTGCTAAAGCCCATCGTCTCCCTTTGAAAAAAGCTCAACGGGTCTTGGAACGGGATTTGGCCTATACGTTACATAAACCCCGACGTCGTCGTTTTCCCACCGTCCCCGTGATCGTAGGAGGATTAGATGATCAATGGGTCGCGGATTTAGTGGAAGTGCAACCCTTGGCCAAGTATAATCGGGGTATACGATACTTGTTGACGGTCTTGGATGTGTTGTCCAAGTACGCGTGGGTACAACCGTTGAAAGACAAAACCGGGGTGGCGTTGGTCCATGCCTTTGACAAGATTTTGAAAGGACGTCACCCGAATCGATTGCAAACGGATCGAGGGAAAGAATTTTATAACCGGATTTTTCAACGATGGCTTGACAAGCAAGGGATTCAACATTTTTCGACGGAAGGGGATGCGAAAGCCAGTGTGGTGGAACGATTTAACCGCACCTTGAAAGAACGGTTGTACCGTTATTTCACCGCGGCCAACACGTTGAAATTTGACGATGTCTTACCCGAGTTGGTGCAGGGGTATAATGCCACCCGGCATCGAAGTATTGGTATGGCCCCTCAAGACGTGACATGGGACAACGAAGAAGCGGTGTGGAAACGATTGTATGCCCAACGGTTGAAAGACCAGAAAAAACCTAAATTCAAAGTCGGAGATCGTGTACGTCTCAATAAGATTCATCGTACCTTTGAAAAAGGCTATTTACCCGGTTGGACCGAAGAAGTGTTTGTGGTGCATCGTGTGATCCCGGGATCCGTGCCCACGTATAAGATTCACGAATGGGATGATACCCCCGTCCAAGGTACGTTTTATGAAGAGGATTTACAAAAAGTCCATGTATCCGAGGTGTTTCGCATTGAAAAGGTACTTAAGCGACAAAAAGATCGTTGGTTGGTCAAGTGGAAAGGGTGGCCCGACAAGTACAATAGTTGGATTCGTAGTCAAGACGTCACTTCTCTCCAACCACCCCAGAGGAAAAGCCCACCCAAACGACAACTGAAGACTAAAGAGACAAGCCCACCCAAAAGACGACGACGCGACTAAACAATGACGTTGGTGCCCAACTCTTCGTTTTACGTGACGTTGATGAGTCATGCGAGTACCAAAGAGTTCCCTGGGAACAAGAGTCATCATTTCAGAAACCGATTGCCTAAACCCATTCGATTTATGGGACGAGGATGGATGGTAGGCATGGTGAGTTTATCCTTACCCACCATTCCCGTGATAGCGGAAGAAGGAGGCGTGGGCGATTCCCATCCTCTGTTGTACGTACGATGGCACGAACGGGTGTATTCCCAAGACGATCAAGGCAACGATCGATGGTGGCATCAACGTCGCGAACTCACTGTCTACGGGCGAGATATGAGAAAGGAATTGGCCTCGTCGACGGGATCGCACTTTTTTCATCAACTGGTGTACCGTTACGAGCAAAGCCGTGCCAAACAAACCGAACCCAAAAACAAATGGACAGAGGACAATGGCGTTAAATTATACCCGACGTTTGAATGGACGTCCGAAGGGGATTTGTTATTGAATACGACCAATGTGGATTACAAACGACAAGTAGCGCACGTGTCATGGGGCAGATCCTTGGCCCTGAGAATGGGATGGATTGAACAAGTGTCCCCCGGCCAGTATCGATTGGGTCCGAATCTCCTGCAAGAATTTCAAGGCATTTCCACCATTCCCACCCCTACGGATGTCCGCGATGCCGCCAACAACCCCATCTTTTGGAAAGTGGAGGGGGATTATCTGAAATTGAGTCTATCGTGTCCTTGGCGGTTTGTGAATGTGAACCAGACCTTTCGTCCCTCGTTGGAATTTCCCTCCACGCGTCCTTTGCATGTGTATTGTGATGTAGGGACCAGCAGCATGGTAGGGGGTCGTATCACCGATCTCTTACGAGAAATCAAGTACCAGCCTCAAAACACCACCCACTTTGAACCTCGGCATATTCAATATATCCCAGTACGCAACGAAGTGGTGGAAATCGTCGAAACCCAGATGGCCGAAACCAATGGGGATCTGGTGAAATTTGGTGAAGGCCATGCCCTCCTGACTCTCCACTTTAAAAGGGAAGTGGTAGTGTGAAGAACAAAGACAACATGTCGTTCTACGTGACGTTACCGAGTCATGCCAACCGACGTGAATTTCCCAACAACCAAGCCAATTCCTTCAAGATTCGTTTACCTCAACCGTTACGGTTACAAGGAGGTGGATGGCAAGTGGGGTTGAGTGCCATTTCCCTACCGGATACGCACGTCAATTTGTACGAGTTGGTGCAAAAAGATGGGTACATCCTATCGACGACCTGGGACCAAACCTATCCCAAACCGGGTGGAAAAGACGGGGAAACGGTCGGGCGAAGAGATAGCGCACAAACCCTCATCAATGACATTCAACATTTGGATTGGGTGGTGGATGGGGTGAGTTTCATGAAAGCCGCCATTGCTCACTTGGAACAACGACGCAAGGAAACGGCGATTCAAGGAGGTCGGTTTACCAATGATCAAGGCAAACACAGATACGTCAAGTTTCGTTGGGAAGGCGACGATCTCATCATTGACAACACCAATGTCTGTCATTGCAAAACCGACACGCCCGCCCTGTACATCTACACCAAGTTGGCTGTCAAGATGGGATGGTTACGTAAAATTAGCAGTGGGTTGATTTTGGGACCCAACTTACAACAAGACTTCATGGGGGATCAAATCCCCAACATGACAAAACCCGTTGACAACGATTGGAACGATGTGGACGACGATCAACACAACCCGGTCTTTTGGACGGTGCGTTCGTTTATACCGGATCATTTACGATTGAGTATGAGTTGTGGGTGGCGTTTCACCAACTTGAATGTGGCGTTTCGTTCCGTGGTGGGAGATCCCTCGCGATCGTTGCACGTGTACTCGGACGTGGCAGGCAGTATGATGGTCGGCAATCGCGTGACCGATTTGTTGCGAGAAATCCATTACAAGCGGGAAGGCAGAGGTACCATGTACTTTGAACCGTTGCACATTCATTACCTACCGCTTCGTAATGAAGTGGTGGAAATCATTCAAATGCAAGTCACCGAAACGTTTGGCACCGAGGATAAGTTGGTCAGGTTTGGCCAAGGCAACACCCTGGTCACCTTGCACTTCAAAAAGGCATAAAAAGGGAAAAAAGGGGGATGGTCAGTCAAAGATGCCCAAGACAAGAGCACGTCGAAGAAGAAGAAGGCAACGAGGCGGTCTCTTGCCTCTGGCCGCTCTCGTGCCAGCCTTGATGGCTGTGGGGAAAGCCGCCGCGTTGGGAGCAGTGGGTGGTGCGGCGGGCTACGGTGGTAAAAAAGCCATCGAAGCAGCGACCACTCGGAAGAAAAAGAAAGGCCGATGACGGTATAAAAAGACAAACGGGGTGACGTGAAGCATAGACCTTGGTGAAAGAGCAAAGAAGACAACCATGCGAGGGGGAAGTTTGACACGATTTCGAACCGACGAGTGGTATGATCAACATGGCAGTGGGTTGATGAGGGAGGTCATGCGTGGTGGGTTCCAAGGCCTTAAAAGCACGCGAAATCCTTTAAAATTGCCTAGTAATATCAAGAGAGGATTGAATGCAGGGTTAACACGCGGTGTTAAACGCAAAGCCGAACAAGTCATCAAAAAAGAAATCACCAAACAAGCCAAGAAAGCCTTGAATCAGAAGAACGTGAAAGACGCCGTGCGTGTGGCTAGTGCTTTGTTTCCCAAACAAACCAAACGTGCACGTGATATTTTGGGAGTGTGAACATGGAACCCGTGCATTCACGACCTCGACGGATTCGTAGTGATCGAGGGTTGTCTCAATGGGGTGGACTGTATCCGTTTTGGAAACTCAGGAGAGGACAACGTGGTGGATGGTTAAGTCCCGAGGTGATGAGAGTCCCCGGGTTTGATTTGAGACAACGTTTAGCCCGACGACGACGCTATAAAAACCCCTCACGACGACGACGGGGTACCAGTACTCGACGACGACGACGTTAACCATGCCGAATGTGATGTCAAGCGTGACAGCCCCTACCTACTCTGAAGGGGCTGCCCCAGCGCATCCGCGTTCCGAAGGGACCGTCAACTCAGCGTTACGGATTTTCAAGGTGCCACCGACCGACATTAGCATCAATGCCTATCGCATGGTCACCATCCAACCCACCACCACGGGTATCAATCCCATGGAATTCATCATACCGGGGTTGGACGATTTTGTGGATTTGGGACGCAGTTACTTTACCATGGAATTGAGTTTGAAAAAGGAGGATGCCGGGAACTTGGACGCCGCAGAGATATTGTTCCCCGTCAACAATTTGGCCCATTCCATCATCAAACAAATTGACTTGCAGTTGAATGGCACGTTGATCAGTCCACAATCCGACACGTATCATTACAAAGCTTACCTAGAAACCTTGCTGAATTATGACCGAGAAGATGGCAAGACCGTGTTAGGGCCCCAAGGATGGTTCAATCAAGTGGATTTCCCACCCCAATGGACCGCCAACAATACCAACACCCAAGCGAATGCTAATGCCGGACATGTTGACTACCAGAGACTCCCCGCCCATCACAAAGCAGCCTTGGCCGCCATGAAAGTCGAACTCGCCAAGTATGCTGGAGGTGTCACCCACAGTCTAGTGTTTACCCCCCACTTGGAAGTCTTTCACACTGGCAAACTGTTGGTGCCAGGCATCGAAATCAAGATGAAATTTCATTTCAATGGTCCCAGCCTGTTTTTGAATGGAGTGGGTGAAGCTGGCCGATTGATGGAAGGGGATGTGAAACTACGGTTTCATCTCTGTCAACTGCGTTTGAATGACGCCATCTACAGGAGTTTATCTGAAAAAAGACACAATGAAGGCCAAGTGGCGGCTTACCCGACCGTCCGCAGTGAAATCCGGACCTTCAGCATGCAAAACAACCTGGTCCGCTTTGATATCCCCAACCTGTTTCAAAACAGAATACCTGACCGATTGATTGTGGGGTTACTGGACAGCCGTGCCTTCAATGGAGATGTGACCCGAGATCCGTTCTGTTTCCAGAAATTTGGTCTGACCTCCATTAAACAGATTGTCAAAGGAGAAGAGTACCCTTATGAAACCCTCCAGTTAGTGCACAACAATGGCACCCGAGATAATCTAGGCTACTTCCGTTTTCTGCAAGCCAGTGGTGCTTGGTGTAAAAAGAAAGGCAACATGGTAGAACTGTTGGATTGGGGCCAAGCTAAAAATTGTACCTTGTACATGTTTGACAATGTGGCCAATGGATGTGCTGACAGTCAAAACCTCAACCCCAAGCAAACAGGCGATTTACAATTGGTGTTGGAATTTGGAGCTGCCCCCGGTGTCAATATAACCGTACTCGTGTATGGAGAATTTGAGAATTTGCTGGAGATTGACAGGAACGGAGCCGTGTTGTATAACATTTACCAGCACTGAAGATGGAACACGTGGCCTTGAATAATGTCCAGTTGGATTATTTAGCCCGAGACGACCCCCAATTGAACCCGGTCTTTTACGGGACGGTGGCCTGTGATCGTTTACCCAAGAGTCCTGTCAAGACCCAACCCCAAGGGTACATTGTGAATACCGACCCACACGATCAACCGGGACAACATTGGTTAGCGTTGTGGACGGATGGAAAGGTGTGTGAAGTCCTCGATAGTTATGCTTTGCCCATGGATACGTACGTGCAAGCTACCCCGTTGCGAGATTGGATTGTCCAACATTGGAAGTATGTGGTGACCAATGGCAAGTCCCTCCAAACCATTTCAAGCAAGAGTTGTGGTGATTACGCCTTGTTGTATTTGAAAGCCAAAGCCCGTGGACGGACCTTGCAAGCGTTTTTAAATGAGTTTTCGGATCATGATTATGTTAGTAATGACCATCAAGCGGGTCAACGCCTTCAACAATTGATTGTAGGCCAAGAAGCCAGATGGTATCAACTGTGTTGTCATCCGTATCATCAATGTAATGTTTAAATAAAAAAGTTCGTTGGAACACAGTGTCGGAGTCGTAGCTCAGTCGGTTAGAGCCTTAGACCTTTGATTCAGATAAGGATTGGGTCGTACGTGGGTTCGAGTCCCACCGATTCCAATAAAAAGGTGCCTTTTTTTTTCTAAGGGTAGTTCGTCATCATCATGCAAACGGGGAAACCGTTTCGTTTTCATACGCCTTCCTCTATCTTGGTGGTGGGTCCTTCGGGATGTGGGAAAACCGCGTTTACGGAAAAACTCTTGGTAGACAACCCCGAGTTGTTTGAAACCCCACCGACCCAAAGGCATTATTGTTATGGGGCCTGGCAAGATCGATTTCAAGGCATGCAAGATCAAGGGGTGGTGTTTCACGAAGGGATTCCCGATCATGAGGCCTTAGTGCAATGGTTTCCTGAAGGACAGGGGGTCCTGGTCTTGGATGATTTAATGGATGAAGGGAGTCACGATAAACGCGTGTTGGATTTATTCACCAAACATTCGCATCATCAAGGGGTGACGGTATTGTACTTGTGCCAAGACATGTTTCCCGTGGGTCGCTATGCGAAAAGTATATCCCGCAATGCCCATTACATTGTGGCGTTCAAGAACCCCCGAGATCAATTAGGGGTACGCAACGTCATGCTTCAATCATTTCCTACCACTTGGAAAGACACGTTGGAGACATTTCATCAAGCCACTACACGACCGTATGGGTATTTGGTCTTGGATTTACATCCCGCCTCGTCCGATCAACAACGGGTGTTGAGTCACTTGTTAAAAGACGAAGGATGGACTCGCACCTATCAAAAACGACTATAAAGGCACCCCCTTGGAACAGGTAAAAAAGAGAAAGCAACCATGGCCGATGATGACGATGACCGTCAACCTCCGCAATCGTACGATACCGTGTCCCCTGCGGGGGTGGGGGCAGCCAGTGGTAATCAAATGTCCCCAAGGGCCCGGCAAGATTTGTATTTCACGGGAGACCAAGGCCTTCTCGACGTGGCCATGGAGGAAATGCACCCCAATACCCTCAGTCAGTTGTTGAGAAGTCTCCCCTCCCCCAGGACAGTCGCCGGTTGGCCCGATCTGGATGGTGCACCCCCTGTACAGGCCTCTTCCCCAGCCGGGGTAGGAAGCCAAGGAAGTCAATCATTCCGTAGCATACAGACCACCCCGTTGTCTTCTGGTGCTCGAACCCCTGCGAGTCCTCCAAGCGTACCCTTGGCAGCGGGTGCTCGAACAGCAGCGGGTGCTGGGGGTAATGGACGTGGTGGTGGACGTAGTGGACGTGGTGGTGGTGGTGGACGTGGTGCTGGTGGTGGTGGACGCGGTGGTGGACGTGGTGGTGGTGGTGGTGGTGGTGCTGGTGGTGGTGGTGGTGGTGGTGGTGGTGGTGGTGCTGGTGGTGCTGGTGCTGGTGGTGCTGGTGGTGGTGGTGGTGGTGGTGGTGGAGGTGGTGGAGGTGGTGGAGGTGGTGGAGGTGGTGGTTGTGGTGGTGGGGGTCGTCGTGGACGACGACCGAGACGAATACGAGGACGACGACGAAATACCCCTACTTCCCCTTTGACACCTGCCTCCAATCCAGCTACCCCTCGAGGATCTTGGACGTCTGGGAGTTCTGGCCGACAGCCTCGTACCTTGCGTCAAGCGGATTTACAACGACGTTTACGGATGCTGTTACAAGATCAAGAACAGTTGGCCCAAGGACGTGAAATTGCTAATGTCACCATGACCAATAGCATTGTCACCAGTTATAAACAAGGAGGAGCACCGAGCGTACAAACCTCGTCGTCCCGTGTTTCGCCGTGAGGATGAAAACCGTCGTGTCGTTATTGAATGGATCGAAACAGCATGGTCTTCCCTTCCCCCCGGAATTATTACAACGCATGGATTCCTTGTATGCTTTTTATCATCAACAATGGTGGTGTTATCGAAAAATGTTGAATCATTACAGGTGTATCAATGCCTTGTTCAATGGGTTGGCCTTACTCCTGATGGCCGCTGGTATGATTGCGGGCCCGCTATTGGAAAACAGTACGTTGGTAGCCTGTTTGGCGGCCGTGGGCACCGTGGTCAAAGGATGGAATGATTTTAAACAATACCGATTTAAAGTGACCATGAGTCGGTTTGCGTTTACCACTTATGCCAAAGCCTTGACCGAATTGAAAACCCATGTGCGGGGTATTCCCTTGGAGGATCTGGAACGATTTTTAATCAAGATGCAAACCTTGGATGATACCATTGTGGATTTCACCCCTCCGTTACCCAAACGATGTCTCCAAGATTACCATGGTCATTTTGTGTACCAACCCTTGGAAGCCCTATGCTATGTAGACGGATGTCCTCGTCCCTTGAGACCTAAAGAGTATTGGATCCATAAAAAGCCGCTCCCTCCTAGTCCCACACTCTTAGAACCATGGCCGTCCAACGACGACGACGACGCAGAAAAAGGAAACAACGAGGAGGGGCTTTAATGCGTCGCAAACCCCGTTTGGTGGATAAAATTGCCCATGGCATGAGTATGTTTCTATCAGGGCCAGCGCCTGGGTTTGGACTGGCTTTAGGCAAATTAGGGGGTCAAGCCTTGAAAGGCATTACCGATAATGTACAACATTACCGACGACAACGAGGTGGGGGTTGGTGGTCCGATTTCAAACGCAATACCCGTCAAGGCTATAAAGAGTCGCGAGACCTCATCAAACAAGACAAAGCCCTTCAACGTCTATTGACGGGTCAACCATGGTGAGGAGGAGAAGACGACGCCGTCGTCAACGAGGCGGTTTTTTAAATCTATTGGTGCCCGCTATGGTAGGATTGGGGAAAGCCGTGGCCTTGGAAACGGATAAACGTATAAAACGCACGATTCAAAAAGCCAATCAACGGTATCGTCGTCGTCACCGATAAAGGATGCAACGTCTTCGACGTCAATTCCCGTTTTTACGGTCCATGTTACAAGAAGCCAATGGTTCCAAACGTCAAGAGTTGTTACAACATGCCAATGCCGATCAAATCAATGCTGTGAGTGAACTGGTCTTGAACTTCTTAAAAAACAAGATTCCCGTCACCCCACCCATGCTGGCTAAACTTCAACCCTATAAAAAGGTACTACGTGATTTGGGACGTCGTCAACATTCCGTCAAAAAACGTCGTCAGTGGTTAGTCCAACAAAAAGGAAGCGGATTGTTTCAAGGACTTCACGAGGTGCTATGTCAATGTGTTCGTTAACCCTCCCTACGTGGATGACTCTATTACAAGAGGCCAATCGGGCCACCGACAAGTGGAAAGACGAGTGTCATTATTGGAAGCATAAATATCACCTGTTGTATCGAGAGTACCAACACATCTTGAGGGCCCGTCTTTGTAAGAGTTGCCGTGACCAGGAAGACGGGGAACTTTGCTCCGAGTGTAGTCAACGAACATGGACGAAGTGTACATGATTCCCCAAAAGGACTTGGAACAACTCATTCAATATTACAAAGGAGAACTCACCGAAAATGCCTTGTTGAACAAAGCCGCAACGCTCGCCGCCAAAAAACATGTGTTGTTAGCCAATCCCCAATTACCTCCCGCCCTGGTCAATGCTCAAACCAAACCGTTGAGTCAAGAATTAATCAAGTTAACCAAACGCATTCGTCAATTTCCTGGCGGGGTGGGGGTTGGTGCCCCGGGTGCCCCGGGTGGTCCACCAGGCGAAGAAGAAGAAGAAGCCGGGGATTTGGTGACGGGACCTGTGGAACAATGGTTGAAGCGCATGATAAAAGGCAGCCCGTCGACCCCCAAACCACCCATTACCCCTGCAACCAAGAAAGGCAAAGGAGCAGCCACAACCAGTAAGATTGTCAAGAAAGGGAGCCCATCCACCAGTCGAGGGGATACCCGGTCGCGTTTAGAAGTCATTCGAGAACAGCGCAAGACCTTGGAAAAAAAGTTAGCCGAGAGTCGCAAAGGCAAAGGACCCGCTCGTGAAGTGGAACGATTGAAACCTTTACCCGGTTGGGAAGATTGGGCTCGTGGCAAAAAGTTACGACGTCGATTGGATTACGACAGTGACTAAAACATGCCCACCAAGAGAAAAAGGGGACGGAAACGCCCCCAACGAGGAGGAGCCTTGGATGTACAAAAATGGATTGCGAAAACGGGGAAGGAATTTCATTGGCCCGGTTATCAGTACATGGGCCCTGGCACCCATTTGGCTAAACGCCTGAAACGTGGGGATCCCGGCATCAATCGCTTGGACCAGATTGCTAAGCAACACGACATTGATTACAGTCGTGCCAAGAATTTGCAAGATAAATGGAAAGCCGATACCAAGATGATCCAAGCCATTGATCGATTACCCGGCAAGAAAAACAAGACGGAACGGGTGGTCAAGAAAATCATGCAAGCCAAGAAACGTTTAAAATTGTAAATTTAATGGCAAACCATACCATGTTGAGTAATAAAAAATGAAAATGTCTCATTTGATTCACGAGTTGTCAAGTTCAATGTTCTGCCAAAATACTGAGACGAGGGTTAAGACACCAAATCGTACATCAAATCCACGCCCTCGTCGGGTGACATGTCATGAACAATGCCATCAGGGGGCACCAATGCCTCCAAATCAAAGTCCTCGACATCGTCCATGACCTGCTCCCAATCGTCGGGTGACATGTCTTTCAATAAGTCCTGCAAAAACGAAAGGTCATCCCAGTCAGGGGGGTTCCACGACTTGCATGGTCCCCGCTCTCTTCGCTTTAACTTCTCACCAAACTCCACGACACTTGGGTCGAGCACCAACTCCACCTTGACTTTCTTCAAGATGTCCTCCACCTCGAGATCCCCTTCGAATTCTTCAAACTCTATGAGTAATTGGTCTTGACAAGAGGCCATCTTGGGATGACTCACCTCGAGGTGCGATCTGTTTTATAGTCTCTCATTCGTTCCCGTGATGCACCATGGACCCTAACTAGAGAGGGGGGAGGGGGGTCCCCCCACCTCGTCCCACCCCTCCCTAGGGCACCCCCTCGTTTAGTGATTGGCTCCTTCCCCTCCCACGTGACCTTTTGGTTCTCTATAAAAACAGAGCCCCGATCTCCAGTAAGTTCATCTGATCATGTCCTCTCGCCAAGACGAAGCGGGACCCAGTGGCCTCGCTAGACGCGAGGTCATGTCCTTGCTTGGACTAGAGATGTCCGATTCAGAGCCAGAAGAGACAACTTCCTGTGTGGGACCTATGTTATGTACCGAAGACATGCCGGACAGTGATGAGATTTGTGAAGAGGCCTTGGATCGCTTCGAACGCCAACGTGCGTTTCAAACCCATCTTCTTCAACAAACTGGGGGAGGTTTGGATGCCAATGCGGAGGGTGTCTTCGAGTTTGAACTCCAACCCTATGTCGATCGTTTGAGCAACCGTCTGGGAGTGCGTGAACGTCATTTCAACACCCAGTTACACCAAAGGGGGAATTTCATTCCCAATCAGAGCATGACTCGGGCTCTAGAAGAGGGGTTACGTCGCGCGGTGAATCAAGTGTTGACCACCACCACACCTCCCCTCCACGATCAAGATCGCCTGTACTTTACCATCGCCTCCAACAGACTCCATAATAATTTTCAGGGCTGGGGATTACGTGCAGGAGAATGGCGCCAAGGCGGCGACCGTGTCGAGGCTTTATTCCAACGTTTAGCCCAAGCCCTCAACAGCAACGAACAATTTGAAATGGACGACTCCTTTCAAGTCTCCATTACTCAAGTCCATCATGCCCCTCAAGGCACCGGTAAACCACGCCGGACCAAACCCGGACATCAACCTCTACGAAATTTAATAGGCCAGAAACGTTCCATCATCCACATTCAAAACAGGGATGATCTCTGTTGTGCCAGAGCCCTCGTCACTGCCAAAGCTCGCTTGGACCAACACCCCAAATGGTCGTCCATTCGACAAGGAGGGAAAATTCAAAAAGAACTCGCGTTGCTGCTTCATCACGAGGCCAACGTGCCCTTCGGCCCTTGTGGCTACGATGCCTTGACCCAATTCAGTACCGCTCCTTCCCTGGCCGGTTACCAGATCCTGTTGGTGGATGCCGACCGTTCTTATCACATCACCACCTTTGGTCCCCTTCAAGACAAACAATTGATCCTGTTGCACGAGAAAGGCCATTATGATGTCATTACCAAGTTGCCAGCCTTTTTCGGATCCAGTTATGTCTGTGCCCATTGTTGGAAACCCTACAACACCGAGGGACAACATCGATGCAACAACAAACGTCATTGCAGGGCCTGTTGCCAAAAAGAGTGCCCTGATTTCCTGGAGGCGTACCCTCGAGGCCAGAAAGCCACTCAACGTTGTCAACAATGTCATCGGGACTTTTTTGGAGACACCTGTTTCCAAATGCATCTCGTCAAGGACCACGCCGGCAAACCCGTGACCAACCTAGACTCCTCCGTCTGCTTTCGACGCCGTCGCTGTCCTAAATGTCTAATCCTAGTTCCTGCTTGCCACATTGACAAGCATCAATGTGGCTACATTGATTGCCCCTCCTGTCATGAGTACGTGGACGGTGCAACTCATCGTTGTTTTATTCAAATAGCCACTCAAGACAAGAAGAAAAGAAAGAGGAAACGACAACGAGGTCCCCGCGCCAAACGTAGGGTGGGGGTGGATGCCA